>OX608081.1:14513991-15113991 GCA_951509765.1 Sphenella marginata | reverse complement strand
TAGATAGAATAAGTTATAAGTCTCAAAATAGTTAGAGGAATAGGAGCATTAATATAAATATTAAGTGGATGTAGGCATGGCACCTCCCATACAAACCAGACTTTTCATACTACCCATCTCTAGAAGTATTTGAAAATTGGTAGGGAATTAAATCCTACCAATCTTTAAAACCTGAAGAAAAAAACAGGATGAAAGGAGAAGTGGGCGTGGCACATCTCTATCGCTCGGATCATTTATGGTAGAATATTGATATTTGCTATTTAATATGCCGTGAGATCAATCTGTAACATATCAAGAAAAAAGGAGTGGAAGGAAGAAGTAGACGTGACAAGGGAAAGGCTGGGAAAAGGAATCTTTTTATAAGAATTTTTAGCGATAGGGATATGGATTGAGGTAGACATAATGATAGCGATTGGAAGTGGAATTAGAGAAGGGCGATATGGAAGAAGGGAAATATGGAGCAGAAAATAGGAAAGGATAGAGCAGGGTAGCAGAACATTTTTTCACGTATAAAGTTCTTTGGGGCCGTAAATAAGGATTTTAGGAGTCGTTTTCAGATCCATGTGTGAATACCGAAATATCGATTAATATATGGAACAGGGGTGACCCTAAAAAATAGGGTTAGGGATTGGAAGTGAAAGTGAAATAGGAAAAATACGATATGGAAGAAGTGGAGGATGGAGGTTAGAATAGGAAAGGAAAGATAAGCTGGGAAGCAGTAAATTTGTTCCGATTCCGGGTGTGTTTTTGTTCAGGACAAAATCTGCCGGGCCTTGTAGTCTGATAAAAAATTCTGAAGCTTACCACTTTTTCCTTTCTAAAACTTGTTTGTATAAAAATACATTTCATGGAGTTTTTCGAAATCGAATTATTTGCGAAGACTATATAAATGGATAAAAGTTCGTGAAGTGGGAAATTTTTCCAAAAGTTATGCATTTTAATGAAATTGGGTAGTATTGCTCAGGACGCTTCACCTAATAATAATAATTTTAATAACGATGGACCTAATAACTATTCATAACTATATTTATATTTTTCAACTAGTTACTTCTACGCCTAGCTATTAACTTCTCTACAGGGTATACATACACAAAAACACATAGACGCAATGCAAACAATAGGATTTGCTCGTATGAATGTGGTCAAGTCAACGTAATGGTATTTAAAAACAAAGAAAAAAGTTTAAAAACTACTAAACAAACGTACGTACAACAAAAACAACTCTAACAAACCCTAGAGCTCGTTCATCATTTGCGCAATTCGTACTCAGAAACAAACAAACAAACCAAACATGCTAAACTCCTCACAAATAAGCGTGTAAACTACATACTTTCATACTTTTGCCCCCACTTACAATTCAATTTACTAAATTGTTAGGAGATGAAAAAGTGCGGATAAAAGTACAAAAAAAAAAAAAGTGCACTTCCCTTGATTTGCTTAGTTTTGCAGTTCAACCCCACCCTGTAGCTTCCTTGGAAATGTATGAGAAACAAAAAAAAAATCATAATCGAGAATAATTGAATATTTTATGAAATTTAACTTTTCAGCCTGTCATAGTTTTATTGTATGTTAGTTATCTGATTCTAGGTTAAGCTAATGGTGAAGCTTTTATTTTTTCAAACAATGTACGCATCGGCAGAGTTTTGTAAATTTTCTCTCTCAGCATCAAGTTGCTGTGGACCGCCGTACTGTACCGAAAAACGGTATCCTTTTAGATTTTCTTGAGGAAGCACATTTTTTTTTAGATTGACGAAGTTTAAAGCGGGAAAGTTAACCTACGACAGCTACCGAGAAATGCTTTGTAGACCTCTAAACTTGAAAATGGGTCAATGCAAACGTGCTTATGAGGTGTGAGGAGGGTTTGAAAGTGATATATACAAAGATAATGAAGACTAATAGACTCTGAAACTGACTCGCCCCCGCATTGACTTAGCTTGAAGCGAGAGGATTAGCTGGAAAGAAAATCGCTTTAAGTATGGTCTAACTACCTATGACTTGAACGGTATTCCCTTATACTGCGAAAGGTCTTCGAAAAGAAGCTTTACTCTTTTCTATTAAGCGATCCGAACGCACTCCTAAGTCACCATAGTTGATGCGGTGCCACTGACAGTGTAAAAAAAAACTTCTCCAAAAACATCACCCACCGTGAGAATAGGTACTCGGTCATGGGGCCACGAAGGTGGCTGCTCTAGACGAGTATATGGTAGATATGCCGAGCAGACTTCGGGAATTGAAATATAGGCAAGAGTGGCAAAGATCGGCCAAGCGAAAAAGGTTTGAAAAATGCTTCGTAACTACTAGATCTGAAAGCAGCGAGTAGGATTGTACCTAAAAAGATATTAAATTTTGTCAAGAAGACGGAGTTTTTGTTCTGATAACACTATGGTACAATTTGCTAATTGATCACCACCACTTCTATAAATTGGCCTATTTAATATGGTCTTTGAGTCGAGTCGACTTTAAACTTCTTTACTTGTTTGACTTAAAAACAATCACAGCATATCAAAGTTAATATGCCATTTCATGTTAAGCAAAGTTACAAAAACAAAGCCCCCCCCAGCAAAAGATATTTAAATTCAATTAGTTCATGCCAATATTAAAAGTTCAACACAAAAAATTTATGCGGTTACACATCCGCACATAAATGAAAAATGAAAGCGAAATTGCTTTCAAACTCTAGGCCATACAAACATTTGACTTACTTTACGCGGAAGTATTGCAGGAGATATAGCCAGAGAATTGCACACAAAAATTTGCCATTGCCAGCATCCGGTAGAGTTCGCATTTAATTAATGCGTAAAAAGTTCAAAAATTTTTTTTCAAACACACCAAAACAAATCAAAACTAAAAATTGTTAACGAATAAGTGGAAAAAAGAGATTGAATTGAACACGAATTTAGTGATAAAATATGAGAGTTTAACTAGCGTTGCTGAGTGCTTACAAACTAGTTCGAAAAAGATGAAACAAAACGTCAATAAATTTCGAATATAAGTAATAATACTGAACTAGGTCAAACTTGAACCCAAATAAGATTTGGTCCTTCATATGTAGATATGTAGTCCATAAGTAACACACACTTTGATGACTTTTTGCCCTGAAACTCATATTAGTTGTGAATTAGGTTGCGCACAGTTCCTGTCTCTGCTGGGTACAAGCACAAAACCAATTATTTATGCCCAGTTCATTAAAAAAAAACAACGGATGTTCGTAAATATTGTTCAATGTGTCAGCACAGGAATGCATGTTGACACATTGGAAGTGCAAACAATAAACATTTTTTGTAAATTTGGTTTAAACAAAAAAAACTACGCGGAGTTACGTAATGAGGTTGAATAGCACCATTTCAGATTGCCTTCATGAAAGCATTCAATACGGACAACCACGGTACCAGCAAATAAGAATTCATGAGCGAACATTTAGATAGAGAAATATTTTAGAAATTTTGTTCTCTCCAGTTTGCTCACCTATCGTAGTCTGACACTATCACTGACGAAGTACCCGGCAATCCTGGTCACACCATGGATAGTGTCAATAGGATTACCTAATCCCTACGCCAATAGTAGGGCAATAACAGGGTAATATTTTTCATTAAACCAGTCGTTTTTAGAATTTTGGAATTATCCGACTTTACAGCCGATGACACATTAGCAACCTTGACTTTGAAGGGATTCTAAATGTTGTAACGAATATTTGGCAATCCCCAAAGGCTTGCTGGTTATCAAATGGATATTTGCTTATGTTCCACGGAGACATCCCTTACCAGTCCTCAGTACGTGGTTTTGACAGGCCTGCTGACTTCCTCTAGTTTGTATTTGAGACTCCAGAACTCACTGCCCAATGCCTGATGGATTGGATTGGAGCACCTACTCTATTCCAGAGTTCTCTATTTGATTGACAAGGTGGTCCTAAACAGTACTCCTATTCTATATAGATGACCCATGGAGCACTTAGCAGCACACATCACCTAATACAACACCAATAACATAATACAATTCTGTCCTTTAAATAAATCTTAGGGGTCAATACACACTTTTATAGTTCGCTTATACTCTATCCCGGCAACACCATGTACCACTTGTATTCGAAACAGTCCCAAAGTCGAAGGCGTAATATTATCAATTTTACAGTTAGAGGTATGCTGTTGACGAAGGGCCATGGAGAACTGCGTCTTTATTTGATTGAAGTCAAGGGCATCGATTCTAGCTTAAATGCAGTCCAGTTTATTCCAAAGTTAAATAAAATAAAATCAGTTGAAACAATTTTTCAATTAGTTTAAAAGATAGCTCACATAAAATCACTGATTTATATGCATAAAAAAAAATCACAAAACAATAACAACAAACAACCATCAATCAATTTCGAATTAACTCTCTGATTAAACCAAAAAAAAAAAAACTATGCAAAGCTTGGAGCACTAAAGCAAAAAGGAAATTGATTATATTTGATAGCGGAAGAAAATTATTCATTGACAAAGCAATGAACTCGAAGAGCGCCACAGTTCGTTTTGCTTATTTAGTAATTTGAGTGCGGTAATGGATAAAAAAAAAAACGGAGACTAAAGGCGGAGTTGGACAACCCATAATCTGTTGTAAATAAAAAATGTGACAATTACCATTGTACTGAAATGACAGCAAGGAGAGAAAGGACAAAATAAATATATAAGTCAGTAATTTTTTTAATAGACACATAACAATAGCAAATATATTTAATTTGTAGGAAAAATACTACATGTTGGGGGTGAAATAACTTCTATTAAATTTAAAAAAAATTAAAGCAGTGCTCTTGAAGAATTTTTGGATGCGAGAGTATTGGCATTCGAACTATAAAAACCAGCCTAAAGTATAGGAAACTATTGAAGTTTGAAATAAGAAGGACAAAAATTGTAGGTTCGCCATAGAACATGATGCTTACAAACATCGGACCAAAGTTATACAGGGGTGTTCTGAGATTCACTTTCATTCGGATTTGCTTGCTCTAACTATACAATTTACATAGGCTCAACACGCAATTTCACTCGAAAGTGAATTGCAGAACCTGCCTGATAATCTCAGTGCATTTTCATGCAAGGTATAAAAATAAATTTTACAGGGTGTGGAAAAAAATTTTTTTTTTTAAATTTCAAAGTATCCATGACTAGAAATGAGCTCAAAGCCAAGAGTAATACTTTTTTTCTTGAGAAAATTACCACTGTTTTTTTTTTTGCAATTTTTCAAATTCGATGAAAAATTAATAATAATTTAAATTACAAATTTTATTAAATAAGTTTAAGTTAGTAAATTAAAATAATATGCAATATTAATTTTCATAAAAAAAAATTTAATTCTCGCCCTTGAGCTCACTCATAGATACTTTAAAAATGTAAAGGACGTAAAAAAACCCTCAAAAAAAATATATTTTTATTTAAATATTTCTCAAAATTGATCTTTTCGTGTGAGTGTCAAAAGTTTTTTTCTGATTAAATATTAAAGTTTTTACATTCTTGAAATATCCAACAAGTGTACATACATACATACATTTGAAAGTGTGGAAAACATTTTAAACTTTTTTTTGGCGATACGATCTAGTGTACACACACACATACATACATACGAGTATAAGGCGCTAGCTGCATTACCACTAATGCCAACAGTTAGTGTGCTATTTGCTTTTTTTTAATCTGCCAATTTTTTTTCGGTTTGCCGTGTGAATTATTGTTATAGTTGTTGAAATGCTGTTCGGCTATCTACGTAGCGTGGAAAAGTTGTAGGTTTAACAATTTAGTAAGCATTAAAAGTAGTGACCATTCTACAGCGCAAACGACCAAACCTGCAACACGAGAACTCACGTAAACTTGCACACATTGCGCCGATTGCAGGTAAAGGTGTGTGTGTGTGTGTGTGTGTGAGAACAAGTGCAGACATAGCAATCGTATGAGAGTTTGGCAGGAAATACGAGCAACAATGTTTAGTAGTTTGTGCGCGGAACCAGCCAACGGTTTGTTATACAATTTTGGGTATTTTGTGGATGTTTCTTTTTTTTTTCGTCTTTTGCCTGTAGCAATTTCTGTTTGTGTTGTTGCAGGCGCTGGTCATTGAAGTGTTGGTGCTAGCCATGAAAAAGGTCAGGTGCGCTTTAATAGCACAATTCATCAGTTGACATGAGGTGATCGACTTAGGTAAATACGTACATACATACATATGTACATATATCTATTTGCAGCTAAATTGTGTCGGTGTAGCTACATGCCGCGATACACATAGAGTTATATACACGACTGAGTAAATGTATTTCGAATGGATTTTCGTGCATTGCATTTTACGTGCTTGTATCAATTCTCACTGTTATTTGTCCTCTTAGAGCGAACTAATTTTTCGAGCAAGCAACTTGCTAAACTTATTTATGTTTAGCGCTGGCGGTGGTGTAGTGGTTAGTGTACTGAGGTGCAGTAAAGAATTTACGAGGCTCGAAACCATTGGTTCGACTACAATTAAAGAGAATGTGCATAATAATATAAAATAAAATAAAATAAAATAAAATAAAATAAAATAAAATAAAATAAAATAAAATAAAATAAAATAAAATAAAATAAAATAAAATAAAATAAAATAAAATAAAATAAAATAAAATAAAATAAAATAAAATAAAATAAAATAAAATAAAATAATATATAATAAAAAAAAAAAATTAAATTAAACAAAATAAAATTAAATAAAATAAAATAAAATAAAATAAAATAAAATAAAATAAAATAAAATAAAATAAAATAAAATAAAATAAAATAAAATAAAATAAAATAAAATAAAATAAAATAAAATAAAATAAAATAAAATAATATATAATAAAAAAAAAATTAAATTAAACAAAATAAAATTAAATAAAATAAAATAATATAAAATAAAATAAAAAAAAATAAAATAAAATAAAATAAAATAAAATAAAATAAAATAAAATAAGATAAAATAAAATAAAATACAATAAAATAAAATAAAATAAAATAAAATGAAATAAAATAAAATAAAATAAAATAAAATAAAATAAAATAAAATAAAATAAAATAAAAAAAATAAAATAAAATAAAATAAAATAAAATAAAATAAAATAAAATAAAATAAAATAAAATAAAATAAAATAGAATAAAATAAAATAAAACAAAATAAAATAAATTCTATAAGGAAAAATAATCATATGGAAATTACACAAAGTTTGGTTCGGTTTGACAGCGAAATTTCAATATTTTTTGGCAGAATTTTTAGAAACTTTTTGAGTTAGCAGTTTTATCGCTCATTCAATTTGAGTAATTTGAATTTTGATAATTTTTTTTTGTCAAGGATGTTGGGTATTTTTTTCATACAAAATAATTTTTTCACCTTGCGTTGTATGGTAGAAATCACTCAACACCCTTCACGAAAAAAATTCTGAAAATTCAGAGAAATTTTTGGGCGAGTTCTAATTTGCATAATGTTATACTAAAATTGATTGGTCTACAAAACTGCATCTTCAAATATTTTCTATCAATTCGAGAAAAAAAAATTGAAGATTTTGATGAACAACTTTTTAAGTTTAATTAACTTTCCTGAACTAAGTGTAATCTTTGAACTTTCTTTTAATACGGATTCTGTTATGGAATGTGCTATATTTTAAATGAAAATTATTAAAACTGGATTTTCTCCTAATTTCTTCGAACGAAAACCAATTTAATTTCACTACTATTTTAATGAACACAGCTGTACGTTCTCAATTTACGAAAAACCTGCATAGCTATACTATTTTGACAAATGTTTGAATTCGCTATATCAATATTTAAGGTAATGGTCAATGAACTTATTCTACAAAAATCCAAATTTCCAGATTTTCTTAAAGTTTATAAAAACTAAGTCAACATACGCCATATGCTGGATTGGGTACCAAGCTCAAAGTTACAGTTCGGTTAGAAAAGTGAGAGTTGAAAGAAACTTAGAGTATCCGATGTCGTAAATTACTTATTCACATTCATTCAAGGAAGCGGAAAGTAGCACTACTTACCTCAGAACAATAACAACGAATGGAAACATACTCAGAACGAGTTGCCAAGTAAAAGTGAAACAATTTTTCGGTTATCAGTAGTTTGGCTATGTTAAAACTCTCTCTATATATTAAAATTAAACGCTTAAACTTCATTAATACTTAATTTTTTACCCAGTCTAATATATACATACATATGTATATATGGAAATTCTAGTGAATCTGGGTATAACTAACACAATTAGTAGTTCAAATGGCAGACAATATCACGAACAAGCACATCACAGTCATGAGACACACCTACTGAACAATGAAGGCATGTGACACGCAAAGTGATTTAGTCATGTTTACGAAGTTATACACCTCCATACATACATATATATGTGCATGTTAGGGATGATAATCCCGATAACTGCGTTCGTGATTTCCGGTATCTCGAAAACGTAGAATATCAACAGAAAGTAAGAAATTCTTCATTACAGTACTTGACCTGCCTACTTCGTCCTTTTCCTCCACAAACATATCCCATTACTCTTTTTTTCCTCCTCATTTTCCTTTAATTCCTTCAAATCTCAAAGTTCTAGTCCTATTCTCCTCCTTTGACAATAAATGAAGCACAAGCAACACACCAAAATGTATGGGCGTGGCACCAACCACTTCCCAAAATTATGTAAATCTTCTGGTATATGTATATATCCAAGCGACTAGAGAGTTATAATGAGTTGAAAATTAAAATCTAACCTGAGGGCGTGGCACCACCCACTTTAAAAAAATAAAAGTATATACCCTATGTCATACCCAGCGAACTTCTAAGCCTACTATGAAAGTTTCATAGAGATTAACAGTAAACTTTGCACATTAATGAAACACAAACAAAACCAAAAAAATATTCATACAAGTCAACGCGGTATTCGGTATACATAGATCCCGAAATGCCTGTATCATACTTTTAGACTAGATAATATTGGCATCCCTACATACATACAAATGTACATATATACACGTGCCCACATGCATCTAGTCAACCACTCAATTTAAGCTATATATTAGGCGGTTCGGATGTCATTTCAATCATCCCCTTGGACGCCCTACATATGTACATAAATTACTGTACACCCGGCACTCTCTCTATGCCCCTGCCCCGCTGAAACTTATCCATCACAGTTAAATGTCTGATATTAGCACTATGAAAAACCATCAATAACATTATTACACGGCCGCCCTATTAAGCATTGCTGGCCTTTTCCGCCTTGCGCTCTATTTACCCACTACTATCATGCCATTAACTCCTACGACTGATTGTCATTAACCCATAACCATCAATTTCTTCTTTTCCATTCATTCCATTCATTGTGTATTTCTTGAGTTGAGCGGTGATGTGAGAACATTTGTAATCGCGTATGTGAGGGCTCGTTAATATTGACATTGATTCAATACGTTAAAAAGGAAATGCGCTTCAATATTAATAGTTGACATTTAGATATTGAATTACCGTTATATCATTAAATTTAATTAAAATTTCATGCACACATCCTCTCACATAAATCTGAACTCATTAACTCGTCGAAATTAGCCCACTAGGGCAGCTCGATTTATTTATTGCGAGAAGTTGTATTTTTTGTTGTTGTAGTAACTTACTCAGAGAGGCGCACTGCAGGGTTAGACTACATAAAATTTTTTTAATTTGTCCGAAAGAGCCTGAGTTTAGGAGGTGAAAAGAGTGTCAGGCGCAAAGTTTTTATGGATCGAGCAGGTCTACTCGATTATAAGAAGCGATTCTAAAACACATAGGCACTCTGTAGTTCGATCGAATTTTGAATTTACTTTCGAACCGTTGCATAGCATGCGTGCGTTAGCAGGTTCGCATGTAGATCCTCTCTCTATAATTTTTTTTATGAAATAAAATGTTGATAATCGTAAATGAGTTAAATCACTTTCGAAGTGAACAGATTGGAACTCGTACAACGAGTGCTTTCTATTCGAAAGTTTCTCACAGAGTACGAATTACTCGAAAGCGAACCAATTTTCTTTCGAATAGAACTATAGAGAAAGAGTATTGATTTTTTATTCACTCGACTCTCACACCTACTTTCAGAGAGCAATTAACGGCCTTATCGACTTTTGTCTTCCCTTTTAACAAGAATCTCTCCATGGTTTCCGAAACTGAATGCTGCTTCAGACAACACGACTCCCTATGGTTCGATTTAAAATAGACTGATATTTAAGCCGGTAAGAGTTACTGCAGCCGCAGTATCAGTCTGCTGTGCCAAAGCTGAATTCCGTTGAATTTTTTTCTGCCGTTTAATTGGCTTCCCTGCAGGGATCTTTGATACACGGTGAGTTTAAAAGTCTAAGCTAATATACAGTCACTCAAAAAAAACGTAACCCAGCAGACCGAGAGAAATGTGTGGTCTGACTGTGTAAATATTTACGTTAACGTAGATTTCTGATATTTGTGGTTAAATTCTACAATAATCGGAGAAATACATCTAGCGCTAGTGCCGCTTTAACCCTTTAACGCCCTCAATGAAACCTGGAGGCATTGACGAAAAAGCTGTTGACACCTTGAATAGTTTGTTTCCTATTATCCATGTGTGTGTGCAGCTTGGTTGTAGTGTAGTAGCCAGTTTGCGCATATATTGAAATTTGTGTCTGTATATCTATTAGTTTGTTCGCTCATCATTTCAAACCCGATTTATATAATTGAATGCAACTTTCACTGCTGTCTTGCTAAATGTTCAAATTAAAGTTTTAAATATATTTAAACCACTCTCATATCTTATTGCTGCTGTAGACAATGTTGGTAATTAAATTGCTCGCTAAACAGTTCTCTTACATAAAGTGAAATGGCCAATGTCTTGTGTATAATTGTAGGCCTTTTGTTTGGTGATTCTCCTTAGAAACGTTAAATTTGTAACATTTTTGTTATTAGCTACTGTATATTATAATAGCTTTATTGAGAACGTTAATATCCTAAGCGAGTGCGGTTAATTTATTAATTCCACTTCCTTTTTGTGTTATTCACCGATAAACATTTGCAAATCACAATCACAAGTCAACAAACTCTGCTTGAGTGATGAATTACTTTGTTGACTTTTTCTTCAAATAGCAAACACACACACACACACACATATGTAGATGTTTGAGCTTATCTGTGTACTTGAAATGACTTTTCAGATTTATTGTTTATATAGTATGAATTAAAATATTTTTTTTTTGTCGCGCTCTCATTCAAATCGTTGTCACTTTTTTGCCTCAGAGATAAACCTGCGCCTGCATAAGTCGTAGCTCATTTATTCCGGCAGACATTTTCGCTTCCTGCCGTCACTATTTTTGCTTAATTCACTTTGCATTTCTTAATCGTTTCTTCAGACTTCCTTATTAGCATTTTTATGAGTGTGCGTGTGTGTGTGTTTCTTTAAATGAACATATTTTCGCACAAAACCCAGTAAGCCATTTTTGTTTGATAACAACTGGAGAGGCGTTTGATATGAAATAAGTTTCCAAAGTATGCTGCTCAATAGCAGAATCATAGCCTTCTGAACTCAAATAAATTTTTGAAATATACATTTATGTACTTAAAATATTTTGAAAAGAAGAGAAAAAATGCCATTTTAGTTCAAAAAAAAAAAATGTTTTAACACTTGGCCTTTGAGGTATTTTTCCCAAGTTTAAAATTTTATTTTTAGCAAAAAAAAAAATTGTTTGTTGCTATGCATAATGTTTAAAGTGTTTTAAAATCTGATTGAAATACTGCAACAAAATTCTTTGAAATGATTTCAACCATTTCGTAGTAATCAGAGCTTAAAAGTATCTATTACCGTTATTTTTCAAATTTTTCGATAACTTGACAGGCACATAATTTTTCTTGAAATCCAATTTCCAAAAATGAGGTTATGTTTGTATAGAGAAAATATGCCTCTATGCAAAATTTAATCAAAATGTGAGGGAGGATCGAATTTGCCAATTATAACTACCCTTATAACGGCTGTTAGTCAAATTTAAGCACACAAAAACAAAAAATCTATCTCAAAAACCAAGTTCAGCACACACATAAACTTGCTCGCTAGGTTATTGTGCAGCAAGAGAGATATGTGTTTGTATGCGTGTTTATGTTGTACATCAACTTTTAATGCTCTTCCTTTCTTTGGTTTCTTAAGTTGAATTTTGGTTTGTGCAATTTTGCATTTTGATAACTTTTTCTTTTTTTATTTGTCTCTATTTTGTCTGCTAAGTTGAAATTATTATACATTTTAATGTCTTCCCAAATCTAACTTTGCCATTTTCAATTTTTATTTCTCTTTTTTTTTGTTTGTTTGTTTGCGTGAGTCTGAAGTCTATTTACATATATTCTATAAAAATTTACTTTCAACTTTAGCATTGTTTTTCATTGTAAAATTTATTTTAAAATTTAATGTTTTGTCAGTGCATGAATATTAAAATTGTATATTATTTAAAAATAACTTTAATTTTGCTGGGACGATTTAGTGAACATTTGAAGTGGAATTGTACCACTTTCCAAATAAAAGCGCCCAAGTAATTAAGATGGACGGCAAATGTATTAGTGGAAACGGCAAATGTATAAAAAGCCAAGGGGTTTATTATGTAAGTCACTGTATTGTATAAAAACAAATACACAAATCAACTCTTAATTAAAAGCAGTCATCGAAGTCAAAGACTTTATATGAAAAGAATTTCTCTTTAAACGAGAAAAAGTGACTCATTGCGCCACTTTGCGTTTTACATAATGAGCCCATTACACCCACAGCCCAGACGATACAGGCTAATACTAAATTAAAAATCCTTCATCCGTCCATAGACCAAGTTCCACTCTAACTTATTGACTGAATTGGCGTTTAACCGTTTAGGCGTATTCTTGCGTACATATTCGTAAATCGGTCTCCACTTTCAATTGAGTCCAAAAATATATCACAAAACCTACTACACTGAAACGAATGTTGGCGTGGAATGTGGCAAATGAAATACGTAACACAGCTGACTGCGGCGACACAGAAAAGCATCAATAACCGGAAAAGTGACGCCACAATGACTAGCGGCCTCCTCTATGCAATCCAGTCGCACACACACACACACGCATACACACACACACACTCACACTCCTTACATTTAAAAGTAAAGCCACCCTATTACTTTTGGTTGAAGCCAACCAGTCATCCACTTTGGCTAACCAATCGATGGAGCAAAAGTGCCGAATCATTGGCGCCATTGTCTCATACTAAATTTCATACACAAATGGATAACAATGCTAGAAATATAAAAATGATAAAAGAATAAACGCAATGCATTTAAGCAATTGAACAAAGTGCAATCTGATACATAGTTACATAAATAGAAAGTAGCAACAACAATGACAACGAAGCCAAGAGCATAGCTGAAACATTGTCAATACGCGAGCACTCACAGAAGTTCGATGAAGAGTTTTAAATATTTTAGGGAAAAAAATACCAGATCTCCATGCATTTGGCACCAGATTTTTCGAAATCAAAATGTTTTATTAGCTAACTACAGTTTAATATAATTCGAGAAAAGCATTTGCACGGACCATCCCAAACTGTTTCAGAGGTCACGTAAAGCATCAATAAAAAATACTGAAAAATACCCAAATATTGTTCCGAAAAAGTCCCGAAATAATCTCGAAGTGATCCCAAACAAGTTCCAAATATAATACTAAAATAAACTTACTTTAAATTATCTAGAGATGGTATCGAAAAATTCTTCTAATCATCACAAAAGAGTGCGGACAACAATACCGAAAAAACGATAATGACCCAGAAATTATATCGAAAAGTCTCATAAACAATTTCGAAATGAAACTCAAGAATGCTCCCGAAAAAGTCAAGAGAAACTCCCAAATAATCCCGAAAACAATTCCGAAATGACTCGAAATAAGCTTTGAAATTACTCCCGGAATAATCCCGAAGCAATCCAAAAATAGTTTCGAAAGCAATGCCGTAACAAGCACATAATGATACCGAAATGGTATCTACATAAAATGTGCTGAAATTATCACAAAATTCCCGAAAACAATAACGACAAAATGCCGAATGCATTATTACAAAAAGTCCCGAAACCAGTTTCAAAATTATAATAAAAAAATTTTTCAATGCACCCGATGTTTAAAGATGCCACATGGGACTACTTGTGCATATCCGAAATTATACCGAAAAAGTTCCGAAATATTCCCAAAAAGCATCCCGAAATATCCAAAG
Organism: Sphenella marginata; assembly: GCA_951509765.1. Lineage (NCBI taxonomy): Eukaryota > Metazoa > Arthropoda > Insecta > Diptera > Tephritidae > Sphenella > Sphenella marginata. The sequence continues at coordinate 15,099,780 of OX608081.1, read as the reverse complement.
TCTCATCGAACCTTGTTTGGTCCTTTTGTACCTAGCATAATTCTTCTATTTTGGCAGACGATGCCAGCAAGCACTTAACTGATAACTGGGTTACAATATTTTAATGCAGCATAAGCAACAACAACACGCAAAATATTAGTCTACAAGAGTATGAACAACAAAAATATACATACATATAAAATGTGCGACAAAAATGAAAACAACCCCAATTGATGACGAATTCAAAATATCACATTGCTTACATTACTTGGTTAGAATTCTTTTTTTTGTTGTTGTTGTTGTTGTTGTTGTTGGAAACAATCTAGTTGACTCCTCAACGTCTGTTGGCATTTTACGAGTTGACCTTTTTTCCTGCGTTTTTGTCTTATCTTCCCTTTTGCGCTTTTCTCTGCTGAGTACTATTTTGCTGCAATTTCGACGTTGATAAATTTGTATTATTTGCTGCAATGTTTTTTGTATTGTCGCAATTTAGGGTGCCGGTTACTGTCTCCATTTATTCATAGAAGCCGCATCACTTCCTCTTTTTCGCAGTCAGTTAGTCGCCAATTTAATAGCATATTTCTCGGCGGAGAAAAACAAAAGACAAAAAGGGAATATTTTGTAAAACAAAATATTCTATACCCTCTTGTGGACTTTGTCGATGGGGTATAAATGGATAGTAGATATTGAAGGGTCACATAATAGTCGGATCTATGGTTTAAAGGTACAGGTACAACACCGCTATGTGAACTTAAGAAGGTATACAGACAGGGGGGAGCATACTTCTCAAACCGCTCAACTGGTACGAAATCTGAACGAAGAAAACCCTCGAATTAGAAAAGGTCTTAGGAGAGAGTAACGTTTTGTTTGAGAGACAGCATTATAGTGATAAAGGAAGATAAGCGTGAGCCTAAAAAAACAAAAAAAAGTCCCTTAAACTGTGTAGCACTTGAAAAGAAAAGTTTTCTTCCGACGCACAACAAAATTTTCTGCTAAATAATACCATGGCATCCCAAATCGTAGTTGGTACAAAGGTACAGAGCTGTAATAAGATCACCAAGACACTGGTCGCCAATACTTGGGGAAAAGATAAAGAAACATTGCTTGCTGCATATAAGTATATAGACGTACCGATTATTGATTAACCTGGTCCCATATGGTTTCCCAGTATTGTTGACTCCAACTGGAGGAAGTTGCAAATCATCTGAGTCTCAGTTCCAATAAAAGACCAAAATGTGAGCTTGATTCACCGATAGCGGAACTTACTTCTCAGTTTCCCCCTCAGTCCTAAAGTCCAACTGGTTGAAGACTGATTTGATTTCAGCAGCTTTCTCACCACTGAAGGGTTCGTTCTCTTTGTATAACTCACCATATAGCGCATTAAAACAACAAAAACCGCTGATTTTAATTATTATGACACATAGTTTTAGGCGCAGTTTTTATTATAATTCGAAATCTTGTAATAATTTTTGAAATATGCCTAAAAGTATGCATTAAAATTAGCGTATTTTGAAACTAAAAAATTCTTTTTAAAAATCAGTTAGCAACACTATTCCAATTTGATAACCAAACTATCTGAAATATTAACATTTCTATGAACTTCATTACGTTTGGTTGTGCGTCTATTTTCGTTTTGCGTTTGTTATTCCCACCCGACGACTAGATTAATAGAGAACTTTAAAAACTTTGTTGGCGCCAGACACACTGACGCGACTAGCTGCCGAGCTGATGACGTTGCCAGCATCTTCCCAAAATTGATTGTTATTTCTTTGGTTTTTTTTTTTTTGGTTTTTTGTTTGCCCCATTCGCGGTGTTTTTGTCAAATTTGACTTTACTTTTGTGCGCTGCCAAGTTCTTTGTTGAAGTCATAGGGAATGGCAGTGTTTTGGTTGTTGTTCAGTTGTTTGTTTTCGTTTTACTACTCTGGACTAAGTATTTTTTGACGATTTTTGTCATCAACGTAAATAAAGTTGTTTGTTGTGTTGTGCGTTTTTAATTCATTCGTATTACGTTGACAATGGTGATTCATAATTCTTTCGTATTTGTTAATGGCTCATAAAATACAACAATGATAAGTTAATAGTTAGTATGACAAATTGGACTTAATGCCAGATCTACATCAGTAGCTTCTTGGGAACTCATGAAGTACAGTTAAGAACGCCTAAGGCACATTCTCGTCCACACCAAACTATTAATTCTTTCGTCGCCGAATCTGTGTCCTTAATAAATAGTCAATATTGATAAATAGTCACGCAAAAAATATTTGCATCATTTCGACATTCTGATCGCATATCGTTCCACCATGTTCTTTTATGCTACCAAAAATTTGTTTAGGGCTTAGGATTAAAATTTAAGTTCTCCATATCATTTTTGGATTCCTACTACGAACTCTTTAGGAGGTATTGTGCCTGCAAACTAAAGTTGTTATGGGAGTTGAAAAGCCCCTTTTCGATTTTTTTTTCAATATGGTATGGAAATAATTTATGTACCTCCATGTCAATTTTTTAGGACCTTCTTGAACACTTTCAGAGATATTAAGCTTGCAAAATTAAGTTTGAATGGGAAGTGCCACGCCCCCTTTTCCGGTTAGTCACATTTTTTCCGTAAGTATGGTATGTATATCGAATATCTGCATACCGATTTTCAGATCTCTAAGACGCACCCCTTTATATTAAGGAGATGCCACGCCCCCTTAATATATTGGTATATTTTTCCTAACCTTGCGATTCCTCAAAATCGTATAAAGAACAAGAAAATATATGTACGTGCCAAAATCTACCATTCAAACAATGAGATATGGACTGTTGACTATTTCTACCTACTTTTCAGATAACTTTAATTAAAAAGTAGGCGTGGTCGAAAAACGATTTCATTTATTTTCTATGGGTGTATGTACCACGACCATAGCATACCTCTCACCAAATTTCGGTTATTTATAAACGCTTCTGCAGTTATTGACAGCCGAATTTTGAAAATTTGTTCACGCATTTGTAGGCGTTACCATGCCCCTTTTCTAAAAAATTCAAAAATCGCCAAAAAGCCACCAACTAATAAAATCAACAAAATTTCATCATTTTATCCATATTTAATATAGAATTTTCATATTTTATAGGTTTTTCGAAATTTTCGATATCGAAAAAAGAGGCGTGATAATAGTTCGATTTCGCCCATTTCAAATATCAACCTAGCTTGGCCATAAACTAACCAAAATGCATTCAAAAATATCTCATTTTTACTCAAGTTATGGTGACTACGGACGGACGGAATAAACAAAATATTTATGTGGTGGGTTTTGTAAAAGGCAGTGGTGAAGCTGAGTCTATCCAACCCACACTAAATAAAAAATTCCAAATATTCACCAAAGCTAAATAATTATTTGTATTATTATTGGCTTAACGGTCAAACTAACATATCGCGGGACACCAGTAGTACTGCGACACTGAAAGGGTTAAAGTAATTCTCTACAAATAAAGCAATGCAAAACCAAATTTCCTGCTGTCAAAGTAATTTAAAATCAAAAGAGGCAAACCAATATTGAAATGATATTCTACGAAAACATGCCAACTATGATAGCTTCGTGACAACCACGAGATAGCGTAAAAAATTAAAAATTTCCATTATTTGTTTAATTATTTATTATGTAAGGAGAGCGCCTTTCACACTGCAACGCTTTTTCACTATTAAATTTTTTTTTTTAAAAACTATTTTATTCCTGCATGCATATGTACATATAACAGATTCTGATTTCATACGTGATAATGAAACAGACTTTCAACGATTGTGAACTCATTTACATATGTACATATGCGTGTGTATATGTGTGCATTTAAACCAGTGATGCGCTTTTGCTAGACCGTGGGAAAATGTATGTGCAGCGCTCAAATACATCCCCCAATTAGTAGATTCACGAATTTTGATGAAAACTTACTATGGTTGGAACTCTTTTTTGATATTTTAACAACCATGGTTTCCCACCTCTGCCATGGTAAAAATTCTGAGTTACTAACAACAACGAATATTTATGGACAGGTATATGGAAAGTGCGTAGTTTTTAACCTTTTTAAAATTATTTCTTCGTAAAAAGTCTTAGAGAATGCATACTTTTAGGTGCCTGTTGTTTCATATGTAAATTGAATAATTGGGCTTTCCCGTTGACAAAAAGTTGGCACTATGTTGAATTCATAATTTTTATACATGCACCTAAACGTATGCATTCTCTAAGACCTCACATTTATACCGGGAAGCAATTTTAAAACCTCTTAAAACAAAATTATCAAATTTATTTTTCGAGCTTTCATCCAATGTTTTGCTTGGTGGGGAAATTTCTTCGTAAGCTTAAAATGTCTTTGTATGAGCATCACTGGCGTAAGCACAGTTTTTTTTTTTTTTTTTCATTGATGTCATGAACTTAAAGCAATTGATTTTCGTAAAGCATTTAATTTCCGAGTACAAATATATTAAAGCAAATATTTGAGTTTTTTTTTAACTTTGCATTTATCTATCTGTACAATTTGTCATGTCTATTGCACTAAATTTTATTAATGACTTTTTAAAGCACTCGAAAATTCACATAGCTTTAAGCATTTCTGAAAAATGCATTCAAATAAAGCGTCATTGTGCTCGTTAAATGCAGATAAGTTAAAAAAGAATAAAAAAAAATTTTCCAGAAAAAAAATTTTCTGGGCGCACAAAAAAAAGTGTTTGTTTATTGTTTGTGCTCGCAAATATTGACACAAAAGGCCGAAGCACAACAAGTACACCTTTTTTGTTAGTTCTTACTTTTTTTCATTTGACTATAACTATTTACAATGAAATTTGTGTACTGAAATTTTAAATTTTTTTATATTTCTTTATGCTGGGCAAATAAATCCAGACTTATGTTCCATCAAAATATCTGCTTACCAAGTCGCATATTATAATGTGAGAAGTGTTGTATATTTTTTTTTTTTGTTAAATTTTTTTTTTTTTTTTCGTTTTCAAAACCTTATATTTGCAAATTGCTTTCAATATTATACCTTCTAAAATTGTTTATCTGTACAAAAAACCTTTCTTTTGAATTAATTTTTTCTCGTTAACTAGTGTTGCCTATTTAAGTTATACCTTTTTTTTTATAAAAAGGCGCTATCACGTTTTTAAATTTTTGTTTATATAAATTTTTTATTTACGTGATACCGTTAACGAGTGAAATACTATAATTTAATTTTGACGCTCATCTAATATTCCAAAAAAACAATAGTTTAAAAAAAAATATTTAAGTTTAAATATTGCAGCTGAGTACACCAGGTCGTATGAGAAGCAAAAATAGCTGTAAGCGACAAATAAGCGTGAAGTATGTATGTATGTATGTATGTATGTATATGTGAAGCAGAACTTTGTATACCCACATAAACAGTTGATCCACAGTAAAATTATTTTTTTGCAACAGACAAACCAGATGGTAAGAATAAATTACTTACTGCTAACTTACTAAAAATATAGTGTGGGGGGGGGCATGAGTTTTGGGGGGGTACGCTAAGAAATCTGATCAATGGGCTTCACAAATACGTAAAAATAATGGTCCATTTTGCTTTGTTATTGGTTTAAAAAAATATCAGTAGGACAACCTTGCAGCTTTAGTGAAGTGATAGTACTAACAAATCTTGGTTCTATAAGTAAGATCGTAGTACCAAATAATAGCCCATGAAACAAAGTCTTCCACCAAAAGCTAAGTAAAATAACTCATTACTAGTTAATCACGTACAAGACAAAAACTCAAACACTTTTCCTACTTGTGTTTCTTCTCTGTTATTTATTTCAATCACGAATAACTAACCACTGCAGCAACTGGGTATTTAAAATAAGTCGCAAACAAAATTGAAATCAAGCAACCTGAAGTACGGCTGAGTGACACCACGTCGTATGAGCAACAAAAATGTTCGCATAAAAAGTTTGCAATGACACAACCATCATCATCATCATCATCACCAACATCATCAGTGGCTTTAGGGCTAAAAAATGTATGCAATCCGTGACATATTCATACAAACTTTGCTTCACAATGCAATTCAAACGTTTTGCTTATTTAATGCTATTTTGTTGTTGCAGCAAAATGAAGTCGATTGTTAAGCCAAATATTTACACAGATTTTATGAAAATTCAAGTGAATGTAATTCATAGCGCAAAGCTAATAAAAAGGTTTTTTTTGGTTTTTTGGTGGCTTGTTTGACGTGCCAGTGTATGTGTGTGTAAGTGTATACATATGTATGTGTGTGTATTTGCTTTACGCTTCAGTTGGCAATTTACATAATCTATTCTCTGATTTTGTTATGTGCATTACAAATTATTTTTTTGATTGTTTGTTGCGAACTAGAAATAAAAAAAAAATTAATATTTTATAATTCGACATTAACTGACATTGAATACGGGTTAAAGTGTTTACATACTAACATAAATAACAATAATGGAAGCTGCAATATTTTAGCAAATTTGGAGTTTAAACGTTTGGAGCGACATATGTTGCTAAGAATAGTGGAAATTATTGTTTAATTGATTGGATTGATGCTTCAATTGCTTGTAGTTGCATTGGTTTGGAATAATCAACTGATATTGAGCTCATGGAACACAGGAAAATATTAAAGTTTCCTAGAATACAATTTTCAAAAATTTAATTGCTATGAGAAAGTCAAAGAGTTAATTCTCATTTAATTTGTAGGAAAGCTATCTTGCTGGATACTGATCGATAATCGATATACGAAAACTTAACCCTTTTTTTTCTTGAAGGGCGATTAAAATGGCTCCCCCTATAAATTCAGAAAACAAAATTCAGAAACAAATTTGTTCAGAAATCTTATTTCAGAAAGTCAAAATTCAGAAAGTAAAAGATGAAAAGAAAATATTGCGCAAAATTTAAGTTTTTTCTGCCGTCTTATTACTTTCTGAATTTTTCGATCTGAATTTCACTTTCTGAATATTTAGATAGGAGATAATTTCTTTGAAATAAGTGAAAAACACGTTTCACGAAGCATTGGCTCATTTTTCTTTTGCTACTTTGCCAAAGAACTTTACACATTTGCTCTTTACAAATAATTATAGCAACACTTTTTAATAAATTTGATTTTGAGTTCTTAAGTAAAAAAAAAAATTGGTCGCCAAAGGGTTAATGCATAATTACTTGTGTTATAACGCTAAACATACCGGAAAAAAAGTTTATTTCAGAATCAAGAAAAAAATAAAGGCATTTAAGGTGTTAATACATGACCCAAATTTGGGTTAATAATGTAAACATTTAATTTTTAAGTGTGCAGTAATAGATATACATATGTATGTAAAAAAAAAAATTTTAGAATTTATGTATAAAATAATAAAATTCTATTCTGAGGTGAATCATTTTATTTCGTTGTTAATAAAATAGATAAGGTCGTCAATGGGTTAATGCATGCATTTAAAACTTCAAATATTTACTATTGAAGTGTAGAGTAATTTATTTTTTCATATAAAAAATTATTTAGAAATTATAAAACTAAAAATTTAGGTCACCAATGAGTTAAGGCATGGCGTTTAAAGGGTTAAAACGCTTAAAATCAACTACTTAAGCCTATGTCAAACTATTTTGATGTGAAAAATTTGATTTCAGATTTAAAAGAAAATTGGGGTCGGCAATGGGTTAACGTATGGCCGCTCATGGGTTATAATTTTAAATATTTACTAATTATGTAAGTGTAGCACAGCCGATTCAAACCTAACCAAAAAATCGTCCACAATATCGCCATAAAAATAAAAATGTAAATAACGAGTGGGTTAACCCATGACCGTAAATGTGTTTCTGAATTTTTGGCTTCAGAAAAAAGTTTCCTGAATTTTTCCTTCTAACTTTTGGTTTCTGAAAAATGATTTCTGAAAAAATTTTTCCGAAAAATTGTATTTCTGAGTTTTTTTTGTTTCAATTTATGGGAGGCACCGATTGAAACAGACTTTATTAAATCCGACAGTCGTAAGTGGTCCCCCCAAACATTTTACCGTTATGCCCCAAATAGTACTTGCTCTGCCATGTTTGTTATTTAAAGAACTTGTTGGTTCATAATCCACCATAGTAGCCTACTCTGCAGGGATTAAGTTCACTTATCTTCATTTCCACCACTCCCACTTTCGAATTTTTAGGTTAAACTTTTTAGGCGGCAGCGTACTACAGTTAATTTTTGATAAAGTATAACTTAGAAAATATTCGTCTCGAGATATTTTTGGGACTTTTTGGAGATAACTTTTGGGATAGTTTCAATTTAAGGGACTTTTCAGGAATTTCTTCGGAGTAATTTCGGAACTTTTTTCGAAACCATTTCGGGATTTGAACCGGGACGGATTGGAACTTTTAAATAACTAAAAATAGTAACGAAAACAATCCCGAAAAGATCATGAAACTATCTCCAAACTCAAATTAGACCTTTTTTAGCTTTCATGGTATACTTTACTTTTCTAAGTATGAAAAGAAGAAGAGATGGACCCATCAATAAGTAGGAATAACTTTCGGAAGGATTTCTATTTTCTTGACTTTTTTTTCGGAATAATTTCGGCATTTTTTCCGAAACCATTTTTAGGTTCTCTTCAGATTCAATGCATTATGGCCGTCGGGAATTTTCAACTATTGTTTTCACGATTTTAGCGATTGTTATTGCATTCCTTTGCCATATTTTTTAATAGATTTTGGGACGTTTTTGGAACAATCTTGGCTAAATAAGCTACAAATTTGCAATCATTCTGAAATTTTTAGTTCAAATTTGGAAATATAAAAAATAATTTTTTTTTTGGAAATTTTTGCAGAAGCCTGAAAGAGCTGACTTAAAAGATTTCTAAGATTTCTTTACCTTTAAATAAATTTTAATTGAAGAACTTTGCTTCATACATATATAAGAAGAAGCAACAAAACTATTTTTGCAGTCATCCACTATACTCGCCAATCAGAGCAAGTTTAATATATCTTAATTTGAATAACCTTCCCAAAAAATGCTTGCTGGGTAGCCCTTATTTATGTATGTTTATCAAACATGTAGCTTTGTCCTTTGAATATGATTTTTAATCAAATTATTTTAATAACATATAATCTTTTTCCAAATTGAATGAAACGTGATTATGTTCCTTTATACTTATTAACTCAGCTTTTTTTCTTTCTTTTGTGCTTTACAGGAATCCAAGCCAGCTGGGAAGAGTGGTGGACATATGATGGAATTTCCGGTAAGTTCAGCTAAATGCAGACATTAACCGAATTATAAACAAATAATGTTCTTCCCACTAGCATAAATATACCTACGTAGTGAGGTAATAAGTATAATTAAATGAAGAAATTGGTGATTTGGCTCGGTTTGATTTGATTTCAGTGGCAACTCAATTTAACTCCCTTTTAATAACAGTTGTAGGTAAATCCACAAAACCTTTTTTTATTTCAAGCAGAAAGATAATTAGCTCTAAATATTCAAAAATTATCTGGTTCATTACAACAATACAGTTTAGTGACTAGTCCCTGGTAAGGTGAGCTTTCAACCGAAAATTCGAAAATTTTGAAATCTCAGTGGACTTGGCTATACTCCATACCAACACACATATGTATGTACTCGTAACAAACATATCGATCTCCTCCGGCATACACACATTTGCACTTTCCATCACATCAATCAACTTCAGTTCATATCGACAGTTATTAACGGTTGTCAAAATGAATGCACAAATAGATGCAAATGCAATGAAAACAACAACAACAACTTCTTTTTCTTTTTCATTTTTATTTTGTTGTGTATATTGCATTGGGTTGATAGCCATACAAAAAATAATGTTGCAAAAGCCAGCCTCTAACTTTTAAGCTTATTTCGAAAGTTTTGTCAAAGCTTTTTTTTTAAATAACAAAAACCACTAACATGGTTTTTATTACAAAATTTGTTATTACACATCAGATTGCTTTGTAAAAATTTTAGTTTGGGAGAGCTCTGAAGTCATTTTATGTAACTTAGTTGTGTCAGCTAATCGTTAGAGCTTTAGCTGACCAATAAAATTTCTAGCTTAGCGGAGAAAATTGTGTGAAAAAGCCATCAAAAGTCAAAGGGAGATTAGAATATAGAATTTAATTTTGACAAAATAAATTTAAAAATCAAATGTTAAATGATAAAGTTTGCAATCAACTATTCACGAAAATTGGACTATCTCAGAACTATCCCTAAGCAATACCATTTGGAGACACCACACACCCTCTCTCAATCCCTAAGCAATGCTTCAACTGTCTACTTTAACATGGCGTTGTCATTAGGAATTTTTTAAAATCATTTTTGGGATTATTATGGAAAACTTCTAGAGAAATCACCTCTCACATTCTGTCAAATGTTCCTAAACGGCCCCAAAAACGCCTCATAATGATCCGTAAACCAAATCCAAAATGATCCCGAGAAACTCTTTCCATAATCTCTAAATCAATTTCAAAGTGGTCACGAAAAAATCCCAAAATTATTTCTCTCCCAAAATTACACCGATAAGAAGCAAGTATCCCCACCAAAATCTAATTTTATTCAGCAATTATCACGAACTTGAATTAAATCACCGCATTAAATATGCAGAAATTTTGCAATTTTTTTCAATAACCAACAACATTTCGATTATCACTCAAATTTTGGCGAACTCCAAATAGCCCAAGTAGCTTCATATTTTTAATATCCGCTTGCCCTCCCTTACTTTTTATTTTTTCTAACCAACAATTTCTGCACCATCCCCAGCATTTAAGCTTCCTATCCGCAGAACTCCACTTCTCCGAAATTCCTCTACCTTTCTATTCACTTTACCCTTTTTAAAATTATTTTTTGTTTCCATTTGCTTTCCCTTTCTTCCGCCTTTCCCTTTCCCATTATCTTCAATTTCTCTTTAAGTTTTCCCTGCACCCAATTTCAGATCTAACTATTCTAACTCTACCTCTAGTAGTAGCCGTAAGGCAGTCGTAACTATCTACTCGTTTTTATTTAACACCTTAGATCAAGTTCTGAACCAAATATTTTGTGTCCCTAGCTATATACTGTATTCACTGCGGGAAAGGAGCTGCAGACCTCTAACATTAAAGGCAAGCAATGTTACATTTGCTAGAACAAAGTGAGCTCAGTCACAATAAGTTGACATAACTGACATGCGAACTGACGAAGAGTTCGCGTGCTGCTGAAATCACAGCACAACATATGTACATATGTATGTATGTATATACATCAATACAAACACATACATACAATAAAATATTTGCATGGGTGTGAATGAATAAGGATTGAAGTTCCTTCACATACATGCATACATATGTACATACATGAGCTATATGATATGAATGAATGACGAAATAAGTTTGTATGTCGTGGCTGTAAGCGGCTAGTGAATTGAATAGAAACGACAGTTGGATATGCGTGCAATGAATAAAAATTTAATATTTCCGGTTTTCAAAAAAAAAAACGAAAAAAACAACTGAAGAATTTACATGCATACATACATATACATACATACAAGTGTACAAAATCACAGGTGTGCAGACGCATTCACACATAAAACTGAATACAAATTTACGCGCACGCCGCTTTTCTATTAAAAATGTGAACCTTTATTGGTATACAATATTAAATAGTTGCGCCTCACACATGGACATACATACATATATGTAAATATCCCTGCAAAAAAAGCGCTTAGTCTGGGCTCAGTCCGGGACGAGTCGCAAAAGAAGATGTGACCAATAAATTCTCTGATCACTTTGTATGGGCTGAACTGCTCACACTTGTTTCAGCAAGTCCTATGGAGAGACTACAACGGGTACGAAGGGACCAATTCACTTTTTATCCAAATGGGTATTTACACTCCTATAAGTATGCTACAAAATCTTTGCTTACACCCCTATGAGTATGCTACACAAATCGAAATATAGCCAACTGTAGACTAAATGGATCAATTCCGTGTAGCTCTCTTTAGAGATAAGTCATATAATTTTTTGCAGGGATATATATGCATATATATACTTCACTCAGTTTGTGTGTTGAACGTTGTCACTGGCAAGCAACCATTCATGCGACGACTGCAAATCCATCAACTGACATTGGACAAACTTCAGTGCATTGACTGACTGGCACATTGCCACCTTGACGCGTCTGTTTGGGCATTTGCCATTGACAGCATTTTAAAAAATTGAAGTAATTAAAAGTGGTCATTTCAAGTGTGAAGATTGAATTTTTACAAAACTTATTAAAATTGTATTTGAGTTTAGTTGGAAATGTCGATGGTGGTATCGAAAATCAAATAAATACCCAAATCAAACTTTTCGTAGATTCAATGAGTCATAATACACCATTGTACAGTGTAGGGTCAATGTTGTTGTGGAAGTTGGTGTATTATACACCAGCATTCGAAGGTGGTTTAATGGAGTGTTTAAGATTTTAAGCTATGTTGGATAGGGATACAATTCTATCCGATACTTACCCGACCTTAAGACCAATAAACCTAAAATATTTCAGCCTGGTGGTATAGTGAGGGCGGAGTGCTATTTCTAACGACTTAGCTGCAGGCGAATGGTCTTTGCGACTAGTTGGTTAAAGTTCAATCCTTTAGTAGGGTCGAGCCTTGTATGCTTCCATACACAGAGAAGTCGACAAACTGATGAGAATAGCAAACGAAACACAAATCTCTACAGTAATCCTCCAACAGATACTTTCTTCAATCATATTTGCAAATTCTAACTTGTATTTTTTTCATTATTTTTAGGACCAAGCTTTTGGGGCCTTATCAATCCACAATGGAATATGTGCAATAAAGGGCGACGTCAATCACCAATAGATGTTGTGCCCGACAAATTACTCTTTGATCCTTACCTACGGCCGTTGCACATCGATAAGCACAAGGTAAGAATTTTTTAAATGGATCTCTTTGCATTCTACACAAACCGATTCATTCAAATGCAAAAACAATGTTTAAATAAATAATGCTGAAAGTGTAAAAATACGAGTCTAGGAGATAACTGCTGACGTATTTATCCACGAAATCCTTAGAAAGTTGAAGTTATAGTCCTAAATTTTTTCATGAGTAAGATAAGATATCCAATAAAATGAGTTCGGTATGCTAAGATAGAAGGAAACTAGGAAACTATGCAACTGATTCACGAGGAGCCAGGCTATCGTGGATTACCTCTTAATATCACAGTGGCCAAACAGAACCAATTTATTATATATTAATTTTTTAATTTTTTTAAAAATAAATTTTAAATTTTTTGAAAAAGAAATTTTTGAAAATATGATCCAAGGCAAATTCATTCTTATGGTAATGTTAAGTGAACAGCTGACTTCCTCTTCTTCACGTTTTTAACCCGCCGTGTAATGTAGAATGTCATAAAAAGAAACATTTGACGGTTGACTTTGAATATTGTTTTTATTATTTATTTTCAAAAAACTATCGCAACTTACCAAAAGGATACGATGGCGATCATTTTAACTAAATTGTATGCACGCATGAGTTGTCCAAACACGTATTTATTGTTCCAGACACCATTAGTTCAATTAAATTTTTATGAAATATAAAAAAACAATCGATGGTTGTCATTTCAAATTTTTTATCACTATGACATTCTACATTACAAAAACTTGAAGCGAATGGAGGCGAATATTGACGAATTCGCTCTGCCATTACCATAACAATCAATTTGCCTTGATATGATCTTAAGAAACTAGCCTCTAAAGCTTTTTAAAATAGGAAGAGGTTGATTTTTGAATTTTTGTGAACAAAAGTTTTGAATTTTTTGAAAAATAAATTTTTGAAAATAAAATTAAAATTTTTTGAAAAAACCAACTTCAGGCTGTTATCTTTATGATCAAAAGAAACTAGCCTCTAAAGTTAAATTAGAGTAAAATTTCGAATTTATTTAAAAAAAAATTTTTTTGAAAATAATATTTCAATTTTTTGAAAAAACCAATTTCAGGCCTCTAAAGTTTTAGTTTTTTTTAAATAGTAGGAAATTATCTGACTATATAAACATGTATGCACATTAGGTTGAGCATTATTTCTACAAATAATAAATTTTATTGGACTCCAAACCCCTGCAGTGCAACAACAAACTAGCAAAAAAATAATGGTTTACAATGAAAATTTTCAAGCTCAATTCATATCAGTTTGGACTTAATCATATTAGTTTTGAAGTTGCTTACAACACATCGGGGAAAACTAGATAAGCCGAAATCTTCGATTAAGATTTAGCCTAACATCAGTCTACTCTGATTTAGCCCCTTTTATTTATGATATCTCGAAAAGAAATTAAGTGGGGCGTTTGAATATTTCAAAACAAAGTGCAAACATACATATACTACACTGCAACAATAAAGCAACAACAACAAATCAATATGTACTTAACTCAAAAAGCATTTGTTTTTCATTTCTTTTTCAATTTTCATCGCATCAATTTTGGCTCGCTGTTGACTTGTCTGCTGCGCTCAACTGGCTGATTGTTTGATTGCCTTTGTTGTCGACAACAAACTGCCTAACTGACAACTACAATGGCGTCGGCATATTTGACTATAACTGACTTCTTTTGCGCTTTTTGGCTCGTCGTGGTTGCTTTATCGTTCAGGTTTCCGGTACACTACACAATACAGGTCAATCGCTTGTCTTCCGCGTCGATAAGGATACAAAGCAACCGGTTAATATAACTGGCGGCCCACTCGCATATCGCTATCAATTTGAAGAGATTTACATACACTATGGCACAGACAATAGTCGTGGGTCAGAGCATTTCATACAGGGATACAGTTTCCCCGGTGAGGTGAGTGCCAACTGCAAAATGATTTTTTTTGATTTACCTAATATTTTTTTTTACTTTCTACTGATCCATGTTCATATTTTTTTTATTTACTTTCCATGCTTCTTGGCTTCTCTATAAACCCACACACACACATATACATATATGTAGATACAAATTTATGGCTTCAATAAGGAACTTTATCACAATATGTCCGAGGCGCAACACAAATCGCAAGGTATTGTTGGACTCTCATTGATGGTGCAAATTGGTGAAACGCCAAATCCAGAATTACGAATGTTCACTACTACATTTAATAAGGTTTTGTACAGAGGTAAGTACATTGAAAAGTGGCACGCTTTATAAGTATGTATCATTGTATCTGTATGTTAGTGTTGCAGCGAATACTCGGCGGTTTCGAAACTTCGTGAACTGAAAACTTTCATTGTATGTATATATTCCAATAGGAATCGTGTTGGATTTTAATAATTTTTTTTTTGATACAATCAAAGATAAATAAATAGAGATATTTTTAAAATATTTTAGTTCACCCTTTTCCTTATGCCATGCATATTGCTAACCTCTAAGTCAGTGATTTAGTGATTAGTAGACAAATAATAGAGAATGAAAATTAGTGCGTATCACCGTATATTTATATGTAGTGAAAAAGAAGGTTTGAAAATATTCCTCCTACCCCCGAGTTTCACAACTTAGCTTATGAAGATTTGGAAAAAAAATTTTTTTTCAATTTTTTTGTCACCCTGTAAAAACTGCGAAATTAATTTTCTTTCTATAACTAACGTTCGATTTTCGAAAGTGACACATTTTTAGAAAGCTATGCACCAACACCAAATTTATTCCCTTTTAATCCATCACTCTAACTTCAGTTATTATTCTTTTTTTGTTTTTTTAAGAAACACCCTGTGTTTAAAAAAACACTTTTTGGGTAATAAGCTCTAATTTTCCGCATAGCCGATAAATATTAATCAATTTTTTAGTCATATAAAGGGGCACATACATATTTTAAATATTGCTAAATTGACTTTATTTTTAATTTTTTTGATACAGGGCGTTCTTTTTTAATACATTTGTATAAAAGCTTAAAGGCCACAAGCTTATGTTAATGGCTTACATTCACGAAATGTGACCTTCACAATGCTATGATATGAAAGCACATATAGAAAATTTATAAGGAAAAAAGAAATTGCGTTGTTTGCACAGGGTGCTAAAAAAATTAATTTTTCCCCATTTTTTAAATCTCTAACAAGTGAATATTCAAAACAGGGGAAAGATTTGAAAAAACAAGAATACAGAGTGCTGAAAAAATTATTTTTTTCCTATTTTTATAATTTTTCCTACCAAGTAAATATATAAAACAGGGGAAAGATTTGAAAAAATAGCCATACGCTCCAAATCCCCCTGACGATTTTCTAAATTTTCATAAATTGACAGAACGTCAAGCAAGCGAAAATCAGCTGACTGACATTCACTTCAGCGGCAAGTCGTCATTCGCGACATCTCTAGTTATCAGGTAGAAAAGTGATTGAGCGTGGATGTTTAAATGTCAACGACATGCGCTTCAATCAGCATCAAACCAAGCATACGCGAACTCAAAACAAAATATGCATGTGTGCGTAAGTTCGTTTAGTCGAATGCGCGACGAATTGTGAAATTAACAAGGTATGGTAGTTATTTCCGGTCAACAAATGGCAATGGCAATATCAAAAGCAAAAGTCTAAATGCAAGCCAAACGTAATCTTCTAACTTTAGGTTCAGTAAAATTATACACAAAGAGAATGAGCAGCGATGAGTGAAATGTGCCTTATTGGTAGCAGGAAATACACGCAAGATATAGGCCGGACGGTGAGGATTATTATTACGTTTGAGCGCTTTCCACTACGAGTATTTGAATACAAATTCAGCTACACACAAATATAGTTATCTCCATGTTTATTTATAGAAAGTTAAAGACCACTTCAATTTTAATCCTTATTATGGGTGTCCTTCACGTTAACCGAACAGAATAAGTAAAAGAGAGAATGTTTCATTTCTCATTTAATAGCTTTGAGCTCTTTTCTATTTTTAATTTTTTATATTTGGTTTGCTGTACCCGCTGTTGAAGCTAACACCTAACACCTAAACACCTTCTAGTACTAGCCCGCTAAACTTTCTTAGTGATTCTGGACCTGCCGATTACGATAGACTCGACTACTTAATATTTCTTGATTGTTGTTGTTTCTACACCACTTCACGCCGATTAAACACAACGCCAATTAATGGAGCTGACATCTAAATCTTCTAACTAAAGTAATTCTAAACCTGATTGTTAGATGGGTTGGACCAAAACTCATTTTGCTGTTTCTTGCCTAATGATGACCATTACTCTGATGCCCTGATGTGTTTCCCTGGAGATGGGTCGACTGCGATGGGGGAGTGAGCATAACACTATGTAGCGTTTCTCACAAAACATTCGATTTTGGTGCCTAGATACTTTCCCAGGTCCCAGTACCATTCTTTCTGTTTCCATATTTCCGAAAAGACAGAGGAAAAAAACTCGAGTTTTACTTTAATCGGTTATTTGCATTTTCGATTTTTTAATACTTGCTGTTGCTGAGATAAAATTATCGAGTTTTACTTTAATCGATTATTTGCATTTTCGATTTTTTAATACTTACTGTTGCTGTGATAAAATTATCGATTTTTACTTTAATCGATTATTTGCATTTTTAATTTTTTAATACTTACTATTGTTGTGAAAAAATTATCGAGTTTTACTTTAATCGATTATTTGCATTTTCGATTTTTTAATACTTACTGTTGCTGTGATAAAATTATCGATTTTTACTTTAATCGATTATTTGCATTTTCGATTTTTTAATACTTACTATTGTTGTGAGAAAATAATGGAGTTTGACTTTAATCGATTATTTTTGCCGTCGATTTTTCAACCGATTTTTTTTCTTTCCCCCCCCCTCTGTTTCAAAAGTATTCATAAAAGTGTCACCCTGTTTATAACTTAGACTTTGCCTATTATATTCAAAACTGAAGAGCTATCTTCATGTCCCTATCTCCATGAGAATTTTTTTTCAATCCCTTATACCATCATAAGCTCCGAGGTCGAGTCGGGAAAACCATTATAAAAATAAGCCTGCAAAAGACTTTTCGGAATTCCACTCTTGCTTTCAACTACGCTTTTTCCGTAATCACCTTTAGTGCTGCCAATACGATTGAAAGTAGCAAACAACTTCAACAACAACAACAACAATTCACCTTCACGCTTGATGGCGATCTTTGTGTCGGCGTTAAATTATACGCTGCCAAATGCAATAAAAACACCCCCTCATAATATAATAACATGCCAACAACAATTGCAATTGCCACACTCTCTGCCATAGGCTGCCACTTTTGCCATATTAACTGGCCAACTAGTCAACCTCGGCGACCAAATATACAGCAAGGTGCTCGTGTCATTTAACACATCACCTTGCACTACCAGCGCGCTGCCATCCTTGCAAATAAACTGAAATACTGAAAAGTCAATCAGTAAGGCGCGGCAAAGCTACAAACTGGCTGTCGACAAATGTAACGGCAAAGTTGTTGTGTTTCATGTTGCAGGAAGAAACACAAACAACTAAAAGTGGCAGTTAAATTTTTTTTCATTACAAGCCTTCTCGCTACGTCGTCATGCAAGGGCCATACCTTGCCATACTTACTATAGCAGTGGCGAAGATAAGTACCATATGACGCACAGTGGTATTTTTTTGAAAGATATTGAATTTTTTGGACGAATACTTGCCCAATGCTCACGGTCATTCTGGGAAAAGTTCTCAAATTCTCTCATATTTTATCATAAAAAGTTAAAGTGTTTCATTATCTTCTTATTCACAAACTCAACACCTTTTCAACCAAGTCTAACCCATTTGAATTTGAGGCTGGTTAGGCAAAAGTTCAAACTGTTAGAACATAACGGTCGAACTTGAGCCAGTGTGAATTGACATTGCCCCATAGTACCGATGAGTTGTAGTACCGGTATGTAAATGACCGGAAGAATCAGCGTTCAAGTCGATGAAAGTTTTCTGAAAATAAAAAAATATGAGCAAAATAAAATAATAAAAAAAGGAACAAAAAAAGTTAAAAACAACAGAAAAGCTGCTCTCGTGTGGTATAACGCTATAATTTACCATCACCCTCGCTACAAATAACGGCAACAATAACTTGAGATGTGCTGCAATTGCTAGAATGAGCATGCATATATCCATATTTCTTATTTGCACGGAAATATAATTTCTCGTTATTGTTTTTAATTTATTTACAGTTAAATTGCTTGACGGAAGCTAACTTAAGAAACATATTTTCAGTTTGGATTATTTTTGAAAACTGTAGTTCAGGCTAAAAAAAAACGTTGAGCTTGGAAATGAAAATTTTTTTTTATTTAAAATTACATAAAATTTGGTTTAAAATAATTACAAAAACAAATACCTTTCTTCTTCTTTAAGGGTTCTCCACACCCATCAGACATATATCAGTACGTTCATTGTTGCCAAATACCGATCATTACATTACCTACGAAGGATCCACAACGCATCCTGGTTGTTGGGAGAGCACTGTGTGGATTATAATAAATAAACCAATTTATATTACAAAACAAGAGGTGAGTAACAGTACTTATTAATATAGTTATTATAACACCACATACACATACGACAAATTATCGTAATTAGTATATGTTTAAACAACAAACACACACGTGAATTATATTGAATTCAAATGAAGGCAAAAATCAAAAAAAAAAAATGTATTGAGAATGTAAAAAAAAGTTTTAAATATACAAAAACAAATACTGCCAAATGAGATATAATTATTGAGAGCTTAATTACAGGCCAATTGAACTTAATTAACCGCACCAGCAAATTTGTTCATTTGGTACAAAAAATAGTGTACAAATTGAATATTGCTTACATTGACATGGTTGATTCCAACAAAACTTGAATTACAATATTAAATAGCTTGCGAATTCACCGTAACCATGACAACACTTGAATAAATTTAACTACGGGCTTTCGAGGCACATTGCAGCTGTTTAAAAAAAAAACTCAACTCAACAAACGGGGATCAGTATTAAACTAAAAAAATTCAAATCAACATGTTTTATAGGCATATTTATAAATAAAAAAAGTGTTTTGAAAACATATCACTTTAAATGGAATAAGCCTATTATATTTTTCAATTGAGCAATGAAATTAACAATTAATGCAAGTAAACATAAACTCTGATCATTTGATAGTTGTGCCAATAAAATTACTGTCATTATTAAATTTGTACAGGGAGTTTAATTGAAACTGGATACTTATTTGAATTATTTATGGGAGTAGTCAAAACGAAAATATTGAGGAAGGCAAAATCAGTCCTAAAAAATTAAATTAAAAAAATGTTTAGTATTAAAGCGTATACATAAATTTGGAGCAAAATCCTTTGAAAGAAATGTTTGATATTATACCTTTATTATAACAAATACATAGTATACATTATGCGCCATTTAAAGAAGTAGAAGAAGTAACGAAGTAATGTCAAAGTGCCGAATTTCTTGGAGCTCTTTGATCCTTTCGAAACTAACCTTGTTTTCAGAAGGGGCCATGAAAGCTGAAAAAAATGCATTCATCAATTAGTTCAAACCAGTTGCAGTTATTCGACGAATCCGCTTCATTAACTTTTCAGAAATTTATCTTGCTGCATATAAGCGACCTCTAAATCAAAGGCAACATTCTCGCAATCCAAAGTATTTGAGCTTATTGCAATAAATGATTGTCTACGTGTGAAATGTTTGCTGAAGAGAGCTTCATTTAACTCTGGCCAAGCGTAGAGCTTTGTAATTAATCTATCTTTAATAAAGTATTTAAATACTACAACACGTGTGATGGTGATTTTTCATTCATGCAACTAGCACAAGTGCTGAATGTTTTCATTGCTACGCTGTTGGCGCTTAATTTAAACACAATTACGTGTTAAGTGGCTGTAATTTGTTTAAAGTATTTTATGGATGATTTTTTTTTTCTCATTTTGCATTCACAACAATTGCCATTTCATTAATGTTCACAAGCAACAAAAACAAAAAAAGCATTTATGAACATACACATTAATCTGTTGACCTACTTAGTAACGTAGCCAGGAAGTGAAATTCGTATTCCTTAAATGGTGGACTTTAAGGGCCGTTTATAGCTATACGTACTAGTTCGATATTAATCATAGATAGGAAACAGAGTTTTAGTAGAGCTAATTAATTTTTTTTTTTTTTTTTTTTTTTTTTTTTCATTTAATTTAATTTTATTTTATTTTATTTTATTTATTTTAAATTAGTTTTATTTTATTTTATTTTTTTTTATTTTGTTTCATTTTATTTTATTTTATTTTATTTTATTTTATTCTATTTTATTTTATTTTATTTTATATATTATTTTATTTTATTTTATTTTATTTTATTTTATTTTATTTTATTTATTTTAATTTAATTTTACTTTATTTCACTTGCTTTTATTTGATTTTATTTTATTTTATTTATTTTAATTTAATTTAATTTTATTTTATTTCACTTGCTTTTATTTTATTTTATTTTATTTTATTTTATTTTATTTTATTTTATTTTATTTTATTTTATTTTATTTTATTTTATTTTATTTTATTTTATTTATTTTAATTTAATTTTACTTTATTTCACTTGCTTTTATTTTATTTTGGTTTATTTTATTTTATTTTAATTTAGAAGGCTTTTCTATCGGACCATAATTCGATGCCTGGGAGAATAAGACTTAGAGGGGTAAAAAAGCAGGTCCCCTGGCCCCTCATTGTGTTTCCTCTCGGCGCCAGTTATAGTTGAAAAACGAATCGATGCGTTGAACAAGCGGTTATGCAAGTACTATAACTTCATTGTATGTATGTATTTATCTACAACCGTACATACAAATGTATATATCAGCGCACGCATTTACATGCAAATTAAGTTTATTGCAAAAATGTAAGCCATAAAGGAAACCAATAAAAATCAATATTAAATATTTACTATTGGAAGTGATTCGGTCAGTCAGAAATAAAACCGAAGGTAATGAATAAATTATGATCGAAACCATATAATAAGATATATACATACAAATACTGACGTAATTATGATTGTTTACTCATTTGTTTACACGAAGCTTAAAAATGAATTTAAATGATCAGGAAAATTGTTGTATTTAAAAAGTAAGTGAGGTTATGTTGCTGTAAAATCGAACAATCATTTTCTCTCATAATAAGGGAAATGGGGAAATATATTTTTGAAAATTTAAGGATATCTTTAGAGTGATTTTATCGATCACCTTTTGAGGAGAATTTTGAAAGAGAATTTTGGGTAATTTTGATTTATACTTGGATCCCCTTTGTGTGCAGAAAATATTGGCGTTAGATAAGTTTTGTCATATGAAAACTTGAAATTGTCATAATTCATAAACTAAACTAAAATAATGAATTAGTTTGACCTCATGATGTGAATATAGGTGCCTCAATGTCCGTTTATTAGAAATGATTTTTGAAATTTCGAAAAAGGGATTTTTTTTAAGTTTTGAAGCGCTGGTAAAACTCTTATTCAGAATTGTTTCCTCAATAGAACTCCAACTTTGGAAATTAAACGAGAAAGTTCTTAAAAAAATTTAAATTTACAGCAGCCCACACATTAGCTAAACTACACCTGCCCTTTCTATATATCGTTACAGTTATATCAACTCCGCCGACTGATGCAAGGCTCTGAGAGTACACCAAAAGCGCCATTAGGCAATAATGCGCGCCCAGTACAAGGACTGCATCATCGAACTGTGAGGACAAACATAGACTTCAAGCGTAGTAAGGTGAGTAAGCATACAAAAACTTTCTACTTACACTAAATCAGACTTTAATTTATTAAAATGAATGCTGATGGAAGAAAACTAAATACGAATTTAATTGTTTCTTCTTTAAACTTTTTTTTATTATAGAATCAAAATTCATGTCCGACAATGTATAAGGATATGTATTACCGAGCGAATCGTTGGTCACCGGATACTGGTTTATTGATTCGTTGACCCATTAGTGAGCATATGCAAATAAATAATAAAAATAATAATAGTAACAATAATAACAGTAATATTAATAGTAGTAATCAGTACGATAGTTATGGTGCTTGTAACAGCATTTTCGTTAACTGTAAAGTCAACTGTAATAACGTTTATAAGTACAGTAGCAACAGCAGAAGTGTTGGTAGTAAAACGACCAACAAATACAACAACGCAATTATAAACATTTACAACAGTGATGGCAACAATAATAATAATAAAACCAACAACAAGTATGCAAGTAAATCCTTACAAAACCATAAACGACTTCATTGTAGTGAAGCGAATTGTTACAACAACAACAACAACAACAAAAACAAATACAAAAGCCGTTACAACAAACCAAGTGACAAATTTAATTGTAACAACATAACAAAAACAAAAACGACAATATGCTATGACTCTGCTACGGTGTATGTCTATAATTTTCATTCATCGAAAGCAGCAGACCAAAATAATAATCAAATTCATTATAATGGAAATCACACAGTGCGCCACATCAATGAAATTGGTAATGTTTTGCAATCGCTTCAGCGACTACAATTCGGTCTGACGTTTGTAGAGTTTTGGAAATAAAGTACGCCACCGATAACTTCAAGCGTTAAATAAAGTATTGAAACCAATTTCAATTTAAATTTTTTTTTATTTTTTCGCTGCTCATTTTTGAATATTTTACTTTTTATTAGAATAAGGTAGTATGTGGTACGAGCATGTGGGTCATTCTCGGTTGACAGATTTTTTAAGGAAGGTAAATTTCCGTCTAGGCGTCGCAGGGTTCACGAGATAGCGAATTTTTTTTTTAATTTCAAATCTTGCGATTAGTTTTTAAATAATTTCCTGGTATGATATAGTTTAATACTATGAACCTTGACACAGATCAATAATTAAAAAACATTGCAATATTATTTTCACAAAATGTCAATAGATGGCGCAATGGGTAATGGGTTTTTAAGCAACTTCCTAATCATCGACAGTTTAACACCCGGTGGTTCTTCAATATTTGATTCAAGAAATTCCGCTAGGTGGCACTAACAAAGAAATAAGTTTAAATTTGACGATCTTACAATCATTCTTAAACTTAGCAGTTAGTCCAACACTCAGTTACAATACAACCTGTAAAAATCTAAATTCCGCTAGGTGTCGCGCTGACCAAATAACTTAAAATCCTTGCTAACGATTTATGAATAAATTAGGAGCAAGAGACAAAAATTTTGATAAACAATTACGAGCCCGGTGACAATAAAGTATTCTTACAAAAAACATCCGATAGGTGGTGCACAGATCAAGAAATTTATGAAATGTGTTTGAAATTAGGAATCTTGCGATGGAGTTTTAATTCATTTTCCGGTGATCTAGGAACTCGAAACTCAGACATACATACATACATTTTATGAAAAATATTATTGTTTTAATTTTTTTTAATAATTCCCTTTTAATTAAATACACAGTTATAGTTAAAAAATCCGACATACATGATATAAGTAATTTCTATAAACATATTTAATTCGGATAAGCGGAATATAATAGTGTTAGTTACTTTGCAAAGTTAGCTCATTACGGTTTTTAGAAATTGGATAAAATTCTTTGCCAAGCAGAAAAAAATAAAACATTTATGTTTTAGGAATTGTTGTTGGAGCAGTGTCCAAATTTAGCATATTTTTGTGAATTGATATTAGAGAAACATTTCAACATTTACTCTTACAATAAGCTTTGAAGAGAATGCCCCCCACATACTCAAACGTAAGTATTTACATATACATACACACATAAGTATATACAGTACATATTTTATTTGCATTATTATCAGCATATCGTATTTACCTTTCCGCATTCATGTATTGCGTTATTAAATTAAAATGCATTTCAATACAGTACATATGTCAATGTTATGCAACCAATAACAATAATTAAGTAATCACCTACGCGAAATAACCATTTGCATGCCCTGCAGTCAAACCAAGTATAATTGGAAACTATCTAGCAAATACTGTCTGGAGATATGAACATATAAGTGCATTGATTAATTAAAATAAAGGCATGTCTCATAGCGAATGAAATTTCTCTACTACTAATAGCAATACTGAACTTTCGTAACACCCTTTGTTTGAAATTAAATGTTTTAAAATCCAAAAACGGCGTGCAGCTCAATATTCTAGAAAAAATATAAACATTAAAAATAAATAATAGAACCATTTACTATTTTATATTAATAGTTGAGATCTCGTACAAGTCAGAAGTGGTAAGAATTAGGCAGAAAGAATCAGGAGCTAAAGGAAAGCAATGAAGTTCGCGTGATTCCTACACTGTAAAAAATTTTCGAGTAGAACACATGCTTCATTTCGATTAACTTTTTGTTCCCTTCGGATTTGCTTTGTCCTCTTTTCGATTACATAAAATTTTGTACTCCATATTTCGAAAACATATGTCAAAATGGTCGAAAACTCGAAAAAATGTGTTTTCTTATACATAGTTATTATCATTACTATCACCCTGCAAAAAGCATTGGTCCTATAACACAAAATTAGTGGTATATAGATAGCTAGAAAAATCTAGTTTTTATCTAGACCAATATGACTAGTTGTGCGCATGTAGTTTTGCTTTGCCGAATTGAAGAAATATATTCACTTGTTATGTTAATGAGCACAAAAATTATGTATAGACCAAACGGTCTATCTTTGGTCTGGACTGTACACGGCATAAATGGTAGAATGGTAGACCAAGCCTAGGACATGCTCCGTGTAAATTGGTCCTATGGTTTTACATGAGATTGGTCTAGACTTGGTCCGGTAGTATGTCAACGAAAGACTGTATTTTATACAGTCTTAGACCAGACTCACTTTTTGCAGGGCATTTATATTATCATAATAAAAAATTTTTCATTAAAAAATGTTTGTTGACGGAAAATATTTGAAAAATTTTAGGCTAAAAATTCGAAAAATTAAATAAAAAAAACTATATATAAAAAAAAATAATAATTCGAATTTTTGGTAATGCAAAAAAAATTAATGGATAGAGCATCTTGTTGGTGTTGTGTTTTGGTATTTTGCTTCGCTTTTAAAATGTTTTTTTTTTTTTTTGAAATAGTGAAGGCATCACTATTATGCAATCTCTTCTTCGAACAAACTACAGAGTAATAGCCCAATAGCAGTTTCTTACATTAATCAGCGCAAAAAAAAAATAAAAACCCACAAGAAAAAGTTAAACACAATTAAACTAAATGTTGGGATGTTTTTAGTTATTCAGAAAAAAATTCAAATGCTGGTTCTTAGAAGTTGCGTCCAACGGGGGCTGATCAATAGATCCTTAGGGTTATAAGGAGAAACAGTCCGACTGTACCACATCAGGCAGCATCAAATTGTACAATTAGTCTCTTAGCCCAACCAAATGAAAAAAATTTAAATTAAAAATATAAAAGAGCAAACCTGTCTTTGGAAGCATGCTACTTTGGCATTCATGCCGAATTTATCCTACACAAATATTTTTTATAAATCACTTTTTTTTAGTATTTAAATAAGCTCGCTTTGCCAAGAAAATAGTGAAGATATGTATGTTATGCGATATAAAATCTACACTTCTGATTCCTAACACATCTGGTGTCTTCTTGCCTCGAAAGCTCTAAATTTACTTGGTTGTATTTAATGCGAGTATTTTTTGTATAACTTTCATGAATATTAGACGCGTCCACCCAAAACTATGCCAAAATGATTACGATGATTCAATGAGTTGATGCAAAGATGTTATTTTTAAAACAAACTAGT
This sequence comes from Sphenella marginata, assembly GCA_951509765.1. NCBI lineage: Eukaryota > Metazoa > Arthropoda > Insecta > Diptera > Tephritidae > Sphenella > Sphenella marginata. The sequence continues at coordinate 15,073,174 of OX608081.1, read as the reverse complement.
CCCTCAATTTTTTCAGTCATAAAGCTAATTAAAAACAAATTTTCTTTTTCGTCTAGTTTATTGTTTCACTGCAGGGCCTGTAAATCACAACTACAAACTCAAGCTTATACTCGTAAAATAGTGTTGCTATAGACTTCATATAAATACATACATACAAACTTGTGTAAATTAATTGAACCAAAAAAAATAGTAATAATAGTTAATAATCAAACATACAGAAAAGCAGCTAGAAATATGTATGTAAAATTATAACAAAAATAGAATGCAAAAATGAAAACAAAATTATTCATATGCAAAATGTATGGGCGGACAATAACTACAACATACTTAAGTAAGAAATAATTGAATAAATACCATACATATGTACTTAAATATATACATAAATAGTCAAATTGCCACTGATAAATAAATAATAAGAAAAGCCTAAGTAAGCCACAAAACTTACCAGAACAAAAATATGTATGTATGTAGAAATACAAAAACCTTAAAATCTTCTGTTTTCAATAATTTGACTACAAATTCAAATATGCATAATAACTTAAACAAATTAATTCTAACAAATCTATATATGTAGGTACTTACGGTTATAATTATCTTGTAGGCTGATTATAGACCAACATATTCACTCATTCATAATTAATTATGTAGCAGCATTATAATTACTTCAATATGTTTTATAGAAAATTTGGCAACTATTTATGTGTGTATATAAATTAATTGGAGTTCGTCTAATCTTCGATTGGGTCTAAATAGTGGAATCATAAGCAAGACTTGGAACTCTTACTTAATTCTCATAAATCGTCTTAAATTCGAATTTTAAATATTTTTGAATTAATTTAATATTATACTCCCATGCTCCTTAACTCAATGCCCATAAATTTTGTATACTTCATTCATCCATAATATACCACATTACATACTCAGAAAATCCTTTGTTTCAGCTTCATACATACATATTTCAAGCTTTTGCTTCCAAATTCTTCTTAAGCAAATCGTATTAAGAATATTATGCCTATTTTTTTCACACTCATATACAACTGCGTTGGTGATTAAAAAAACGGTTATCGGCATCTATCATCTATTTTAGCGCAGCATAGCGAAGGCTTTAAGTTCCAGTTATGCTTACTTAGCTTAGACTTGACTGCACTTAGCGTTCTGTTAAATGAGTTTTGCATGTAACCGATTACCCAACAACTAAGTTTACCTAACTCGACTTAGAAATCTGTTGAATTTTGATTTCCTACGTAAGTTCTAAGTGACATCTACTTTTTGGGATGCCATTTTTGCTTTCTTATTCCATTTTGACATTTATTTGAAAGCAAAAATTACACCTTTCATGAACTATTTTTAAGTGTTCGATACTTACGCACAATTGGTACAAACCCTTCAAAACTGTTAATTGAAAGATGGATAACCCAAAACACAATTATCGAAACTATCGATTATATGGGAGCTATATGTTATGTTGGTCCGATCTTTCTGATTTATCGAAACTATCGATGCTAGATCCCACAAATGATTAATAGAATACAAAATGTCGGCCTCATACCGAATTTCATCTTGATATCTCTAAAACTGATGCAACTCGACTCAGCTCATCGCCCGAAGCATTTCGGTATACTTATTGGTCGGTGTATCTCTTCTTCTTCTCATACTTACAAACATTGGACCGAAGTTATAATAAATTTCATGTACAAAAAGGTACATATAACAAATTTCATCAAACCCTCATATTTTATGCAACTCGATTGCAAAAAGAATGCGACACTAAACCCCTTTTTATTATTAATCTTGATCATACATTGTAAATTATATTTATATAGATTTATTTCGCATATATGTATGTACATAAATTGTTACCAGTATATATGATGTATGAAAAATAGGAAACTTATCAATTAATGTACAATAATGACAACAGATTTATGTGAGAAAACTAGTTCATAAAAGTTATATATATAATAAATTATTAATCACTTGTAAAAAAAATTGCAATTAATAAGTTATGAGTATATAAAATTGAGATTAATTAATTTAAGTAAAATGTACCGGAAAACAATTATTAATTATAAGTTGCTATTTATTATGATATAACAATAGCATGAAAGCTTGAAAATAGTGACAGATAAAAAAAATACTAAAACATAATGAATAAATAGCAATAGCAGAGAAACATAAAGATATACCCAAACGAAATGTTTAAATAGCAGCTAATTATTGTGTATTGGGAATGTAACCAAAGTGAGATAATAATAAAAATGTATGTAAATGTTGAAAACCAAAAACAAATTATTATAGAGACAGAAACAAAAATTTAATAAAACAATAAAAACAACTATATAATGCCAAATGGAAATGTGTAAATGAGTTTTATTTACAAATGAAAAACAAGATTATTTCTGCTAATGCAATATCGTTCAATGATGTAACATCACTACATCTTTTCATTTTTTTGGGCTCCTGGTTTTTTTTTTTTTTTGAAAAATTCCGAAATGTTCATGTGACATTCTTAGATGATGCGACATCACTACATAATGGGGATCTTTTTATTTTTATGGGCTCCTGGTTTCTTTCTTGCCAAATTCTGCAAAAAATGTTCATGTGACATTCTTAGATGGTATGACATCATTAGTCACCTGGTTAGAAGCATGTGACATAATTGCCCTACAAACCCGACATATTACCTGGCGATCCAAAATCTTTCTTTGTATCCCACACTTTATCTAAAAATAAATGTAGAGCAGCAGTCACTATAAAAATCAGCATCACTTGGTACCCAAAATGAAATATCACCTGATGAGTAGGATGTCACTGCGATTCTCACATCATCTAGTCTCCATGATCTCACGTCACCTTGTGACCAGAATATCACATCGGCTGGTGTAGAAGGTGTCGCATTATCCCCGACAGGTGTCCCATTAGAATAATGTGCTTCAGACCGAAACTGTCCGCCGGCACAATGGCTTAGAATATCAATTACATTTAGTCAGATTAGATGATAACGAAGCAATGAATATCCACATTCGGCCTTTCACGTATGATCCGCAAGATTATCGCAGCACTATTACTGCTCCTCTTTGGGGCGCCAATCGGCAAGATCATTGAATTGTCTATGGCTCTGTTTCTATCGGGCGGAGGATAATTGAAAATTCTACCGAAATATGGAGCCCAATGTGGAAATCAATTGGCTGAAGCATCAGCATAAGTTATGGCCAAGAGTTAAATCTCTGTTCTAATCCAACTTAGAGATAGGGCAAGGCTGCAATAGCCCGGTTGTATCGTATCAAAAGATTTATTCGAGCTCTTTTCACATATCACATCAACATTTTAAAGAATTTGGCAAATATTCCCCACAAATAAGTCCTGCGCGCCAATTATAGGTAAAGAAAAGGTTTCTTTTAACGTAGCGATGTCACATCAACGAAACATGTGGCATCAGCTACCGATATTACATCAGCAGGCCGATATCACATCAGCCAATGATTTTGAAGAACTTTCCTATAGCAAAATTAGGTTCACATAAAATGTTATAGTTGTCGCATAAACTAGTGATGTCACATCAACGCCCACCGTCGCATCTGCAACCGATATCACATCAGCAGATGAATTCGACGAACTTTCCTTCAGAAAAATTATGTGAACCCAACTACCCGTTTAAATTAAAAGTTGTAGCAAAGTCGTATCAACTACTGATATCACATCAACTGCCATAATTGGCAGAAATTTATATATTAATTAAATTGAGTTATCGCATCAACTAGTGATGTCACATCTACGACCGACACATAAATCAAGCAAATCAAGCGCTCATAAAAAATAGGTGTCTCAACAGTTAGAAGTATTAGTGCATGCAAAGTCACATCCACATAAGATATCTCACCATTTCCCTACGAATAAACAATCAACCGCTATACTAGCAGAGTATCAGTGCTTTTTTTGTTAAACACAACTATTTAGTTACACACAAAATGTAATTTTCAAACTCAAATCCAAAATAACAAACTTTAATTGTATTTAAATAAAAATCATTTTATTGAAAGTGCACCACAAATAATACTTATTATCCACCACTAAAAACTCTCTAAATTTAATATGCCATTTGTATGAATTGTATGCAATAATGGTAAATTCATGTCTATTTGACTTTCGGTAAATTTATCCAGCCAGCCACCGCACTGATATAGCAGACAAAAATATAATCATGAAATGCATTCAAAATACAAATATCTATAAAATACTAAAACTCACGCTCAATGCCATTAATTAATCAACATATCCGACCCATTCGCACTAACTAAGCGTTTGTATTTCGACACGCTAAAAGTCGTCATGCGCCACTAATGCTCACCCCATCCCCAACTGAAGACTAATTTTCAAATGATCAAATGTTTTGGGCGCCATACCCAACAAATATTTGGCCTAAAATCGTTTAAATATGCAATTGTAATTTCCGTCAGTAAATTGTAAATTCCACTCAGTCTACAAATATAATTTCAATGCTATATTCATTTCCTATTTGCACCTTCCGACCCTCAACAACTATGTATGTAAGTCCATATCCTTATTTCACAGCCATTCAAATATAAATTTGTGCTCAATGCGTAACTTCGAGGTTAACAGGGATGTAAAACAGACAGCCATTGACCGTTAACTAACGTTACGCAGCGCGCGATAAACAGCTGTTCATTAAAATTTGCTAATTTCTGATGATTTTCAATTGCACAAATTAAAATCGGCATAAAAAATCTCATTGCGGTTGTTTGGGCAAAAACTAATTAAAAATTAAAATATCTAACGCCAATGCTAAATTGCTGAATGATGAGCTTATTTGTGTACGTAGCGAGCTTAATGGATGGATAAGTGTTCTTTAGACTGGGCAAAATAGAATTTGTTTAACGGGTTGGACTTTGGGAACAACCTAAAAAAGCAAAAATAAGGCACTCATTTTTTTTTTTTTTTTTTTTTGGTGTATGTAACTTTTAAAGTGTTCTAAGAATTTATCAATATAGTTTTAAATTTTTTTTTGTTTGGGCCAATCTACTATACCTACCCTGCAGAAAATCGGAATAGGCACCACCAGTCTTAGCTAAATAATTGAGCAATGCTTTCAACTTTAACATGGGGATAGGTCTTGTCTAGTGTCTTTTATCTATCACTTTTGTAACCGGTATAGAACGCGTCCGGAGGTTCAAGACTGTCCCTTTTGAATACTGCTTCACAATTCAATTACAGAAATTAAAAACAGTTTAATCATTTCACGGACTTGACAAAGGAGTACTCATTTGTTCCAGCCCTGATCAGAAAGTGGTTACTTCGAATCAGGTCATTTTATTTTATTTTATTTTAATTTATTTTATTTTATTTTATCTTATTTTATTTTATTTTATTTTATTTTATTTTATTTTATTTTATTTTATTTTATTTTATTTTATTTTATTTTATTTTATTTTATTTTGTTTTATTTTATTTTATTTCATTTTATTTTATTGTTGGATTTTTGCGGTCCATTTTGTTTACATATTTGTAAGTTTTTGCAAGCTCGAGACCAAATAAACAATAATTCGTAATGAATTTAATTGTCAGTTTTTTGGGAAAAATTTATTTATTTTATTTCATTTTATTTTATTTTATTTTATTTTATTTTATTTTATTCTATTTTATTTTATTTTATTTTATTTTATTTTATTTTATTTTATTTCATTTCATTTTATTTTATTTTATTTTATTTTATTTTATTTTATTTTATTTTATTTTATTTTATTTATTTTATTTTATTTGTTTTAATTTAATTTTATTTCATTTTATTTTATTTTATTTCATTTTTTTTATTTTATTTTATTTTATTTTATTTTATTTTATTTTATTTTATTTTATTTTATTTTATTTTATTTTATTTTATTTTATTTCATTTTATTTTGTTTCATTTTATTTTATTTTATTTTATTCTATTTTTCTTTTATACATCAAATTCTTTTTCTTAGACTACTTTGCGACTAGTATATTTTGTGAGTCCTTTTGACGTTTCACTGCTGCATTTAAATATTCATGAATGTGCATGTCTATCGCTCTAAAGCATATTCACAGTCATTAACTTTACTAAATTGAACAAAAATATTTGTTAAAGTTTATCTTACATTAGTAAAAATTATTTACCAAATAGAGAAATATGTGAAAATTACACTTCAAATCATAGCCTTGTATGCATTCATAATTTCTTATTTGTGCAGGGCTTGATTAGGCTTTTGGAGCAGAGGCTGTTTTATTTAGAAATTTTTATTCATTTTATATTTTGAGGAGAAGACATGTTTCGTATTCCTCAACTTCCCGTCATAACTCTTCTCTTAACTTGTTTCAACTTTTTTATTTTATTTATTTCAAGTTATTTTATTTTATTTTATTTTTTTTGCTGGACAAACTCTGCAAGTTAGTTGTAAGTTTGTTACATTTTCATGGATTATTATTTTTTTAATTGACGGCTAGAAAATGTCACTTAAAGTGTCACTAGTGTTAAATATTTGTGTTTATCAATTCTAAGATAATAGAGACGTTGACATGACACAAAATGACAAGTTAAACCATTTGAAGTGGAAATGTGCTTGAATAAATAGTTCAATTGTTTGAAAACTTAATAACAATAACTGAGCGCAATATTAATACGAGAATATCTAGGCCGAACTTCTCGTTCAACTAGCAATAACTCAACAGTGGCGGGTCCGTTTTTAGAAAAAATATTTTTTAAATTATTTTAATTTTATTTATTTCAAGTTATTTTATTTCATTTTTTTCTTATTTTTTTTTTTTTTTTTTTTTTTACAATATGAACACGAAACTTCGATTTGTTAGCCTAACTCATACATACCTACATTCTAGGCCACAGAGGACACATACATAAGTGTCCATAAGTTTGTGCATATTTATTTAATTATGTATCTAATATGTTATTGTAATTTCACGTTCATTTCGCCGATGATATTTGAAAAACATTTGGTAAACATAACAAAGTATGTCATGTCTATTAAATAATGTAATTGGTTTCAAATTAAGCCTCCGATGCTAATGATTATAATACATTGTACGAGTGATGTGCAGCATTGCCAGAGCTGTCAATAATTAAACATATCGCACCCTAAATCAAAAACAGTCACAACTCAAAATTTTTTTAGGTCGCTTTCTTGGCATAGATTGCCTAATAAAAAGTAGTGCAGCCAATACATACAATATTTTTCTTTTTGACTATTATCGTTACTCTTTAAAGAGCACAGTGATGTCAAGTTTTTAAAAATCAAATCACTTTTGTGCGATCCAGAAGCAATTAACTGAAAGTTACTCGGATTTTGAGTTGTGACTCTTTTTGATTTAGTGTGCGATATGTTATTTTGAACAAAAGCATAATACCTCCTTTTTTCGATCCTTATGTAGATGAAACTCATGTACGTTGGCACTGATTGCATGGCTAGTATAGGTTATGGTGGCTACTAGCTCTATCAGATTAGCATACTTGGGACCCCCTTGTGATACCTATATCATGGCAACTTTAATGGAGCACTACAGAAGGAGGAGAAGTCACGTGAAACGACTAGGAAGACAATTGTATTATTTAGCTACCAAAAGAGAGCATCATACTCCCATATAAACCCTATATCCACACAATAGAGGTCTTATTTCTATTTTAAAGTTTAAATACGACGCTCTCAATAGACACATAAAAAAGTACACTTTAATTATCAAACATATGTTAGTCTTTACAATCAACCATACATAAATATATGTATGTATATGATTACTACGCTAGGCCAATTTTGCGGAATGTCAGCACAGCACGCCTTCTTTGTGTTGATTTCACGCCAAAAACGCGAAGAATTCGTCACCAAAGTAAAATTGCCGCACAGTCAAATTGAGTTAAAATGAAAACACCATTGCCACAGCCACCACAAACTGCAGCAATATAATACTTGGTTGGAATGTTTGCTTACTGCGTTGCATGCGAAATACCGAATATGGAATCCTACACTTCGAACATGCCACAACCCGCACGCCGCAAGCAACACGCGACGCATCGAATACTGTTCGCATAGCACGCTACTCGACTTTGTAAATGTCTATAGTTCGCAAACTAATGATACCATCGATAGTAGAAAATTGGGGTTGAGGTCCAACATGGCCAGATCATAAGCACATATGTATCTGTAGTACCTCAACCTTCAGAAAGTTTAAAAATAATTTGGGTATAATAGACCGAAGCGGGTAGTTACATTAACTTTCTAACTATCGAATTGCTCACAATATAATGCGAGTACTATCGACAGTCGACCATCAATCATCGATGATCGCAACAGTGTCACTGACAATTTACGAGCTCTAGCGCAGCTATGCGTTGAGTTTGTCATCACACATTCACACAATCACATGGCATCGAATTTCAAGCTTAATAAGTCTGTATGTAAACTAATTAAAATGCATGACAATAAAGGTGTTAATGCGCGCATACAACAATGTGTGAAAAATATTTATTTTATTGTTGTTTTTACATACTTATAACAGGTACAAAATATAATAGTTATTTGTGAAATTTTAATTGGAAAAGTCATTTGGAGAGAACCGCCCATTTCATATTTTAAGCCAGCAAAGTGGGGCTTGTAATTTAGTGAACTTTTATGAGATTAAACATGTATTTTATAAATGTTTAAATTTGGTCTTTATTATTTAAAAAATTGTGTGGTAGTAAAATTAAATAACCTTTCATACTCATTAAGGTATCAAGTTTCCTTTTGTTAGAGGAATATTAATTTTCTGTAATTCGAACAAAATTTCATATTGTAATTATTGCACCTCGCATCGGTGATTAAATTTACATAAATGTATTTCCAGGACCCTGTCACTAAAGGTTAAACCGTTTGACGTTTAAAATTATGATTCATCATTTTATTACTTCTTAGATCCATAAATTCAATACTAAAATTTTAAATAAACATGGAAAGAATGTTTTTAGAAGGCTCTGTTGACCATTTAATACTGCGATCATGTGAAAACCAAAAATTTCAAAAAAGCCGCCTCATTAAAACTGACCAATATTTTCGCACAGCCAAGCCATTGCAAAGAAAACATTTTCACCAATTGGTTCTCAAACGTTCTGAATTCAATTCGCCTGTGGCATGAAACATGAAAAACATATAAGAGTGATGAGCGTTAAAAAAAAGCAGGTGGTGAAAATTTTTTAATTCAGACCTTTCGTGAATTTATTTGGCACTTACAGCCCACTTTGTTCACAATAAGCCAACTTCCTTACTCTATCCATTTTCGTAGCGGATGTAGGCAGTATAGCGCAGGCACACGCCGTGGATGGTGAAAACGTGAAACGCCTAACCGCGACGAGTTGTACCTAACAGTTAGATCGGAGAATAGAAATAGAAGCAGGTTTTAAGGAGCATAGATGGTCACTCTGTATTAGACATTTTATAACTCTGTCTGTATGTTTGTAAGGACATCACTCAAAAACTGCTGCAACAAATTGAAGGAGATATTTTACAAAATAAAATAAAATAAAATAAAATAAAATAAAATAAAATAAAATAAAATAAAATAAAATAAAATAAAATAAAATAAAATAAAATAAAATAAAATAAAATAAAATAAAATAAAATAAAATAAAATAAAATAAAATAAAATAAAATAAAATAAAATAAAATAAAATAAAATAAAATAAAATAAAATAAAATAAAATAAAATAAAATAAAATAAAATAAAATAAAATAAAATAAAATAAAATAAAATAAAATAAAACAAAATAAAATAAAATAAGATAAAACAAAATAAAATAAAATAAAGTAAAATAAAATGAAATAAAAGAAAATTAAATAAAATTAAAAAAAATAAAATAAAATAAAATAAAAAAAAAAAACAAAATAAAATAAAATAAAATAAAATAGAATAAAATTAAATTAAATTAAATTAAATTAAAGTAAATTAAATTGAATTAAATTAAATTAAATTAAATTAAAGTAAATTAAATTAAACTAAATTGAATTAAATTAAATTAAATTAAATTAAATTAAATTAAATTATATTAAATTAAATTAAATTAAATTAAATTAAATTAAATTAAATTAAATTAAATTAAATTAAATTAAATTAAATTAAATTAAATTAAATTAAATTAAATTAAATTAAATTAAATTAAATTAAATTAAATTAAATTAAATTAAATTAAATTAAATTAAATTAAATTAAATTAAATTAAATTAAATTAAATTAAATTAAATTAAATTAAATTAAATTAAATTAAATTAAATTAAATTAAATTAATTAAATTAATTAAATTAAATTAAATTAAATAAAAAATAAAAAAAATAAATAGAATACAAAAAATTCAATTTTCAGAGCACTAAAATTTCCAGGCACCATGCGCTACTATGGATGATATCCGTTGGTTCAAATATTTTTGGAATGCTGTCATTGTGTACACACCTTGCTTTAAATTGGGCGTCTTCCGTTTTGCCATTGAGTTGTATGGTTAGGCAGGAAAAAAAGTTAGTCCAAATTTACAAGATGGTCCTAACTTCCCGCTCGCATCTTATAGTTTCCGCCTTCTCGCTGCTTAAACTTGACTGTGCATTGAGCAACAACACAAATATTTAGCACGAGCCTCTGGATTATTATGAATATTTTATTATCATTTCGAATGAATTTTTTTTTTTTTTTTTTTTTTTGCTTTTTGTGTAAGCCATCAACTAATGGCGCCAAATTGTTGATGCCAACAACAATAAAACTGGCAAACAATTGCAATAAACCCATAAACATGAAGAAAGCAATAACAATTGAAGCTAACAAAAGGCCAAAGGCCAAAGGCAGTCAAAGTGGCAGCTGCACCAACAAATACTCAACAATTTGATATGCCAGACAAGATGTAAAATGCACATAAAGACCGTACGCCCAAAAATATGCTTTATGGTTTTTCGGTTGAATGTACGTCGTTGAAAATTTGTTATCGCCATAGCGCCACCCACAACTACAAAGCAGTGACGTTTAGCTTTTTTTTTTTTTTTTTAAAGAGACAGCCGGAACACGAAGGGAAACTATTCGTTTTCAAAATAATATTTTAACAGACAAAAGTGGTGTGAGAGCTTGAAACTGGAAGAGGTTGTGTTGTAGGTGGAGCTGTAACAGCATTTAAAGGAAATGTTAATATGGCGAGAAAAGAATTTATGGCCTAAGGTCTACAGAGGCCGTACAAGGTAAATACTTTATTTTTGAAGTGTGCGCTTGCTTGGGTGTTTGTGTGCGTTTGTGTAAACTTCTGTATTTGCTTGTACGTTGAACGAGGAAAACCTAAACGGATTTAACGCCGTTAGATGGGCAGGCTCAGTTGTGCAAACAAAATGCGTACTTTAAACTTAGACTATTGTTATATATGCACGCAAATATATGTACGTTTACTTGCTATATAAAAGACGTATTGAAAGCTTAAAAGCATTAGAGTCATTGCGCCTTAAGATATGCAATATTAAATTTCATTCATTAATGTGTACTCTCCGGCTTATATATTGAATTTCATATTAAAATCGATATGCATTAAATAAAATCTCCTCACTATTTGATGAACTTTTGCATGCAGATACATTTTTAATATATAAATACAAATTCAGTTTTAGACATTTTTTTTTAAATGTTGGACATAGCAAAGTATCAAAATGTTTTTAAAAAATAATGGCTCAACTGCTTTCGAAGATTTTTCTACCATAAGAAAACATTCACTGAAAAAATGTAGTATTAAATTGCAATTTTTTTTTTTTGTTATAAATAAAAATATAAACCGGGTGATTTTGAGATTGTAATAAAAATTAAAGCAAAAATAGTGTTATCAAATTTTTTAGAACAATCAAACTAAGAACTTACCCTTGATAAAAGCACATTTTTTGGTGGTGCGTTTCTATATTTTTCTACAAATCATTACTTACATCCCGACTCTGAACGGCATCGGTAAAAGCAGATGAATTTTTACTGAGCAGTTTTGTCAAGCCAGTATAATACAAGGACGATTGCCGACCAGTACCGATTGAAAAAAAAAACAAGGCAGACCCTTCTTACATCAGTTTTACTGCGGTCTAGTTTTAGACATTTTCATTTTCTTTTACAGCGTTCATACTCTTTAGTTTTATTCGAAGAAAAAAATTGTTTGCTTTCGTATAAATTTGTACTCTATGAGAAATTATCGAGTAGAAGCAGCATTCATTGTTCGAGCTCCATTCTTCGAGTCGTTCGAATTTTATATTCTCATACTTATAAGCAGCGGACCAAAGTTATAATACCATTTCATGTTAATGGTGCGATCACCTATGCTCGAACCTGAGACCTCTGCTGTACTGCGACATGTAAAGCAACGCCGTCCAACAGTGAGGCCTACTCTAATGGAATATCTTCTAAAGTAAGTTCGAACGAACTATAGAGTGCCGATGTTTAGTATATTCGCTTTTCGAGTAGAACAGCCCGTCGAATTGAACTACAGAGTATACTAAACATATGCTGAATCGCTCATATTTTCAACTGAGATAAAGCATTTTTTTTATCAAATGCAAATAGGTCGTTTTGGAAAACAATTAAGAGGCGGGTTCCACAAAAATATTTTAACGAGGTTGATTTGAAAGAAGAGCACACGCGTTTACTAAAATACAAACAAGTCGATTCGCAATTTGAAAGTGCATCCATACTTGCTTGCTTGCACTTGAAACGGGAAAGATAATAACAATAACAATTTCAAATATTGTTTGCCAATAAAAACGTGCGCTGCTAATAAATTCGTTCATTGAATTGGCAACAAATACATACAAGAGAGACTTGCCCACCAAACAATTATTGACCGCCGTGTATGTTAGCCAATTTTATACTAAAATCCTTCTTGAAGTTAAAACTACAACACTCTACCAGTCATGCTCGCAACTTCATATAACCAGTAAGTAAAAAAAAAATAAACGATAACAATTGAAAACATTATTCGAGCAAGGGCAGATATTGAAAACGTTAAAATTACAACGTTAACGAGATTTATGCACACCATTGGAAAAACAACAACAACAACAAATATGTGCAAAAGGGCAAATACCACCAAAAAGGATCAACGAATTGAAACAAAGGTACTTAAAAGCGCATTTGAAGTAGAGTAAGAAAAGCAGCAACAACAAAAGCAGCAACACTAAAAACAACATATGAAAAACTCCAAGTTTTTATGCGAAAAAATATGCTCAACGTTTGCTGCATTTAAAGGGCGTGCAGTAAATAAATTTTAAAACTCCTCCAAGCATGCTATGCACCATGAAAAATATTTAATGTTCCTTGCTTTCGTTTGAGTTGTTCGCTTCTTTTATTTTCTGTAGTTTTTTTACTAACTGAAGTGAAAACTTATACTCTCTCGCTGTGGGTAAACTTGTGAAAATTGTATACTATTTCGGCAAGCTGGCAGAGGTACTCCTAACTCAATTGGATGGCTCACCGCCCACTACTGCCAGCACCGCTTAGAAGGTAGTTAAAGTCGAGTTTTTTGGTGTTCGGGATTTTTTTAGAATAATTTCCCAGCCTTTCAGGGCTGATTTCAGGAACATTTCGGGATTGTTTCGGGAAAATCTCGGGAATGTTTTCGGGACTAATTTCAGGATAATTTTGGCTTTCCGGACTCGGTCGGTATAACTCTGGATTTTTTTCGGGGCCCTTTCGGAATTCTTTTCAGGATGATTTCGGGACTTTTTCGACACCATTTCCAGAACATTTTCATGATAAATTCGGGGCTCGGTATTGTTGTTAGAACCCCTACGGAATTATTTTCACGACCTATTCGGGAATGTTTTGGGGATTTTTGGGGGAAAATTTCGGGATTATTTTCGACTTCCTTTCGTTCGACTTACTCGTTCAGTATAACTCTGCTATCATTACAGTATCATTTCGTGATTATTTTCGTGACATTCTTAGAATAATTTCGGGACTCTTTCGGGATTGGTGTCAAGACCAAATTAGTATTACTTTCGGGATAATTTCGGGACTTTTTCGAAATAATTTCGGCACTATTTTGTTAACATTTTTGGGTATTTTTCGGGATCGCTTCAGGATTTTTGTTTTCATATTTTTGGGATCATTTGGAATTATTTTGGGGATTAATTTTTTCAATGAAAATTGTGTGACGCTTTTCAGCGTTGTATGCTAATGTAGTAATGGTGCGCCCATATAGCCTTGTATACTTTGGCAAAATATCCATTACAATACGGAAAAACTCTTCTCTCTCATGATTGGCTTAGTAAGCAGAATAATAAATGGAAACAATTAAATAGACGGCCGCCGTGGAGTGGGCGGTTGGGATGATGGCAAACCACACCGAATGTTCAAGGTTGGGGTTTTGAAAATTTTGTCTCAAAAATCGGTCGCTGCTAAGCAGTGATTTGACAACTCTCCGAGTGCATTTCTGCCATGGAGGGCCTGTTAGGGAAAAATTCAACCTGTCATCTTTGTAGATGCCATTCGGAGTAGGAAAAAACTGTAGGCACTGCCAAGTTGTAGGAAAAAAGTCGGCTTCCAAAGCAAAGAAGTTTCACTTCTGTAGTTCACTTAGTCTATATACAATATTTTCTGGGCTTTTAAACGTCATGTGGCTATAGTTTGTCTTGATTGTGGTTGTCCGCCTTAAAGCATGCCATGCAATTTACTTTGAATTTACTTGTACAATGGCCTAACAATTTCGGTAGTTTTACTGCCCTTTGCTGTATTTCTAGCATTTCAGATATTTAATACTTTCCTCTGTGCACTAAGTTTCAATTCCTTCTTATTATTGTTTTCAAACATATCAAGACGAACACATATACATATACCTATAGCCATGCATATTTGTATTTATATACTGCAAATTGAAACTAAAAAGCAGTATTTTCAAACCACTCTCAAACTAGTACAACAAAGATCATTTTGAAGTAAGAAAAATTGGAATTTTTGAAGAATAGTGACTTGAGTGTCTACAGTTCAAAACATCACGTTAAAATGTTATTATTATTATTATTTTCACTTAAAAATTACGACCAAAACTAAATGAAGAATTTTTTTAACTATTTAGAATTAGTTTGAGTCTGAAAAAAAAATTCCTCTAGACCATCTCCAAATAATGACTGACTTGTGGGGAGCATTAAAGTAGTTCACAACTAGTTGATTTGACTGCGGGGTATGTTAGAGTGCACTGCGGTAGTCTAATGTGTTAGGTCACGTAATTCAAATATAGACTAAATCGCTACATGACTGGAATCGTGTAAATAATTGGTCTAACAAAATGTTGTAACTATATTAAGCCTACGATAATAAACGTATGAGCAGACAGGTCAGGGGAGATAAGCCGCAGGAAGAAAGGTGTAACTGCATAAAAGCATATACGTAATTTTAAACAATAATTGATGTAAGCTTTGTTACTCTTTCAATGTCGAATTCGAATTAATTTTAATTACTCGGGGGCATTAAATGTATCGTATGACGTAATTAGTTAACCCATTCCATACCTCATAATAGATTTGACGCAGATTTTAAACAATATATCTCCTAAACCATTTCAGATATTTAACGTAATAGCATCGCTTATTGCAGCATTCATCAGCACCTTTCGTTTGACACCCATATAAGGCCAACGTATTTTGGGTCACTCTGGTCCATTTATTAGTCAATATCTCTCAAACCAGTGGAGTTATAGAAAAAAAGCATAATCTAAATTTTAAGTTAGTTATTTAGTAAGGCAGCAGCGGAAGTTTCAACCTATTGCATTCAGCAGTTTCAAAGTGATGCACGCCCAAACGTTCAGACCGACAGACAAAAATTTCAAAAACTGTTATTTTGGATTTTATTGGCTTAACCAGGAATTTGAGTTTTGAAATTTAGTGGTGGGTGAAATTTTATTCATAACTAGCTTACATACATCAGATATGTTAAATTTGGATTACGATTAAGTAATCAATTAGATTAAATGTGAAAAGGAATGGTATTGATTACATAATTCTCTTTTTAACCATTCCTGATTATTAATTAATTATGATTACAAATAATCACAACTAATAATTAAGATTAGTTATGATTACTAGAAAATAATTAAAAAAATTCAAAAGTAGTCAAAAACAAAATGCACTACTTTCAAGGATTATTTTTGACTATTTTCGATTATTCTTAAGTAAGCGTGCATAATTTAAGTGTTTGTGTTTGTAAAATTGAAGAGAATGTGAAAAAAAACAACTAACATGAAACAGTATTGCCATAATTTCGAAAAACAACAAAAAAACAAATCAAAAAGAATCAGAAGTAATCTTCGAAAGTAGTCAAATTATTATTTTTTTTTCGTAATTTTTATTAATCTTGATTATTTTTCGATTATCTGTAATCGTAATCAATTAGTAATCATTTGAAGCTGAAAATAATCGTAATATAATAATTACTTCACCTTTCAAAAAAATCGAATTACTGATTATTATGATTACTAATAGTAATCATTACTTAACAGCTTTGGCTTATATCCGTTTGGAGGTGCCACGCCCTTTTCTTCGTTATCCCCGGCAGGGATATTATTTCAGCGATCCAACTTAAATACTTTAGGTTGATTTGATTCATGTTAGAAACCATTACTGGGCAAAATAAAACTCCTTGCGGGATTCCTAGAATGTTTTCGGGAAAGTTTTAGGGATGATTTTGGGAATTTTTCAAACTCATTTTGTGATATTTTCTTGATTGTTATTATATCATTGAACACAAGTGAATAAGATGAACGCATGAGTTACACATTTCGAAGTAATTTATTAAAGTTCGAAGGTCACTGCTCCTATGTGCTCTAACCTTAAATTGAAATCGTATACGAAAATTGTAAAGAGACCACATTCACACACTTCTTTACGAGCACAGCGTCTTAGTCTAAATCCACACTTGGTTCGATATTACTCTGCTCGACCTGAGCTTAGGCATTAATTTTGGTTATACAAATAAGTATTTCCTTGAGCACAAATTCAAAATCAAACTTATCCAACAACAACTACATACTTTCTACCACAACAATCACACTTGCTTCAATCTCGTGTGAACTCATTTTACCGCAAGCAAAGCCATTCCATTCAAACACGTTCAACTTAACCAATCATTGGTAATGCTTATTTGAGCCTGTTGCACAAAATACTCAATGGAATAGCAGACGTCTGCGGTTGGATTATATTTTCTATTAGATTTTTGCATGTTCATTTCACATTTCAATATTTTCAACACGTTCAAAACTAATGCTTGCAATTGCTATTTTATTCACCAACCATGACACCTCATCTGATGCATTACTTTTCTCGAACCACACATTAGTGTTGGACATAAGCGAAGATGTGGACCCGATTAATCGGATTCTTTGAGGAGCAAGCGTTTACAAAAGTACTCAAATAATATGCTTTGAATATGAAACACGAGTTCATAAATGGAGCTGGATGTAGGTTTTTCTACAAATTGATGACATCTACCATTCACCTTCATATTTTGAAAATTTTAAGGAACCACTTTGTGTACCCATGGAACTTAAATTTTCAAGTTTATTACCAAACATCACAGCTCAGTCTAAGAATATCTTATCTGTAGCGTTGTTTGATTTGTCCGCTCTACAACGACGGTGTATTGATTGCATTCATTTCTTCATTATTGTACGTGTTCAATCAAAATATTGCACGAATGGATTTGCTTTGTTGGCTACACTGGCAGCTTTATTATGAGTAATATCAGAAGACAAACTCCTACGTACATACAAACATACATTCTGTAGCACTTTGATTTTATACGCACACAGTGATGGCAACAATATTGGCCGACGTAATATTCACAGCAAGTTCAATACTGCCGCCAATAGCTTTTACTTCAATTCTCAGGGTGTCAATAGCTTTATGCATACAAGCATGTACTGGTGATCCGAATGGTAATACCCAGCAGTGAAATACAAAACTATGTAGTCAGAAAAGAAGTAGTTTAGTAATTAGTAATCAATTGATTAGTCGGCTCTTTAAGTTGTTAATGATTATTTCAATTCTTTTCTAGCAAAGAAAATTATTAATTAAAAAATAATATACTCAAGCAAAATTGTTTTTTTACCATTATTAAAAAAAAAAAAATATATATCTATATTTACTGATTTTTTTCGATATTCGAACTCAAACTAGTCCGAAAAAGAGCGAATGTTTAAGGAATGAAATTTCGAAATTCGCGAGATTGGCCAGAGTAGACAGAAATAGAATTTATTTTAAAAATTTGATTTGATAAATTATAACATTTTATACCTTTTTCGAAATTTGCGATATCGAAAAAGCGCGTATGGTTATTGTAACATGAAACGAAATAGATATAGAACTCGTTTTGTGCGCCTTTAAACTTAAATAAGCTTAAGAAATTTCACAATTGTAAAGCAATTTAATTTTCCGAATGGAAACATGCGAAAATGTTCGAAATCGGTTGAGCACCACGCCCCTTTTTTCGATATCGGCATAAAACGTTAGCTTATTTGTTGACCCATACAGCTCTAAAGGCAGAACTTACCACCAAAGAAAATTATGAGAAACTTGTGCCAAGGCAGACCCAGAGAAAGTGAGCGAAATCTTTTTTCTGTGATTTTTCGAACATTTTCCAGTTTTAGCAAATAACCAAAAAGGAAATGTGCGAATGAATGCCCCATTCACAAGAAGTCCAATCCTTTGGAATTGTAGTGGAATCAGCTTTCTTTATAACGTATCTAATATTCTATCTAGGATGGAAGGCTAAAGCCCAACTTGGACAGCCTAATGTCTTTTTGGAAGCTCTCTGTTGGTTACTAGTACAGTGACTAACACCCAAAGAGAGCATTGCAGGGAAATAAATTGCAGGAAGTTTGCATTTAATCATAGCATTACAGATCTTTGCATGTGACTACGTCAGTTTGTATGTATGTATGTGAACACATTTGCAAATTCGTTTGACCCAACTCACCTCAATTCAACTCAGGCAAACGCATCCATTGACATAAAGATGTCATTAAAGTTGACATAAAGCAGTTTGGTATTTGGCGTTTCGCATTTCGCACAGAGCGGCCTATGGTTGACTTTTGGTGGCTTTTGGGAAAACCATTTGACCATGATTACCAGCTTCTACTTTTCACTCGAATGCTATCGCCTTTATGCAATACACTCTTGTATGTGTGTGTGTTTGCGTGTGTGTGTGTGTGTGGGTGTGTGTGTGTGTGGGTGTGTGTGTGCTTGTAGGCGTGGGTGATTACTTTTCTTTGTGACACATGTTTATTTGTAGACGACTACTGATTATTATTTCCAAGGCAATTTTCGAATGCAGGTTCATATAGCACCGACCAGCAATGGCGCATGTGTGAAGGTTAAATATATTTGAGTATTCTCTGTCTTTTGGGGATAATTCGGAGAAAGCTACAAGCATGCATGATTTCATTTAATAAACTTGGTTTTTGTATTATTAACAATGCATTTTCCCCTTCTTAATGGACATGATAACTCTGAGAATCGTCCTCAAACTCTTATAAGCAAACTCCAAAGAAAGCAAGTAATAGATATGGTGGCGTTGAGTCTGTATAAGTATTTAAAATAAAGTTGCACTAGCATGACTCAAGGCTATTTGATATCAATTACTGAGTTCACAAGCCGAGCTCTGAGGGATCTATCTGACGACTCGGTGTGGAAGTCGTTTAGTGCTCGCCTATGCTTACGAAGGGCAAACAGCAAGTAAATGTGGTCCGGGTCTTTTCATATAGCTTAGGGATATTTTTGCTTATGTTTCTTAGAGGCGGAGGGAGCTCCATCTAATATATGACGATTTGGATGACTGAGTTTGTGGCACTTCAGTTCAGTTGGAGTTCATGTGAACACTTGTCTTAACTTAAGCAAAATAATTTGCCTTACCACAAGCACAAGAAAGCAGGGCTAAGACCCAAATGTTTGGAAAGCAGTGTCGGCATTTTCTTGCTTGTAGCGACTTCGGCTCTTGTAAGTATTACGAAATGGTATCTAGCCAACAAAGTTAATTTTTCCAGTCAAGTCCCCTTACTTTTGACCCCTTTTTTATACCGAGCTTCATGAAAAATTTCGGATATTTGGGAACTAGTTTTTACAAGGCTACTTCCGGGCCCAGATTTTCGACAGAAGCGGAAGTGAAGGGAATCTACTCAGTAGGCGAAAATAGGAGAAGGCGGACTTCATCTCCCATGTTTTGTCCAATGGATCTAAGTGATTATTAGCAAGTGCCTAGACGGGTAAATCTCATATAATTATCATAATGATGTTGAAAGTTAGTAGTATTGCTGCTTTGGTTCAAAATCGATGCATCGAAAAGTTTCTATTCCAAGATGACTTAAATTAACACACACACACATACAAGCAATTATTATTCACTTCAAAATGGCCAATGATGTAAAATTAACACATTTAAAGCACACGTCAACTGGGTCTTATTAAATTTATGCAATACTTCAAATGTGCAACGGCAAGCACTTTACATAAATTTTCAATGTAATTAATTTCCAATAGACATATATGTATATATATATATAGCTAAAAAGGCACATACGTACATATATATAAAACGCTTTGTATAAGCCTAACGCCAGACCATAAAAGACGAAAGCTACCCTGCAGGGAAATGAAAAGCTATTGGCTGAAATCTCTGGCGCAGAACTAAAGCTACGATTTCAGAAACTCACTAGTTCTTTCGTAGTTATTAAGATTTTAGGCTTGAAAAGTTCTTTCTAATCGCGATTAATCAACTAGTCGCACTACAAAATTAACCTAAACTTAATTAAGTGATTAATTGGAGAATAACCATTATCGATTAACCAGAGGAACTAGTTTCTCAATTAATCACATTTTGATTAACAATAATTTTATAAAACATATTTAAATATACAAATATATTTTTTTGTTTTTAATCAAAGAGACAGATGAGAAAACTAATTAACTAAAACTCTTCTCCATATCGAATATAGTGAACAGTAGCTCTACGCATACATAAACGAAAAAAGGTGTAGTAGCATGCATGTTTAGAACAAGAACTTTTTCTTAGAGGGCATAAGTACAAGAACACTGTGCAGTGTGTGTGTGTGTGTGTGCGTATATCAAGTGTATGCAACAAGGAAGAAGCTACAACAATTGTGTTCCAGTCAATTCAACTGCTCGTCTCAAGGCAATGGCATACAAGAGAGTACTTAAAAATAATTTCAAGTATCGATGTTGCTGCAACAAGGAATAATCGATTTGCATAAATCTTCAAAAAACTTAAGTAAGCATGGCAAAATTGCAAAATCAAACACATAGCTGAGCTTTTTCACAAGAAAAGCTTAAGTCGTATATTTAAGTTCGAAGCAAATTTGAAGTAAAGTGTTGTTCTGAAAAACATTGAAACAGATTATTAAAGCAAAACATAATTTTTTTTAATTTGCATGTATGTACTTGTATATTAAAACGAATATCTGCATTACAATTAATTTACCAGGCTATTGCAAAATTTTTAATTATTACGATTCTCTGTTTGGAGGGGGATACCGACTGGACGTATAAATTGCAATCATCAACTCGACTTAAACGATTATGGCCTGAAACTCCTGATTATGTACATACATATATACGGCCGATTTTGTGTTTTTGTACGGAAAGTATATATGTATGTAAGCACTACTCTCAATGCGGAGTATAAGAAGTAAAAGCTGAAAAGTATAATGTGAAAGAGTCAAAACGGCGAGAAGTTCCTTTCCGTGTCTTCAAGTACCTTTGAATGTGCTCAACCACTCCAAGCCGCACGCCTTAAGATTTTGCAATGAGTTTATATTTTCATCAATTTTGTATACCCACTTGTGCTTTCGAATGTATTAAGCGCCTGCCTTTAATTGAATAAAAAATAAAATAAATAATAATAATTAAATTAAATTAAATTAAATTAAACCAAATTAAAATAAAATAAAATAAAATAAAATAAAATAAAATAAAATAAAATAAAATAAAATATAATATAATATAATATAATAAAATAAAATAAAATAAAATAAAATAAAATAAAATAAAATAAAATAAAATAAAATAAAATAAAATAAAATAAAATAAAATAAAATAAAATAAAATAAAATAAAATAAAATAAAATAAAATAAAATAAAATAAAATAAAATAAAATAAAATAAAATAAAATAAAATAAAATAAAATAAAATAAAATAAAATAAAATAAAATAAAATAAAATAAAATAAAATAAAATAAAATAAAATAAAATAAAATAAAATAAAATAAAATAAAATAAAATAAAATATAATAAAATAAAATAAAATAAAATAAAATAAAATAAAATAAAATAAAATAAAATAAAATAAAATAAAATAAAATAAAATAAAATAAAATAAAATAAAATAAAATAAAATAAAATAAAATAAAATAAAATAAAATAAAATAAAATAAAATAAAATAAAATAAAATAAAATAAAATAAAATAAAATAAAATAAAATAAAATAAAATAAAAGAATTAAAGGTTAGTTAGTTAGTGGAATTAAACACATTATCTGTAAAGTTTAGAGATACACAACCGGCTATATAATTTTATTAACTCCGTTAGCAACTCATTTTTTTCCATCGAAGCAGTTTGTTCATTCCTTTATCTGCTGCTTCATCTATTTCCACTTTAACTTGCACTTGGCACTAGGATTATGAATAATGAGCACTTGTACTATGTAAGGGCAAAAAAACTAAAACAACAATGCAGCAAAGCAATAACAGCAATAACAGAAAAGGATGCTTGTTTTATTGAATTTGAATCTACGACATTTGGAGATGAGATGCAGGCATATTTGGCTTTAGCGCTCAACAAAAATATGAGCTCAAAGTACAAATAATATTGACGCTGAATATTTATCATATAGGACTAGACGCATTTCTTTAATAATCCAAATATATGTATATGTTACAACCCATACATTAACCAGAGGTGCTTCTTTGTAAGTGATAGCTGCAGAATTTCGATTACTGTCACATAATTTTCGCATTCGCTTTAATATCGCCCCAACAAATATATTTTTCATGTTTCCGAAAAACATTTATGTGCCATTGCAGAGCTGTGAAAACATGCGCCGATGCTGCCTTTAGCAATCGCCCCTTGCACTTTCTCTACCCCATTGACTTTGTCTGGTTGTCGCGTTGGTGCACTCAATTGAAAACTCATTGAAACCTAATGGAACGAAAGAGAATAATGAGTCACATTGAAATTGTGCACACTTTGAGGCGAACGCCTTTATATTGCATCGAAGCGCCTATAACTAGACTACGTTTTGTGTCTAAGAATTAACAAAGATGCAAAACTATCCAGTAAACCAAAGTTTAAGCGTATTGAAAATAAAATTTAAAACAAACTTGCATGAATTGGTTACTCGGAGCGGCTTAAATCAAGTCATAAAATAAGTCAGCTTAGTTCGACTTTTAAAATTGTTCGTTGGGTATCTTCTTCCATGAAAATACATACACACATACGCTTATAAATTGAAGTTAACAACAAACGCCGCTTGTTAATGAAATGCAATAAATATTCAAAACGCTGCGTGATTTCATTCATTCACACTTAAGAAGCGATCAATGTGAAGTGCAGCTTGGAGCAAAAAAGTTCTTTTAAGTAGAGCAATTAAGCATTTAATTAATAATGAGAGTGTTATGATTTATGTTACTGAGTGACTTTTTAATGATTTGTCGAGTTTTTATGCGCTTTTCAAAGCACTTGATTTGAGTGTTATTAAGAAATACCAACAAAGTTGCTCATACGACGTGGTGCACCCAGGTAAGTAAAATACTCGTGTGTTGAATATCATAACACAACCGTTGCAATTTTGGAAAATTGTGGGGGTGGCAAGATATCGGTAATAGGTACTTTTAAGCTGTGATTACTATGGAGTAGATTATTCGATTTTAAAGATTTTACTGCCATTAGCAAGGTTATTAAATTACAAAATATAACTTGTAAAAGTTTTTTAGTACATTGAAAAAAATTTGTTATTTTACACTGAAAGAAAATGTTTGTTCAAAATAAAATTTTTAACCGTGAAAATACTTTATGAGCAAAGTGTTTTAAAAAAAATTAGAAACGTCTATTTAATATATCTAACGTATCTAGAAACTAAAAAAAATTTTTTTCATTCAAATTTTTTTCCAAAATTTTCATTTCCTTTTGAAGTGTTTTCTCAGTGTAAAATTATGTTTTTATAAAAAAAAAATATTCAGTGTCATATAAAATGTTTTCCCTGCTTAGAATTTTAATTTTATGAAAAAAGAATTATATGTATTAAAAATTTTTACAGTGTACCTTTTAAAAACTTGACTTTAATTACTTTTTAATATTTTAAGTTTCCGTGTTATCTCTTAGAAACATATTAATAACGCGTAGCCTTCGAAGTATTTTATCATTTTAAAATTTTATCTTTATCAAAAAAAATGTTCAGTGTACTGCAGTTTTGATGTACTGCAAAGAAATTCAAAACGGGTTTGTATGCTAACGGAGAAAAGATCCGTATTAAATTTTCTTGAATTATTTCCCATACCGGACCGAATAGCTTTCACTGGAAATAATAATTTCTAATGTACATCTTTTTCTCAGTAAAGAGTTCTTATATAAATATACTGAAATCTTAGAAACTAAGAATTCCGTCGAAAACTTGTTATCTCCTCTTATTTTATTTCATTTCATTTTATTTTATTCCATTTATTTTTGTAGAACTGCATTTACCTCCTTTCTGCATCAGCCACTACTACATACCACAGTTTGTATTTTTCTGTATTGCCACTCATCGCTGGTGCTGAGCTTCATCCACGATGCAACCAACAACCCAACTACTTGGCTAGCTAAGCGTCATTTATATCATTTCATATAAATATATACAAATGTTGCCAATGCTGTTCAATAAACCCATAATCACTTAGAAAAACTGCACTCTGGCAATGCGATAAACAGTAACGACAGCAACAGTTGCAAAAGCAACAACACCAGCGTCAATAATGGCAGAGATAAGCGTGCACATTTACAGTAATAGCGGCAATAACAACATTGAACAAAAATAGGAAGAAGAAGCATCGATTACAAAATGACTTTGCGGGTAAGTTCAATCTGAAATACTTTTCTATACACTCAGATGAAGAGAATGCTTGTATAAATATGAAAGGCGAATGTACCCAGCAGAAAATGTAACCAGGGAAAGGTGAAGGATATTTGTTTATAATAATGTTGAGAAAAAGTTCAAAGCAACAAACATATACATAAATTATAATAATTTACTAAGAATTATTATCACATGGTCTGGAAC
The DNA here is from genome assembly GCA_951509765.1 of Sphenella marginata. Taxonomy (NCBI): domain Eukaryota; kingdom Metazoa; phylum Arthropoda; class Insecta; order Diptera; family Tephritidae; genus Sphenella; species Sphenella marginata. The sequence continues at coordinate 15,047,846 of OX608081.1, read as the reverse complement.
ACATAAAACTAACAAAAATTTGTAAAATGAAAACGCCGTAAAAACCAATAACAAAACAAAAAAAGGCGATAATTTTCTTTAAAATCGATTATTTTCTTTCAATTCGAATTTTTTACAAATGGATTCATCCTTTAGCAAAACATTTTTTTACTATTACTCAGTACTCTTTTCGACTGGAGTTCACATTCTTAATATCAGACCTGTAAAATAATGATTACAAATTTTAATGATTATTAATTGCATTGTTTCATTCGCAGAAAGTTGTTTAATGATTAATTGCTAGTAGCTGGACCATATAAATGATTAATATTAAATTAATTGGAAAAAAATGTGTTAATTAATTAATTAAAAACATTTTATTACATGATACACAAATTTCTGATTATTTTTGATTATTTTTAATGCATTTTAATTACATTTTTGATATGATTATTTGATTAATGTTGATTATTTTTAATTATGTGATTAATAGATTAACGTAATTAAATAATTATTTTTGATTAATTTTAATTAATTGATTAATTTGTTTAATGTAATTAAATAATTATTTTTGATTCATTTCATTTAAAAAAACATTCATTTTAATAAAACATTCAACAAAGCACATACATACATACCAATGAATATACTACAACCAGCTCCTATCTTTTCACCACAATTTCGTTTTTAAGAGTTATAATAAGTGAAAATAATCAAATAATTGAAATAAATTAAATAATAAAAAATTATCAAATAATCAAGTTCAATTTTTTGATTGTTTAATTAATTTTTAATTTTAATTGTTTGATTAATTTTAATTCTTTCATTAATTTTAATAGCTTGATTACTTTTCATTACTTGATTGTCTCTAGTTAAAAATATTGCACTATTTTTTCAATTACTTTTGATTATTTTATTAATTAATTAATTAATGCTATATAATTAATAATCACAAAATTAATTAATCATTAAAATTAAAACAGCCAAAGATATTAATTATTAATAATGTTAATGGTAATTTAACAGGTCTGCTTAATATACGATAGATGAAAGTGGACTAACGCTTTTGTTACTGGTGCAGCACCAGATACGTAGTATGTAGTCCTTTCTGCAGACTGCGGCCAATTTCACTGCCGGTTATGTGCATGAGTGTGAATGTGTTTATGTGAAATACTTGTAATCTATTTATAAGTACACAAACAGAGTGTTTTGTAAATATTGATTATCATGCTGTTGTCTGGAAATGCTGATGAATGGATTAATGTTTAGCTCTTAATTATAGTTTTTGAATTGATTAATTTTAGAGAACATAAAATGTGAAGAAAATTAATGAACCAAAATCCATAAAAGCTTATTAGAAATTAAAAGCAGTGATCCAATCGAACATTACATACTTCTGTGGAGCAGGGCAGCGTACTGGTGAGTTACTACACTTCATTCATGGATCGCACAGACTTTGTGGGGGCATATGTAGGGCTTAGAACCAAATATATGGCACTACGATGTCCGAAATGAGACGGATCTCTTTGCCAACAAATAAACACCATAATTCACTATACAAATATGGGTATAACTCAATTTCAAAAAATATTTCACTCAGATCCTTTTGTTTCTGCGCCCTTCATATATATTTGTCACATTTAATATACTGCATTTGTATGATTTTGCATTGTCTTCAGATTATTTTGCTGCAATCTTGCAATTTCGCAGCTGTCATACTCGTATGTGTATTATATCATGCCTACTTTTCGGGCCGTTCAATTCTTGCGGGATTGCACTCGACAGCTGCTTTTGACAACCAGACCATCATTAACCGAAAATTATGTACGAATTGACACATTGCCGGCAAATTCCGCATCTATGTAAAAACTAGAGCTTGGCCGAAGGTGTATTTTTAGTCCAATCGAGCCTTCTTAGCGATAATTGAGGAGAATTGTAAACGACGAAGCTGGGCTAGTCAGTCGCATCTGATTTTACATACAAACTCAGCGAAAATGGGATATCGACGAAGATTCGTAGCGTCGAACATTTGAGTATTCGATTAATCGAATAATTCTTAGTACTTAGTCCTTTCGCATATATCTACTCAATGCCATTAAGTTAACTAAGCAGTTAAGCTTCGCTTGCAACGCTCACACAGAATGCAGGTGACAGCTGCGTGCCGGTGTCAGTGTCAGTTTTAGTTACTCATAATTCATTGCACGATTTATTATGTTAATATAACGTATTAGTACACACACTGATGCAATAATTTGGCATAATGAACTCAACTTAACACATATTTATATGTTTAAAAGTGTTGTGTGAGCATTTAAATTAAGCAGATTGCTTACGGTGCTTGTACATACATGCTTTACGTGATATTTACTCACTTAATATAATGCTTTATGAATAGCGGTGTCTATGCATACGAGTATTAGGGTGTTGCATATAGTCGAAATTTGTTTTTTTATCGCTCTTGGTACGAAATATATATGCGTGTGTGAACAAAGATCCTAAGGTCAATGTTAAGATATCCAACATCAACCCCAAAGTTCTACCTTAAACAAATAAAGAACACATTTTTATTTAGACAGAGGAGTCTGAGTAATTTAATGGAGTGACGGCTGCTTATTTTTCTTTTATATAGCTTTCGGCTTTTGGTGATGAGCTTATAACTTTAAACATGCTAACTATGTATAAATGTTGGTTGGAACTTTGAATTCAAACATGGACCATTACCACGCCCGCTTAAAATTTATTTATATAATATTCGTTTACTATTTTTTTTTTTTATCTTTTATATAAAAGTGGGCATGGCCCATAACCGATTTCGTCCAATTCTCATGTAACAAGGATAATCATATACATATAATTAACATTAACCGATTTTTTTTCATAAGCACTTAGCGACTTACATACGAATAAAATAACAAAATGAAACTGCTTAGCAAAATTGGTTTTGACCATTTGATCACTGGCGCTGATGTGGTCGCTTGTACGATAGAAAAGAAAATTGTGTGCGATTTTTCTTTTTCTTCTTTTGCTAATTTTTTTGTTGTTTCTTTTTTTTTTTGGCTGGTAGAAACAATTTTATCTAGCCAATATTTTTGAAAAAAATTAATAAAACACGTTTTTTTGTGGTTGAAATTTAAAAAAAAAGTGATCCCAAAATTTTGCTCAAGCTATCGTGTTTACAATTAATGGACGATGGAATGGCAGAGATCAATCAATTTTCTTTCTCCCCTCCGAACACTCCGATATTCCCTGCAGCCGTTTCTGCATCGGCTATAAGTACACCCTAGTCTTTGAAAATGCTGTACAAGTAGTCATATTGATATAGCTTTTGAGCTTAGCTAAACTTTCGAACTCCTTACTCATTTTCGCTTCCACTTCTCTTATTTGCTCCATGCTTTAGTTTTGCTATTGTCTCGTCACTTCCTTTTCAACTTTTGCATTTCAATGAGCTTAAATATGCTAATATTTATAGTGATTCATAGCAAAATGGGTAGAGTTTGTGGTTAATTCTATATGGTTTCATTATGCAGTACGGCAGCATATGCATTTACTTACTAACGATATGTTTAAATAACAAGACAAAACATCCAAAATATTCAAAATACTATATATAGAATCACTCACATTTGAATATCTCTCTATTGATTATCTCGCTATTGTATATGAATGTTAATGAGTCAGATTAATGTGAAGTATTGAATTGAATTGGCTTTACTCTCCTCATATTAATTAATATAATGAAGTAACTATGTTTAATACAAACATATAGAAAATTTAATTACTTCGGTCTGACTATCATAGCACTTTGACCTAAGTGTTGTTTCATGCTTTTAAGTGAATATGAATCATGTGCAGTGGTCAAGTAGATGGCTCACTTCTAAATCTAAAAGTAAAATTTGTGTTGTTGGAGCATCGTGATTAGTGTGACTTCATTAGAGTAGGGATTTCATCAGAGTAAGCTCAAGAAATTTTTTTCTTTTTAAACAAATTTTAAATACCAGATTGGAATTCTGATTTGTGCTTAGTCAACCTTCCACCTTTGACTTGGAGCATTTAAATCATTATCATTATTATTATTGCAAAAGTGGAACACAAAAGGAGGCCAGGCGATCCCACACCTTCCTTCTATCTTGGTAGAAGCCTTACCTTCCTTGCTGAACAATTCGTGTGTCTGGAACGAAGCTTTTGATTCATTCATTTCAGAGTGACTCCAACAGGCCCCCCCCCCTCTTTGTGCTTATTTCAAATCTCACTAACAACAATCGAAATATTATCTACTATCTTCTCGCTGAGCTACAACCGACCATCCGATTGATTACCAATTCATTCTAGCAAAATTCAAGTCCATAAATCGGGCCAGTGTTGCATTGCAATAGAAATCCTCATTGGTATACATACATATATGTGCATAGCAATGTAATTGTTGTTTCTGTTGCAGCTAATGCGCCTGTCGTTGACCACTCATTTCGCAACATGAAATTTCAATTAGGCTTTCAACAAGTTTTTTACATGCAGGTTACAGCATTCGATTTGTCTGTGCCGACTAACGTTGCCACAAAGCAGTTAAAGTTGTTATTTTTGTTATTGTTGTAAAAACCATCAACCTTGTTGTTGGCAGTTAAAGTTGTAGTGCAATAATAGTTTGAAAATGTTGCATGGATTGAGCCTACTTTAGTATATATACAGCAAACGGTCGCAAAGAATTATATGCCTCAACACCGTACACACACACACACACACACACATTCACATTTTTGAAAGGCAAGCCTCAATGGATTTTATTTAATTTTTTCCCTTCATTGTTGATGCTGTTTTCGGCTTTTCTCACTTTGCTAGCCACGCTTGCCACATTTGCCTCTGATGCCATTGCAACTGTTTGCTTTTTGTTTGTGCGACTGTTTAATGTGCATTTGTTGTTGTTGTTGTTGTTTTCTTCAAAATGATTGGATAACATTCAGTGGCTGTTAGTTGATATTCGGGTACATCGTACGGTCAGTCAGGCAATACAACAGTTGTGGCAGCAACATTGACACCAACCATTTTCCGCTTTGTACTCACCGGATATACTTGCTTGTATATACACCCATACTTACATACATTGGTATGTACTTATATACCCAACAGGGAATTTAGTAACTAATGGACGAATTTTTAGTTCTAAAGGGCCAATTAAGATCTAATTTGGTAGTGGCTACATTTTCAATATTTCCAAATCAGCATTCGAGTAACCAACTCAAAAGAGTATTGATCTTTTAATTATTCAATTTTAAGTTCTTATTTTTATTAAAATAAATAGAAATTAGACTCACAAAATAAATAATTAGAAAGAACTATTTCTTTCTATTTCTATATCTTTTGTTTTTCCGTCTTGAACAAAAACGAATAAAGCCGAATGCTTTTCAACTCTTGAACATATACATAGATACCTATCACTATCATCACTATCACTATCACTATCACTATCATTATCACTATCACTATCTCTATCACTATCACTATCACTATCACTATCACTATCACTATCACTATCACTATCACTATCACTATCACTATCACTATCACTATCACTATCACTATCACTATCACTATCACTATCACTATCACTATCACTATTACTATGACTATCACTATCACTATCACTATCACTATCACTATCACTATCACTATCACTATCACTATCCCTATCACTATCACTATCACTCTGAAAAAAATTTCAGTGTTAAATAAAATTTTTAAGGAGTATATTTTCGCAATAAAATCAACTCTCTCATCAAATTTCGGATTGGCAAACTCATGTTCTATTCTAGTTATGACAATTAATTTTTTTGTGGAATAATCCACTATAAAACGGGCGGGGTCTATCCCATTTTTCAAAACTTATTTTTTTGGAACTTTTTTGTACACGGACCCAAAGTAAATGCAATATACTCGATATGAAAATGTTTTTTTTCGCAGCGATATGGTTTTTCAACGTCTATGATCTTTAGGGAAATATTTTATTTGAAAGTGGGTGTGGTCTTCAACCAATTTCTTCCATTTTTATTCAGAATGTTCCCTGTAATCTGCTAGCTGTGATGCCTGCAACAATTTTTCATTTATGAGTAATAGTATTTCTAAAATTATTTGGTGCCACGCCCATCACGCCCATTTAGAAAAACTTCTAATATTTTGCATTTAAAAAAAATAAACATGTAACTGTATTTTAATGCACACACTAAAGCTGGTCAAAATGTACTCAATAATTAACTTTTTTTGGATAGTCCAAAATGTTCGATATTAAAGGAGTAGGCGTGGCTATCATTCAATTTCAGTAATTTTTAAATGCTGAGATCAGTGCCAAGCAACCTGCGTAAGTAATTCCAATAAGGTGTCCGGGGTTGTTGTTGTTGTTGTTCACACCACCACCTCATATTTCAATTACGAATACGTCGATCGTGGGGGATGACACGAAAATTTTCAAAAATTCCCGAATAAATCAATTGAATTCATTAAGAGGATGGAGTAGTAGTGCCTCTGAACGCACTAAAAGCGGAACAATTCATAACGCTACATTTGTCCTACAGGGTATTTATAATGCATTCCAAATTGAACTCAACGCCACCAAACTTGCACACTCACACACATTCATTGTTATTCACCGCCTACGAATTGCAAATGTGAAATGATGTGACCCAATATGCCACATGCGTCAACAATGGTAATTATTGTTGCCACATTCGGTAACGTTTTGGAGGCTGAACTTGGCATCATTGCATTGCTGATTTTGAACTTGGCATTCGATAATATCCAACTGCTCTAGCGTAGATTGTATTGTGCTTCTATATTGAGTAAATCAGACACTCAGATCACGATAAAGATTGTAGCAGAAGAACGATGAGAACACTCTCTCAGACGGAACATCGGATCAATACAACAAGAAGGAGATGTATGGTCAGAGCTTTCTTAGCACGCTAGAAACTCATCTTTTCAAGGAGATCTTGACGAAACTAGATAATATCTATCTTAAAATAGAACAAATAGATTGATGGCACAGCATTGGCTAGTACAGTTAAAAAGCTTGCAGTCCCCATAGATTGCCCTAGAACCGTGAATAAGTTGTTCAATAAGCCACTCACCCGGAAGAGTCCTTAAACGATATAAAGCTTGGAAGCTAGCAAAGGAGATGCAAAGAGAGATAATACTCTGGTCAAGGTATTCTTGTTGCCTGTCACTTGATACCCACAACTGGGTATACAATGTCGCCTTTTAATCAAGCGTAGAAATTGTGTCACTTGTTTTCACTGCATTTCGAAAATATCTTAATTTTCGCCATTAACTTTCGTGCATGCCATAAAAACTGTCTAATTCCACAATGCAATGGGACGCATTTACCAACTAATCGCCGAATGTTTAAAATTGCTGGCAAACCCATTTAGCATGGCATACTGTTTGGGGGCGATAGCGCGCTCGACTTGACTCCACGCAAAATATTCATTGACCAAAAGTGGGCAATTCATTGTTTTTGTGGGCTCAAAATATTTACAATTTTATAGCAACAACACTTCGGCTACCAATGTATGTATATACCAATATTATTGTTGCGTATTTATTTTTGCGCTGTTGTTGTTCTTGTTTTAAGTGCTGTTTTTTATTGCTGTTATTGTACTTCATGATGCTCCCGGTATTTGCATAATGAATGAGCTATACGGATGATGTCTGCCAATTTTTAACGTTTCCTCCCTCTGTTTCATAGCGCTAGGATGCCACATTGTTGCAGAAATCTTTTCACTTTGATGTGGCAACAATTGGCTGTGCTCTGCGTTCATTTACACGTCGTTGGACTTGCCGACCAGTGATTTTACAAATATTTTTTCAATATATTTTTCATTATATAGCAACAACAATACATGCATAACTTCATTGCTTTTGTTATTATTTGTTGTTGTTCGTATTAACGATGCATTGGATTATTACGCTTTTTGTTATTTCTCTTATTTTTTTAGTTATTTCTTTCGTTGTTATCCAGTCATTGTTACGTGTTTACATATGTGTGTGTGTGTGAATATTATTTATTTTCGAATGAAAAGTTTTATTTGTTTGTCTTCTAGCACGGAAAGAAATGAATAAAGTATAACATCAATATTTTCAATATTCTACCTCTTAGCTACATACATGCATACGTTCAAGGGTAACGGCTACTTTAAAAAAATCACTCATACGCAGTGGAGCACTATGGCTTGCTCTAGTACAGAAGGTTTATTTTCATGAAATCTGTGTAAATAAAAATGAAATATATTTCGTGGTGAAGCGTTATAATGTCAATGGAATAAATGCCACTGACATAGTTCCACGAATTGGAGCCAAGCAGCTTCATTAACTCGGTCATGTTGTGAGAATGAGTTGAGATAATATTCTCATCGGATCAGCACTCCTTGAAAAATCAGAAAAGCATATAGATAAAGAAAGAAATGCGCAAAAACAGAATTTTTTTCATAAAGAATTTGGTCATACAGAGTTTTGTAGCACAGAATTTGAAATACAGAATTTTGTCCCATAATCAAATTCTGACCAACCCGTAAACTATATATTGTCTTCTAATCGACACACTTGGTGTATTTCAGTTAAGTAAAAGAAACTGTGGTAGCAACATTAATCTCGTACTGAGGTACTTTTTTGTTACCCGAGCTCATCTTTGTTAAGGTCCAGGTGGGTCTAAATGGGAGGCAGTACATATAAGAAAATAGTAACACAATTTTCTATTATTTATGGGTTTTAATGTCTTGTTTCCCCATAAAATAATTTAGATAGTATTCTTTGCAGGCGAGTTTCGTGGTTGGCTGCAACAAAGACTTTCGAAAGCTTGTGAGCGAAAACTGGATTACAGATCATAATGATGCTGATGCGTGCTCGTGAGATTTCTTTCCGTCACATATTAAATGGATCGTCTGTTCTCTTTTTGTCGTACGTTGAACAGGTTTGTAAGCGCGTCTTTTCATTTCCGACAATGTACCTACATACATACATACATAGAAGTGAACTATTCAAGCAAGGAGTAGGGGGCGTTAATATAAAAAGCCTGAATTTTATAAGAAAACTTAAAAGGTATTACTCAATTCACAGAATAAAACTACATAATTACTCCATCAACTAGTTATAATCGGATTAAAAATTTAAATCTGTGGCAACCATGGCTTTTGTCAAAGATTTCATTAAATTGCTGCTTCCATACATACATATGTACTATTCACAAAACAACACCTTTTTAGCAAACTTTTAAACTATAACTAATTTAGAACTAATTCCATAGTCAAATATACATACATACATACCAAACTACCCTTCTACATACTCGTACATACATACATAGTTACCTACCCCATCACAATATTAGTATATTTACTCGTAACATACATTTAGGTGCTAATATCTGCATAATTGATTTAATTTCAACTAGTTGGTCTCTAGCGTGCGCTCAGCAAAAGGATACACGTATAATTTATGTGGCCATAGCATTGGGCAAAAGGCACAAGGCAAAACTTGACTTACGCTGTGGCCAAACATGTACGAGCACGTAAAATCTGACAGTTGTCATTTTGCTTTTATTACAGAGCATATATGTACATATGTACGATGTATGTATGTATGTTAGTAAGAATATTCGTATAGCATGTTAACATTTAAACAATTTTGCATTATGTACTAGTCACAGTTCAACTAATTGCTTATGTGGGCAACTCGTTATTGTAAAAGTCATGCCAACTTATGTAGTTTACTAAAGTTGGACGGCATAAGCTTAAAGTAAGTATGTATGTATGTATGTATCACTTAGGATTGACTAGAGACAAACATACTTGTATTCATATAAAAGTAGTAAGTGTATATACTTAGCAGCAAGTTAAAGTCATATATCATACCAACACGGGATAATATAAATATAAGTATGTACCTATTAGAGATGGTTGGATATCTTATCCCCATTGAATATATTTCGACTTTGAACTTTTAAGTCCGATTTTTCAGGACTCTCACTTTAAAACGTATAACAATTTTGACTTAGTCTCATCAACTCAACAGGCTCTTCAAGCTTTTAGAAATGAAAAATAACAGCAAATAGACATAATTTAAATATATTTTTTTTTTATTCTTTCTGTCAAATAAGATTTAGTGAGTTGATTTGGTTCAAGTGCGGTACCATTGCTGGACAAAATATGATGTCTGCCGTAATTCTTTTGCTGTTTTCTGAAAAGTTTTGTTTTATTTTATTTTTGTTTTTTGTTTTTATTATGTTTTTTTTTTTACATGAAAAATTCATAGAATGATCTCAAAAAAGACCGAATATATCTCTAAAACAATGGTTATGCAAAAAAATACCAAAATTATTCCTTAAGCAATACCAAAACTACTCCGAAAAGGAGCAAGTTGTGTTTATTTGTTAAGTTTTTAATACCAAAAATAATATCATTTCACTCAAATTGTTTTTTTAATAGTGAACAAAAATTTAGTTTTTTATTCAAAGTAACCCAACGCAAAATTAAAAAAATTACAAAAATTTTAAATAATTTTTCAAAATGAAAAGTGCCGACATTTAAAAATAAAAGCAGACATTAGAAGGCAACCTAAAATCTCTTTGAGGGCCACGTGCCTACCTCAGCAAGCTATAAAAATATTCTAAATGCGCATACTCAATATTTTAGTTGGGGCTTTAATGTTTTTGAGTATTTCCGATTCAATCCCGTAGATCCCATAGCTCGCGATATCAAACTGTTATCTCTAGTATATACTCATGTGCTACTGCTTCTATTTTTTTTTTGTAATTTGTATAAACGACATATGTGGTGCATTTGTTTCTTTAAATTACTACTAAATTTCTGTTCAAAAACATGCAATGCATAAGGACATCGGTTTTGGTCTTCATTAGGGATGTCGCGGCAACATTCGGTTTTGGTATTCCACATATTTATTTAAAAAAAAAAATTCTGTGTTTAATTTTTACTGAGCCCTTAAACATCCCTGATTCAGAGCAAACTGAAGAATGGAAAAACGGTTGAAATCGATGGAGGATTTATTGAGTTTTTAGCGGGTTAAACGTACACTAATTAACTTTTCTTTATAACTTTTATTTATGGTAGATAGGGATGTGTCTAAAAAATCGATTACTCGTTTTTAAAAAGTGAATCAATTTTTGAAAAATCGTTTTTTTTAATAATCGATTTTTTAAATAAAGATGATATAGGTTTTTATACGAGAAACACTTGTACTGATTTGTGAAAAATCTATTTTTAAAGAAAATAATCGTTTTTTGTAAATAAAACTATATTTTATACAAAAAACTCCTGTTCGATGTATTACTCAAAATATACTATTTACAAAACGATTTATCCAATAACAGATTTTTTAAACTCGATAGATATAATCGATTGTCGATTAAAGTAGCAATCAATTATTTATTCTTTTTAAGATTGATTATTTATTATTATTTTTATTATATTTTACCCTATTGGCAGTGGGCTAAGATTATAAGCAGTACACACCAAATTGGAAGAGAAACTTGAAATAAATCTTTTCAAATATAGAACTACCCTAGTATAAATGCATGTATGTATTTTGGTATATATGAATTAGAGTGGGTCCACTTTTTTCATAAAATCGTCAGTGGGGAAAATGGTTTGTTTGATCATTTTGATTAACTTTGCTTAAGAAACGGAGGGTCTAAAAATGATTTTAAGTAAGCGGTTTTTTAGGTAAAGTTTCGTAATCTAGTAAAGAAATTAGAAAAATTGTGAAACTTTGCGTTACAATTGCAGAAGTTCAACTCGATTTCGTCACAAAGTTTCTCAAGCAAAGTTGCTTAGAATAATCCGTAGAACCCCTTATGCATTGACAATTTTTTCATATTTTCCCTACACAAAAAAAGCAACCCGCTCTTATAAGAGTATATACACTAACCACACGTCCTAGCTCTAAGCTTCCATTTGTACATGCATACATACATATGTACATACATTGCATATAATCGCACTAGTTTGTATGTATATGTGCCCTTTGTGTTAAACACTAGTAACATTTCCTTACAACGCATCCTGTCTTCATTCACTCTCAAACTTCAACTCGTTTTTTGATAATAAAGGCAAACGACAGACGTCACTCGACTTCACCTCAAAGTCCAAAAAGTGTAACGCATTCACATGGCACCACTTGCAACTTTATTCACATATGCCTTATTCACTTGTAGGCAAAATCCAACAACAATAGACAACAACTACTTTCACTTCTATGTACATATGTATGTCCAACAGCAAAAACCAAACTTCAACTTTAGCAAGTCTATTGTTTTGCCGTAGATTTTCACATTTTACATCTTTACAACTTTATCTATCGCCTTTAGGCAACTCTGTATGCTTACTAATACTATCTTACATCTAGGCATGTATTTTCGAACAAAGCATTTGTAATATTGTTGCATTGTACAGTACTTTCATGAAGATCCTTTAAATTTTAGGCAACCGACCAAGCGACAAATGATTTTGCAACCATTTCGTAAGCCTACTTACATGCCCATCGTGTGTACATGGCAAGCATTGAAGCCTTTAAAAGTTACAGAGCCAGTCACTGTGTCAACCATTTAGCTACTAAATTTTGCTTAGCAGACATATTAGGCTGGTGTGTAAAGGGTGTTTTATTGGAAGTGTGAATTCTCTTGTTTAAAAAAATATATTGTTGAAAAGTTTTTAAAATTAATTTTAAGGTTTCTGACAGCTAATCAGACCTAACCGCAACCGTAACCGTAACCGTAACCATAACTGTTGACGTAACAATACCCGCAAACGCAAACACTTTCATAACCATAAGCATAAACGCAAGACTCACGTATGTAATTATAAACGTAACCGCAGCATTAATCGTAACCGTAACCATAAAAATAATAAGTATTTGGGGCTACAAATTGCTAAGGTCTATGTACGTGTTTTTATGTTTAAGCTGCTACCTGCGCTGCGAAAGTCCACAACCCAAGCACTATATTGCGGCAGCTGCCGAAACCATAGCCGTAACCGTAACTATAACAATAGTCACATTGAATAATGAAGCGTGGTACAAAGCCCCAACAAAACAAAAAATTTAATGGACAAAACAGTTAATAATGGGTCAGTAGGATGTTTCAAGCTCACTTCCTCCTGACAGTTGAGTATGGCGTCTGGCAACGTTTAGGCCTCTTGATATTTCATGAAAAACGTATTACCCTTTACAAATGTCCGTCTCTTTTCTACTAAAATTAAGAAATTTGTGGAGCTGGTTACTCACACAGGTAAGTGCTTGCAGCTAAAACAACTACCCTACTAACCATCAATGGTTAAATATCTGGGTAAACGAAAGAAGATGGGTAGTTTTATTGAGAAAGCTTTACTTTTTACCCACGGCTGCATACTTTTAGGCACTATTGTTTTTTGTGATCGATATCCTGTTCTATAGACTGAATTATTCGCATTTGTATGCAGAGCCCAATGTATATAGTCGAACGGGAATGACAGGCGAACCCCTTTTTACGCCAATTGGTACGTCTTGACATTTCATGTTAACTCCTATAAGTATGCTACATAAATTTAAATTGATGCATATTTTCTTCTTGTTCTTTTTTATTCAATTGATGTCAGTTCCCAGAAGAAACATAATGTAATGCTGTTGCAATATCTATGAGTTGTCATTGCGGTAGAAGTGGGTAGCCATGGCTGACGGGGTTTACATTTAGACATATCGCACCCTAAATCAAAAACAGTCACAACTCAAAATTTTTTTAGGTCGCTTTCTTGGCATAGATTGCCTAATAAAAAGTAGTGCAGCCAATACATACAATATTTTTCTTTTTGACTATTATCGTTACTATTTCAAGAGCACAGTGATGTCAAGTTTTTAAAAATCAAACCACTTTTGTGCGATCCAGAAGTAATTAACTGAAAGTTACTCGGATTTTGAGTTGTGACTCTTTTTGATTTAGTGTGCGATATGTTTTTATCGGGTAAAGTACTGTTGAAACAACAACTCTATATATTTGTATGTACATTTAAAATTTTTCATTTTATCATCAGCTGCATGCGACATTTACCATTTTCAAATAACTTGCATATTCTTTGCTGCATTGGCCAATCTTTATTCTCCCTCTCTTCTTGTACTTCTTTTCATGCTGACAGAATGGCTTCATATCTCTTGACGTTTTGGTTACATTTGATTGGATGATTTTCATTTTGCACCTTAGTTTGTTAAATTTTTTGAATTATCCACATCCATTACTACAACTGCAGCTTTTATTGTTTACGTTTCTTCTCTGCCTTACTCGGCTAAGGCAAAGTAGTTTCGACAGTATTTTAATGGATACTGTCAACTGAGTTTCAAAAAAAAAAAAATTTTTTTATTCCTTTATGGTGAACATGACAATTATGCTATATATATGTATTTATGTATGCTTGAATCTCCAAATTGTAAAATCTTTTAACTTTAAGAAGTAAGCAACTGTGGGCTTTGCTCCTAAAGTTAGAGTAATCACTGCCCGCATAGTAGTTTTTTGTTTCTTTAGACAGATTTCATGCAAAATTAACAGAAATTAGACTATCGATTTTTAAACGGAATCTCTAACCTTCAGGAAGAAAATATTAATATTTTATTTCATATATTTTACTTTATTTCATTTCATCTCATTTTATTTTATTTTATTTTATTTTATTTCATTTAATTTAATTTTATTTTATTGTATTTTATTCTATTTTATTTTTTTTTATTTTTATTATATATTATTTTACTTTATGTCATTTCTTTCATTTTATTTTGTTTTATTTTATTTTATTTTATTTTATTTTATTTTATTTTATTTTATTTTATTTTATTTTATTTTATTTTATTTTATTTTATTTTATTTTATTTTATTTTATTTTATTTTATTTTATTTATTTTATTTTACTTTATTTTATTTTATTTTATTTTATTCTATTTTATTTTTTTTTTTATTATATATTATTTTATTTTATGTCATTTATTTCATTTTATTTTATTTTATTTTATTTTATTTTATTTTACTTTATTTTATTTTATTTTATTTTATTTTATTTTATTTTATTTTATTTTATTTTATTTTATTTTATTTTATTTTATTTTATTTTATTTTATTTTATTTTATTTTATTTTATTTTATTTTATTTTGTTTTATTTTATTTTATTTTATTTTGTTTTATTTTATTTTATTTTATTTTATTTTATTTTATTTTATTTTATTTTATTCTATTTTATTTTTTTTTTTATTATATATTATTTTATTTTATGTCATTTATTTTATTTTATTTTATTTTATTTTATTTTATTTTATTTTATTTTATTTTATTTTATTTTATTTTATTTTATTTTATTTTATTTTATTTTATTTTATTTTATTTTATTTTATTTTATTTTATTTTATTTTATTTTATTTTATTTTATTTTATTTTATTGTATTTTATTTTATTTTATTCTATTTAATTTTTTTTTTTTTTATTATATATCATTTTATTTTATGTCATTTATTTTATTTTATTTTATTTTATTTTATTTTATTTTATTTTATTTTATTTTATTTTATTTTATTTTATTTTATTTTATTTCATTTTATTTTATTTTATTTTATTTTGATTTATTTTATTTTATTTTATTTAATTTTTTCATTTGATTTTCTTTTGTTGCGTCATGGCTACCTCTAGTGAATTTTGCGTACTCCCATCCAAATCAAATCAAGATACGTATTGCATTGCACATGCAATGATTTAATTTCGCTCGTAATTGTACTGCGTCAGGCAAGAATCAAATAACCACATGCTACTCATGCTGACAACAGTGACTGTTGGCAGTCGGTTGAATGGCAACAATATGTTGCCACACTATTTGCCAGTATTTCGCATTGTTCGTACATATGTACATATGTCACAGACGCGTGTTGGTGTTTCTTCATTTTCATCGTCTTCATATGAATATTTGTATTAATGGGAATATATTCATTCATATCTACATACATACATATGTATGTAAGTGTTTCTGTTATTTGTGGTCTTTTGAAAATTGTTGATGACAGATTGTTTTCTTTTTTCTTGCCATTTCAGATTTTAATACACTTACTTATTATTCAGATCATATAATTTCATTTTCTTCATTCTTTGTGTCAGCAACAAATGAAAACATATTTCACGCAGAGCTAATAAAGTAAACCCGAATTAGCACAGTATGGCTGCAGGGTAAAGCAAATTGAATATCGTTATTTTTGTTGTATACCGTCAGTTGTATAATTTTTTATTTTTTTAAATAATTTTGGTTTATTTATGAAAAGTTAATATTTTGTTTTAATGCATGACTGCAGCATGTATGTACAAGGAGTCCCAATATGGATCAATAAGCATAAGAGAGCTTTTTAACATTTGAGAAAATATGTACTTTTTAATAAAGCGTTGATTAAGACCCTTATTATGTAAAATGCAATAGGAGCGAACAAATCGAAAAACAGCCCAATTTTCATTGCTTTGGCCTAAGCTTACTACTCATTGAACTTATTTGCATCACCTTCTATAAATAAATTTAAAAATCGCTATCAAATAAAGTCTGTAAAAAATTATTAGTTCTGCTCTTTCTTTTCAATTGAACTGGGATCGAAGTGTGTGTGTGTGTGTCGCTGAGCTTTAATTAGCATTCATTATTCGTTGTTGGTGATGTTTCACAGCTCAACATTTCCAATATTCATACACGAACTGCCCACTTTTCATCTTACCTTCCCGTTGTGCTCAGCATCATTTATGACATTCATAAGTCTGAATAACACGCTGAATGGGACTTCGGATAAAGTCGTAACCAAATGGGACAGAACCAATAGATGTTCGCTAGCAGCTGAGTTGAGGCAAACTATCGAATACCACAAATTAGCCGTATCGAAAATCAACGAACTTTTGTGAATCCTGTCGTACATACATATATACAGTGGATGATAAGCACAATATGTATAATAAAAAAATTAAAAATGTTTTACTGCCAATTTCTATAAAATTGAATGCAACTATTGAAAATGGAGTACTTTGAAAACTAATTGACAGAACAGAAGAAAGAAGAGGTTAAGAAATTCTCCTAAAAAAAAAATTAAAAAAAGAATATACATATAACACGAGGATAGGCAAAGAAAACTTTGCTCCTAAAGACGAGAAATTTAGGCTCCATTAGCTTACAGCTCCCAATAAAGGTTACAAGCTTGTAAGATTCTGATTGAAGAACGCGAATGCAAGTTTATCATGTTGTGATGACTCGTACGAAATATACTGTGCGCTACTGTAGATAGATTTCTTGTATTTTCTTTTCACCAAAAATGCGAAAATTTGAGTTCAATATCTGTATGTACATATGTATGTATATAATTGCATTGCCTTTATTATCACAAACACCTGCCGTTTCTCCTGTTTTGACTTCCTTTTTCGCAAAGACAAACTCATCATCATTTTCATTTCATCTGTTATGCTGCGAAGAGCAATATTAAGTACAATACAGCCTATTAATGTCGCTCATTGTCACTTCCGGACTCATTTGCGTTTTTGGTTAGTCGACGGCACGAGCTGAAATATCAGCAGCTGAATATAAATATAATTATGACTACGTCTGAAGCAATGTTACCGACAAGGTTTGCATCACAATTTCGGAACATTTTATTGCTGGTTCATAATGAGATTTTCTTTTAAACGAGAATCAATGACCTCCAGACACCATGTCTAAAGAAATGCAGCAACATCGTCTAACGGAACACAAATTTTATTCCATTTGAACCTATTTATTAGAGAAGGAAGAACTCTATCTAAGAGCTCGAACATCATGTTCTGATTTAGTAGCTTATAAATTGAAAAAAAAAAATGTTACCTCTATTGCTCGGTTACATGAAATGATCAGCAAAGTGCTGCCATTAGTCTTCACTCATTGGTCGCATTTTCTACGATCCAAATTCTGAGCCACATATGAGACCTTTGCAACTAAAGAGATAGTGAGCGACACGTTATGGTTCGAAAATCTGAAAAATATGCTTATCATGGCCTAAAATATAAAGAATGTTTTAAAAGCGATTATTGGGTACATGGGATCCCTTTAGAAGATATGCCTACTAGCGAAGGATTATACGAAGTTATTTCGAAGGTCGCCTGCTTGAATGCGAAACGCGTAACTTGCTCCCATGTTATTTACTTTGCTTAATTCCCTGCTTTTACCCATTGCCAAAAATATTTCAAGCATCATCTGAACATACACTGAGACATTTCGTCATCCAATGCGAGGTGAATTCGTGCTCTTATAGAGGCGTTCACATGATAAGCGGCTAGTTACTGAAGGTTCTACTAGTGCTCAAACCTTTCAGAACACCGTGATCCATATTATGAAAGATATACCTTTCCTTAGTGGTTTTTTTTTTCGTATGGTCACCTTAACCATACCCAATATATCTTTGATGCGTATTCTCTTTGCCATCATTAATCACTTTAGATGATTTGTCAAGCAATAAAATTCTATACCCTGACAATGGCCTACAAAGTTGAAACATATTACTATCCACATACATAGTACGTGTCAAACGAAATTAACCTTTTAATGTTGTTCGGCTACTTTACATTACGCTAACTCAAACAAATTAAATGAAATAGTTGAGCTTTCAGTAAACATATTCATTATAGTTGGTATCATCTAATTACACCCCAAGCCAGACAGCACGCATCAACTGTGCAAATACAATATAGATAGTATATAGCTATCTCGTTCTATTACGTTAGCGTTTTCTCGCTTCCACACATCAATCAATGCATGGCAAAATGTAATTTAACAAAGTTTTCATTTAAACTTAACGAATAATTCTATTAACTAAATACGCCCCACCATTACCAACATTCACAAAACAACAACAAAAATTTTGCTGCATATAAATATAAAATTTTCCAAAAGCCCATTCATTCACTGTCAAATGACTTTTGTAACTTCAGTCTGCATTGTAGCACCAACTAAACATTTCATATTTATTAAACGCACTTGAATTTGTAATTAATTTTTTTTTTGACTGCACAATTTTTTATATAATGCATGGCGGTTTAGTTTTGATTATCATATTGAGATTTTTACTTGATATATCGCAAGCTAGTTTGAAAGATGTCAAAATGCCAGATGACGCTTGTAATGCAACCATAGGACTAAATGTACGGATGGCATTGTGGAACATAGTATTGGAACATTTTGTGCCAAGTGGTAGTGAATTTTTGATATCGGTGCATGCGAAACATATCGAGGCGTGGCTAATAATGGAAGATTTACTCACATGTGCTTTGCCATATATGAATAAAAGTAAAATACAAATTGAAACATATGATGCAGTACGTATACCAACAAGTGCACGGCAGTTTAATTTATTACTAATCGACGGGGTGCAAGCATTGAAGTGAGTGTTTTGGAAGTTCATTGTGTTGGCAATCTCGGATCTGCCACATTTTTAAGCATAAAAAAATGATTTTATTTTTTAGAATAGAAATTTTAAAATTCCTTTAAAAATCGTTTGCGAGTTAGCTACAAAAATTGTAAAAATTGTAATTGTATAACTTTCATGAACATGAACAGTTTGGTCCGATGTTTGCAAGTATGGCACCACCATTAATTATATCGAAATGATCAGGGCGATAAGCTGGGTTGATTTAGCCATGTACGTCTGTCTGTTTGAACGAAAACTTAGTAGTACATCAGTTTTTGAGATATGTATCTCGATGAAATTTTGCAATCGGCGGACATTTTGTACACCATAAATAGTTTTTCGGAACCAGCATGATCTGACCAATACAAGGCATAGCTCGATACAATCGGGGTTTGGGCTATAAATTTTGCAGTGAAAAAGCTAGGAACGCAAAATTTTTCAGGTTTTGTACTTAATATGTAACGTGTGGAGTGAAAATTAACAGACCGGCTCCCATACAATCGATTGCTCCGATAATTGGGGTTTGGGCTAACAGTTCTGAAGAGTTTGTACCAATTGCAAGTAAGTATCGGATACTTAAAAAAGTTATTCATGAAAGGTATTAAGCCTTCGGCACAGCCGAAGATAGCCTTTCCTGAACTGTTTTTTTTTTTTTGGTTACATTGTTTTATTAATAAAAGAGATTGAAGTTAAACTTTTTCTTTAAATATTTTGATATGAAATTTAATACAATGTCTGATTAACTGCTTGATTAAGACTTTATCAGAGGTTGGCTCAAAAATTGTTTACTCAATATCGATGATGCGCTGATTATCTTCTGATAAAAGTTATCAAAGGATGGATATCTGATTAAGTGCTGATCACGATAAAAAATGACAGCTGAAAGTAAACATCTGATTTTGTGGTAGATTATTTTGCAAACACATTGTTTATGCGTTCACAATGCAAATTTTGTGAATTTCTACGGAAAAACGTTCACAATGACCAACTTTATTGTAATAACTTAATCAGACTTTTGTGTAAGCGAATATGTCATTCTGAGCCAAGCCATGATTAGGTTATCATATGATAAAGTTTATCATAACCATACATTGACATTAAACGGGCCTAAAAGTGTAACCACTCTTAAAACCTTGGTTTGACTTTCTGATTTGATTATTTTATCTTGGAAATATATCGACATCTTCATTGCAAGACTCTCCAATACATGCATTTTTATGTGATTTTCACCAAGCCTTCCTTTTCCTATCATGAAATGTTTTGCGTATATAAATTGTTAGTTTTCGCAAGAACTTTGACAATCCCACCACAATTGCTCTATTATATCTTTTTTTTCTCTCTCACAGTGAACTTGATCCGGCTGCGCTCACTAAGAATTTCGACTTTCCCGAACACTATTTGGTGCTGTTAATCGATACGGATACTACCATGGTCCCGGATTTACTCATAAATAGCATATTAAGCTACTTCTATCGTAATTATTTAATCAATGTTAGTTTATTGTTCGAACGCAAACCAGATTACGTTGAAGTCTACACATTTTTCCCATTTATGGAGAATGGTCCATGCAAAAAGAATAATGTGAAAGTTATAAATATTTACAATGGCAGCTGGCACCGTCCATTAGCCACACATATTTTCCCAAACAAATTGGTTAATTTTCATAATTGTTCATTAAACATAGCCGTTTGGGATACGCCACCATATTTGAGTTTTTATCCTGAAAGAAGTGGTTATGAACAGTTGGGCTCATTCGAAGGTGATATGTTGGTAGAGTTGGCCAAAAAGTTGAATTTCACAATGACTCTTTTGGAGCCGGAGAATAAAGAGGAACGTGGCACACAATTGCCGGATGGTAACTTAACTGGTGCTATGAAAATGGTAAGTGAGCACATAAATTTGGCTTAGAGGGCGTTAAATTTTTGTAAATATACAAAAGAATTCAAATTTTCTAACTTTTTTCTAATTTTATACTCGCTACTCTAATCTAGCTCTACGAACACGTGGCCGACCTAAGTTTGGGTTGCTTTCGTTATAGTGTAGATCGTTGTGCAATACTCACCGGCGCTCTACCATACTATCAAACTTGGCAAATTTTTGGCGTTGAGCTGACCGGTCAAACCTACTCATCACTGGAGATATTTGGATTCCCTTTCGATCTACCAACTTGGTTATGTGTTTTGATTAGTTTTCAAATCACTCTCTTACTAGCCTATATCATTCATGGTCGTTGTGATTACTCGCCACTCGCTCGCATTATTATTGGTTATCCACGTACACATTCACCTCTAACTAATGCCTATGGTCTGTTTCTTGGTATACCTATTGAGCAACCGCCTCGTACAAATTTTGCACGTTTCGTTTTGTGTTTATGGATAGTTTATGGTTATTTAATGCGTACGGCTTATCAAAGTTTTCTTTATAAACTTTTACAAACAGATCTCTATCGCACGCCACCACAAAATATTTTCGAACTAATCGAACAAGGTTACTCGTTAATTATGACAAAGGCTACATATCGAACAGTGTTAACGGCACCTTTGATTGGAAAAGGACGCATACCAATTTTAATTAATAACGATACATATGAATGGAAATCCTATCAAATGTTGGA
The DNA here is from genome assembly GCA_951509765.1 of Sphenella marginata. NCBI lineage: Eukaryota > Metazoa > Arthropoda > Insecta > Diptera > Tephritidae > Sphenella > Sphenella marginata. The sequence continues at coordinate 15,025,800 of OX608081.1, read as the reverse complement.
AAAATTAAGTGGAAAATTCGCAGCTGTATCGCCACGTGATTATCTTACCTACTATATAACGACTACACGTCAACGTGGCAAATTTTTTATACTGCCCGATCGATTCTTTGCTCAATATATAACTATATATTTTCCAAAACATAGCTACCTTATTAATCGTTTTAATGAATTAATATTACAACTACGCAGTCAAGGTATGATCGACTTTTGGGCTAAAAGGTATTTGGATGTGAGTTACTATGAAATGGTGGCGGCGGTTAACAACGATGCACTCGATATGGAAGATCTCGGCGGCGTATTTGTGGCTTATTTCATATTACTTGGGATGACGGGCGTGATATTCCTGTTGGAAGTGTTATGGTATCATGCGACATTGTGGGTGTTGGGTTGGATGTAGTGAATAATTTGAAAAATAAAATCAAAAACGTTATGTGGAATAAAAAAATTTTTTTGTTTAGAATATTTATTAAGTAATTATTGTGTACCACCCTTGGATCTATCCGGGATGAGTCCCAAAGAAGCATGTGATAAATTGCAGTTTCTATCTCTTTGTAAGCGTTGAAGTGGTCCTTCTTGTTTGAGCATGTCCTATGTAGAGACCAACTGGTCCCTTTCATGCCTAAAAGGGAATGTCACACAGATTTCCTTTGTTCCCCTACGTGTACGTTCGGACAAGTTTACTTTTAACACCTAAAAGTAGACTACAGAAATTTAAATCGACTTATGCCTATAATGAGATAGTTGGGATCTATTATAGCCCCGTGTAAAAGAAAGTTATTAATGCCGAATCACTCTTTTTAGAAATAAGTGGCTTGGATGAGGTCGTGGGAGCAAGATGAGGCCAGAATAGGCCTGTATTCGCTATGGTATCCGCAACCACATGTCTATCTATTGTTCTTTCTCTCTTGTACTCAGTAGATCGTCTGCTAAGGGAGTGTTTTGGTGGTTTCTATTCCGGGATAGCCGCCGCCCATCATGGCCATCTAATTGCGTCAGCGATTTTGACCGTCCAGCATAGATCGCCAGTCATTTCTTCGTTGTCCCAAGTGGCGCCAATTGGAGGCCCCGTGAGATCGGAATGGTGGCCTTCTTCTCCTTCTGCTTCCACCGGCGGGTGAAGATAAGTATACCTTCTGGGCTGGAACGTCTTCGTTGCGCTGAACTAAAACATACAACTCATCATTCAATCTTCTCCGTATTCGCCGTCGCCAACACGTAGAGGCCCACAAATCTTTCGTAGAACTTTTCTCTCGAATACTCCCAATGCCGGTTCGTCAGATGTTGTTAGTGTGCACACCTCTGCACCATATAGCAAGACGGGAGCAATGAGTGACTTGTAGAGTGTGATTTTCGTGCGTCGAGAGAGGACTTTACTTTTCAATTGCCTACTCAGTCCAAAGTAGCATTTATTTGCAAGAGTAATTCTTCGTTGGATTCCTGGGCTGACATTATTGTTGGAGTTGATACAGGGTGACCTTGCTATGGAATTCAATAGAAAAGAGTTAAACAAAAATGTCTTGAAAACATTTTTTTTTTTAATTCAAGTTCAAGTTTTTCACCGTGTATACGAATTGATTTAATCCACCTTGTTTGTAAAACAAATTCGTTAAATTGAAAGGCCGTTCGCACCATTACAAAATGTCATTCTGACTAAATACATGAGCCGATTAACTGCTGATTAACTTAAATTATAGACTGATCTATGTTATTTTACACTAAATTATCTATCTATCTGGGAAATCTTAATGTAACAAGAACATCTACACGTGTACATACATACATACATATGTATGGCATATAAGTTAACCATGACGTTGACAGTTAATGGAATTGGAACATCAGCAGCGTGCCGCCAATTAAGCTATCATTCATTACATGAGACCACATTTCGTGTTGGCAGCAGCACCAAAGGTTGTCCAAAAACATGCAAAGTGAAAATATTTCGTTACTCTAAAGCACAACAAGTCGTTAGCTTAAATAGTTCGCACATGGCATTGGTGCAAATCGGTTTAGTTGCCTTGACTCGCTAAATGCAATAAATGAAATATGGATCTTATGTTGAATAACATTGGCAAAGGTCATATCGAAGGTAGTGGAAATTATTCGTTAGCATTAGCCGTCGCTTGGGTGATCTTAAATGTCTATGAATATGCTGAATATCGTTCAATACCGTTAATTATATCGCAATATGCATTCAGTCGTCAACATCTCGTACATCAAGCGGATTTGATCGAAACATTTATGGTTTATCTGGAGCGTCGTCATTATCGTGTTTATATCATGGAGCAAGAGAAATTATTTTGCGATGTCAGACGTACCGAATGGGGTGGCTACTCTAGCTCGGCGATTTGGTTTGTCGATAGTTGGCTTTCATTTGAGTAAGTAGTAGATCTTCTTCGCAAAGTTCTGTCATAGTTATATTTTTATCGAGTAGGGAAAGCCCTTTCTTCTTATAGATACTTGTTTCTTAAATACCACTAACTGATGATTGCCAGCCGCTCTCCATTTTTTCCATACTCTCTTTCGACTATTGTTGTCAATTTTTGAAATTTTTATAATCGCAAGATTTTCGGGATCTAATTTCATTATCTTATTTACTTTGTGAAAAAATTGTTTGAGGAACTACATAACTAATCCTAAAATGGCAGGCCCATAACCATAGACGTTGCTAAACGCGTGTTTTAAAATCGTTACTTAACTTAAATATAAATTTAAAATGTTGGTCAATCATAGTCATATTAACAAAGATGTTAACTAAAATGAAATGTAACAGGGTCCCCTTATGAAAAAAAAATAAGTTGGTGAGTAGTATGGAGATTTTTTTGCAAGGTCACCCTGTGTCAACTATTTTATTCACTAACCATAGCACATAAGTCCAAAAGTTTTGAATATTCGAACTCAGAAGCACAACCATAGACACAAACCGTGATTATAAATGTTGAAATGATTCTTTCCTCATTTTAAAACAGAAAAAGTTGTTTATATTAGGATCATCTTTTAGTATATAGAACTCTATTTTAAAAGTTAAGAACTTTTTTGTGAAAAAATTTGTTTCAATGAGACTGAAAAATTCAATTTAAAATGAACACGAGCTTTTATAACATATCGGCTGTTACTATTTCAAAATATTTGAAAAAAAACAATCTATCTCAGAATTGATTTCAAAAAAACTTTGGTTCGGAATTTTTTTCAATAACACCTTCTTTCGAAATTCATTTGAAGCACGCCCTATCTCAAAACGAGTCTCAAATACATTTCATACATTTTAGGCCGTTATACATAAAAATTCTAAGTGTTTGAAAAAAATTCTGAAATAGAGCGTTTATTAAAAATGTGTTCGATGATCTTTCACTCAACCGACAATATCGCAGCTGAAAGTGTATCAAGTTGTCGTTGAGAGAGAGTGTTTTTGGTACCCATTCTGAGATAGAGCCTTCCTCGACCATGTTCTAAATAAGAACTCCTTCAAATAAATTCTTATAGAGGGCTTTTTTGAAAAGTTTATCACTTCTATGTCTCTTAGTGACCAACAATTTGCATAATTGTGTGCGCTCTGTGCTTTTCATGCAAACTCGCACTTTAAATTGCATTTACACTCTCACTCTTCAACAGGGCTCTAGCCAATGACTTACAAGATTCACGCAGTACATACAAACGTAATGGTTGGTTTCTTCTCATCTATACTGGTACTGAAGTGGAACGTTTGGAAACTGTTAAGCGTATATTTACGAGATTCTTTGAACTTTTCGTTATAAATATTAATATTTTTTTGATTATGGATATAACACCATTCGCATTTACCTATTTCCCGTTTACGCGCACCAAATGTCATTCCGATAAACCGGAGCTACTATTCTCATTTCGTGGTAATCGTCCGAAATTCATATCAGGACACAACAAGTTTTTCCCATCAAAAGTAAAAAATTTACATGGTTGTGAATTATCTGTAATTACATGGCATTATCCACCATTTATGATTTTCAATCAAGATGAAGAAGGCGGTGTGGTCAAGTCATTGGATGGCATAGAGGGTATGCTAATTACGGTTATAGCGGAGTTGTTGAATTTTTCTATACGAATTGTGGATCCAGAAAATCATGATCGTGGTGCTATTTACGATAATGGTACATTAACTGGCGTTACGAGTATGGTAAGTTGTGAGAAATTTAATTAAAATACATTTTATGAGTTCGGTAGTACATCGGCAAAAAGTGCAAGTGGCTCCAGAGAAATATCTGATAGGTATTTATTTAATTAAAAAAACAAAACATAAAGGAAATTTAAACCATATATAATTCATGCTCAGATCTAAAGTGGTTGAAGCAACTAGCTCTATTATACTATATACTTGCCGAATCCTTAAATATTAATAAAGACATTTTTTCTATATCCTTACAGATACACCAAGCTGAAGCAAATATTTCAATAATATTCTTTATGTATGAGCAGAAGCGTGCTCAGGTTATGGATGCAACATTCTCATATATGAGTTTCCCATTACTCGTTGCCATACCACATGGACGTCCACTCTCACCGCTTGAACGTCTTTTCCGTCCATTTAAATATATCATTTGGTCGCTAATTGGTTCCAACATTCTACTCGCCATACTCATTATATATGCATTGAAACTTTTGGGAAGCCAACAGATTGTTTCATTTGTCTTTGGTAAAACCAATCGTTTTCCATTTAGTAATCTATGGGCATCCATTTATGGTGGTGTCATCCATAATCAATTGCCATATCGTAATTTTTCACGTTACATTCTCGGCTTATGGTTACTTTGCACATTGGTACTACGTTCAGCTTACACTGGACAACTGTTTATAATGTTGCAGGATGGACGTGTTCTAACACCATTGAAAACATTTCAAGAAATTGTCGATAAGAATTTCACCGTTAACACAGCTGCCGTATTAACTGAATTACTAAGTTCAGCATTGGGTAATGCACCAATTCGTCATACCGATGGTGGCAGCAATTCAATGCCGAATGTATTGCAGAGAATCGCACGCGGCAGCAAAGAGTGTATAACCATTATTGAGCCAGCATTGTTGTACTATAATTATGAACAAGAAACTGAAGATGAGCGTGTTGCAATTTTGCCACAAAAATTAATTATGACACCATTGACAATGTATATGTGTCCACATTCCTATCTAATCTGGCCAATTAATAAAATTCTAATTGATTTAATTGATGTTGGTATTATAGACAAATTTGAGAAACGTTATATATTAACAAATGAGGTGGAGGAGTTGCAGGAGCCGGTCAAGTTGTCATTATTTCTGCTGTTGGGAATTTTCAGCCTTTATGTAGCGCTAATGTTGCTATGTTTTTTGATTTTTATTTTGGAGCTATGGACAACGAAATCGAATTTGGCAAAAATTTTAATTGACTTTTTGAATTATTAAAAGCGTCGGAGACGAGGCGAGATTTGGCGAAGATTAGTTTGGCGGTAGTTACACATAAACTATAAATTATATGAACATTGTTCCTAAACTTTTGTGTAGTTAAGAAAATAAAATAAAATTTACAATCAGCTAAAATATGATTTTATATTCAAAAACTATTTAAATTAAATTTCCCATAATCATATTCGTTGCTTAACAAACACTTAGATTGAAATTTTTTACTTAACTTAAAAAGTCATATAAAATGTTGGTAAATCACAGTCATATTAAGCAAAGATTTGAGCTAAAAGGAAATGTAACAGAGTCCCCTAATAAAAAAAAACTCAGTTGGTTGGTGGTATGAAGAAATTTCTATGTTTTGCAGGGTCACCCTGTGCCAACTATTTTATTCACAAACCATATCATAGCTGTGGCAGTAAGCGAAAAAATCCTGACTCAACGTTTTCGTCATTTTAAAATTGAAACTCCAACTTCGACATAAAATGTATTTTAGGTTGACTATGGCATATATATGTAAATAAAATGATTTAAAATGAAACTTTGCCTTAACTTTGACTTTAATCCTTTATGTTGATATGTTTATACTAACTTTTCAAATTGTTTAGATGAATTCAACAAATTCCTTTAATGGTACAATTATTGTAAAAATCGTAGCACACTTCCAGGAAAACGTTGTAAATAAATTTCCATACAAAATTGCAAACCGGCAATGGTATTTCCCACCAACCAAGTATAGCATGCCCCATTTATATGATCTATATTCAACACTACATTCGGTATATCCACCAAAAAGTCAAATCTCGTGAAATCGTGTCTGATCCACATATAAAACAAGCCATTGTTAATAAAATCATGGATAATCTGATTGAAGTGACGTAAAAGCATTGTATTGCCGGCCATATAGAGGCTTAGTTCTTGTGTAAGTACCGGTTCTTTTACCACATGAATACCGTTAGTTAATGTATATGTAGGATTCATACGCTGAAGATTGCCCATAAGTTCTTGTGGCATTAGAAACGCAATGCGTTCTTTTGATTTACGCACCAAATCTATGCCCTGCAAATATGACATATTCAATATTTGTGATCTAGATGAATGAATTGTCAAATGGTCTATAGTACGAAATGTGTCTTCATTCATCAAAAACTGATAATTATTATCTAATAAATCCTGCATTGAATTTGGTAGTGGACGTTGGATATTTATTTTATATGAATAAAATATGCTAGCGAAATATGAATTACGTATGATCACCATCATTAATATCCAAAGCATTATAATATAACGTGCGAAATTGCGTTTGGGCATTTGTGTTATTGGTAAACTGACACCTATATGCATACGAACCATATTAAATAATGGAAAACGATTTTCTATGCCAAATATGAAATTAGTTGTCGTTGAGCCCAGTACATTTGCCAACAATCGAAGCACAACAACACCGATATAAATCAACCAGATATATATGGCAATATCTAAATCACCAGCTAATAATGACTTGGTATTTGGTGAATATGAATTAAGATTAGAGTTGATAATATACTTAAAATGTCTGAGGAAATATGGATCTGTTCTTTTGTAAGGATCCTTTTGTGTTGAAGCCTTCATGCGAAATCCACCAACTGCCATGTCAATACCGGCATCAAAGGCCTGAAAATTAAAAGGTTAATAGAAATAATTTTTCGCTCAATTAAACAAAGTTACATAAAAAATATGCATTGAATAATTTGTTTAAATTATTAAAACTATGGAACAGTAAGTTGCATGAATTGTGGTTGGCATTAAAAAAAAACTGGCCCATAATCATAGTCGTTGGCTAGCATGTGTTTGAATTAAAACCTTTACTTAACTTAAACAATCATTTAAAATGTTGGTAAATCACAGTCATATTAATCAAAATTTTTTGTCTAAAATGAAAATTAACAGGGGCCCTCTTATACAAAAAAAAAATATTTGAAGTTAGGATTTGGTGAAGAGTTGGACTAATCAAGCGATCGAACTATAATCTATTTCAGAATTATTATGAAAGTCATGCTATTTCCGTATTTATTTAAAAAAATGTTCTATTTCATCGTAAATTCACTGGCCAGTAGTACTAGTCAAGTCAAAATAGAGATTAAATTATCTACTTAAACATGATTCTAAAATAAACATCATTCATGTTTGTTATACTCAATTTAAAATACATTTTATGTCTAAGGCGGAATTTTAGATTTAACATGTTAAAATCACAGTATGTATGTATGTATTTATGGTTGTGTTTGGGACATCGCTTAATTCAAGACATATACAAAGACTGTGGTTTGTGAATAAAATAGTTGACACAGGGTGAACTTGCAAAACCAACATAATATGAGTTTGATAGACCAACATTTTAAATGTCCTTTTAAGTTAAGTAAAGATTTTAAATAAAACACGTCTTATTCAACGACTATTATTACGGGACATTAAATTTTTCATTTGAAGTGTGGCATTCTGCAATCGAATTCAGAGATACGATATATTTAAAGTAATCTAACACAAACGTTTCTGAGCATACCGTCTCTAGAGAGCAGGCCCGTGCGCACGGGGGGGGTTTTGGGGGTTAAAACCCCCCCATGGCCAAATCTAAGTTGCAATGATTTTGGAAAAATTTTCAAAATACAGTTTATAAATTTTGTATTAAATCTTGACTCACAATTTTTGACAAAATTAGTTAAAATAATTTTACGGAGGAAGAAATTGGTGAAAGTTGCAAAGAATAAGGTTGGCCAATACATATGTAGGTCCGGCACTTTGAATTGCACTTGGAGCTTACCGAAATTACAAAGTTGTGTAGCGTATGTACGTTTGGCATTTTTAAAAAAATTTTGCTGATAACCAAAAATGGTCATTTTGTGAAAACAGTGAGCAATTTCAATTAACAAGTACTGTAAACAGTACTATTCAGGACCTGGTTAGTTAAGTTTTGATGAATCAGAATTATGTTTAATCAAAATAAGATTTAATCGGTTCATAGCACGTCCCTAATTTGTGCCAGTACAATTGATGTCATGGCCAAATAATGCTACGGTTGTGTCAAGTGACCAGCTGACTTCTACTTTTTTCATGAGTATTGACAGAATTCTTTTCCGTACCTCGAAGAGTTGCAATGTTAAACGGACTTTAATTATAGCCACCTATTCATAAAAGTGCGAATAATACCAGCTTTCCAAAGTCGGAGCGCTCCAAAAAAAGCATCCAAAAAGAGTCCGTAATTGGAGAATTTTCGGAGTGTTATTTAGTAAACATAAAAAAAAACACTTTTTTATGAAGATTTACGGAGCGTTGAGAGAAGAAATGAATATTGAGAATATTGAATATATGAAGAGATTTCGAGTGTTTTCTGGCCCTTTTTGTTGTAGGCGTAAAAAGAATTGTGAGAAAATGAAAGTTGGAGAGCAGATGAGCGACAACGTTCAATCATGTCAATGTTTTCAAGCATTTTCTGAGGTTTTTTTATTTTACCTAACAAAAGATAAAGATCGCATTTTTCATGGACGTTTATCAATAATCTGTCGAAAATAAACATAGCACATTTCATATTTTCAGAATTGTGTCAATAAAACTTCATAAACCTTATTTTTAAAGTTTCATAAAAATGTCGATAAAGGCCTTCAAAATGACCCAAAAGAAATAAAAAACTACCCCAAATAAGCTTCGGAAAAGCATCAATAAAAGGCCCGGAAAAGAGTCCAAAAAGGCTCCGAAAAAGGTTCAGAAAAGCAACAGTAAAAGGTTCCGAAGTTCATTTAAAAGGAGTAGTAAAACGCTCCAAATTCATCGGAATCGGACTCATTTAGGACTCTTTTTTTATGACTCCGTTTGGAGTGCAGAACGATTTTTCGCGGGGCTCCGAAAGGAGCTCATTTTAGAGGGTAAAGCTCTGAGCAATGAGCGTTTTATGGCTCGGAAAGGAGTCTTTTTTGCACTTCTGGCTAGCTGGGATATGTCACCATATCATAAATTCTCTATCAAATACAGAAAAATTTGTACAACCAAAAACATTTTCTTGGGTATAATTTTAGGCATCAGAGTATGCAGTTTCAGAAATGTTAAAGAACATTTAAATTTATGACCCATAGTTTCAGCAAATATTATCGAAAAATATATGCGAATGTAAATCAAAATTATAAACCCCCCCCCCAAGGCTAATTCCTGCGCACGGCCCTGCTAGAGAGTGACCTTTCACTTACCGAATGAAATGTGCGCTTACCTCAACAAAGATTTCCTTCTCATCATCCAATATACGTGCTACATGCTCCAAATTTAACCAATGAAATTGATAGGAAAAATTCATCCTCGAAGCCAAGTATTCCAGCAGCTTTCCCTCGATACCACGCATTGCACTATCTTTCGTCTGTACATCTATATAGTATGGCATTCCTTTACGAATTGCACAAAGCAAAGCACATCCATGTAAATTTAATAATTTGTCGGGATAAAAGTTTGTGTGACGCCAACGTGAGTTTGTAAAACGATTCTCTATTGTAGGTGTAAAACTTTTGCAATGAAACTGATTGAATGGCTGTATATGGTAAAGCAACGATAAATTGGTGAGTGCATACACCAATACATTAACATCGATTATACCCAAAGTCCAGTTAAGTTCAAAAATTTCGAAAAGCACACCATAATAATGAGCGTTGTCAAAGGTATGTAAGATAATAATGTTGTAACCGTCAGTGTTGAGGTTATATTTAATTAAGTCCGCATACAAAACTCTGTAAGTTAAAATGTATTACTTTATTTAAAAATCAAAATTACACCACTTCTCTTCAGAAACTACATACTTTAAGGACTCTATGGAATCCACTAACAACACGTTATAGTGACGCTCATAATCACCCGGTACTGGTTTACCCATACCAATACGCACGCTAGTCTTGCCACCCAACGCACGCAGTATAAATTCCATTATATCACCGAAAAGTAGTTCACCTTCTAGATGTTGTGCACAGCCAAAGAGATTAAATGATCGTCTTCGTCGCTGGTCTATGAAACTTGTTTGAACAATCTCCACAACGGCAGCAGAGAGATGCGAAGTAATTTCAATATAACCGGGGCCATCTCCCAAATCCTTTCGAACACAAAACATGCTATGACTAGATGCCAATAGAGAGAGGATGACAACGCTATAGTAGAACATGCACATTGCAAACTTTAACACTTGACTGGCTTGAACTCAAAAGTTGAACTATTGTGTGTATTTCGAAAATTGTCATTTTCAAAAGTCTAGTGAGTGCAAATTTGTTGAAATTATAGTTTTGTAAATATTCTTCTTCCTATGTATAATTTACTTAATGGAATTTATAACGGTACATAAATCGCTTTAAATATAACAGCAAATTGCTCTTATCACAGAGTAAAAAAATGCCAATGACAATTCTATTATCGATATGTAGATTAGAGATGTTTCGAATGTTGGATTAAATATAACCAAGAAAGCGAATATGGAAAGCTAATAAATGTTTTGTTTATGGTAACTTATACTGCGTCACTTAACTCAAATCCAAAGGCGGTTTGGCATTTCGTCATGCATGCATGAGTGTCCTTATAGGACAGTGAGCCGAACCGTAATTTTCATAGCTGAGTTTTCATATAATATATTGAAGATATTGATATATTTATATTATGAAGATATTGCACTTAACATGTTAAATATTGTTTAATTTAATGGCCTTAAACAAATTAAAAACATAAACAAAAAATGAATGGTTGCCTCAAATAACGTTGTAAGGTACATACATTATCAACATAGCGACATACAACGTTATTTGAGGCGACCATTCAAAACATATTTATTCGATGGATCACCGGAAATTTCCCTATAATTTGGACCACCGTTTTTATATGGACGAGGATAAGTGTTGGAGTACTCCGATACTCCTTCTGGAGTACTTTTGGATTATAGAACGGGATAATTCGGTTTTTTGCAGGGTAATCTCTAATAATGTCCAAAAAGAAGCTCTACGTAAGCTTCAAAAAGTCAAAAGTTTTAGATAAGTTCAACAGGATCTTGTCATATGGTGAACGAATATCACCTAGAATTCCAAGCATCGCAGTGAAGCATCTGTTTTTTTGATGTGTAAATATCTTTGGGCTCAGTAGAGGCTATACAAAAATAAATAAATAAAATAAAGAAAATAAAATTAAATTAAACTAAATAAAATAAAATAAAGTAAAATAAAATAAAATAAAATAAAATAAAATAAAATAAAATTAAGAAAAATAAAATAAAATAAAATTAAATAAATAAAAATAAAATAAAATAAAATAAAATAAAATAAAATAAAATAAAATAAAACAAAATAAAATAAAATGAAATAAAATAAAATAAAATAAAATAAAATAAAATAAAATAAAATAAAATAAAATAAAATAAAATAAATTAAAATAAAATAAAATAAAATAAAATAAAATAAAATAAAATAAAATAAAATAAAATAAAATAAAATAAAATAAAATAAAATAAAATAAAATAAAATAAAATAAAATAAAATAAAATAAAATAAAATAAAATAAAATAAAATAAAATAAAATAAAATAAAATAAAATAAAATAAAATAAAATAAAATAAAATAAAATAAAATAAAAAAAAATAAAATAAAATGAAATGAAATGAAATGAAATGAAATGAAATGATATGAAATGAAATAAAAAATTATAGGAAAGTAGAGGAAATGAAAGGAAGCGAGAAAACAATAAAATATAATACGTATTATACGCGTAGAAGAGAAGGAGGCAAATTAAGTCAACAACTAAAATGAACTAAAGTTTTGTGTTGCAGCCAATAGGGCTTTAAAGACCGTTAGGGGCGCTGACAAAGTACTTATGGCCCGAAAATCGCTAGGGAAAGCATTTCTTCTTTTTAACTGCTGGTTTCATTGATGCTACCCTTTTCTAAAACTGTACCTACCAATACGTATTTAATGTTCGGTTCCACCCGAACTTTACTTTCCTGTTTTCACTTTCAAATTGAAAATTAATTACATATATTTAATTGAAGAAAAATGGTGGCGAAAAAATAGTAAGTGACACAAATACATACAAATATTTATACTACTGCGCAACTTTTATTTAACACGACAATAGTAATTTCAACAATTCCTTATCTCTACTTCCAGTAACATTCTATTAAAAATATCATGAATGCAACAATCCACATGCCACACTGTATAACAAATATCCCATGCAGTTGTTCCAACGTCAGAGGTTTCTCCTCATGCGCTGAGCCCTTTCTTTGTCCCTGCCTATTCGGAGCCAAAGAATCCCACCAAAATTTCACAATTCCACTTCCTTCCAATTTGAATAATATATTATTTATAGACTCTAAGAGGAATGAATGTTTTGTAAAATAGATACTATTATGCTGTGAAAACATTTCAACTTTCAAAACATGAAAAACACCATTTTTACGATTTTGAACAACATAATGAGACAAAAAATCAAGTGGTGTAGATGTAGCATATAATTTATGTGGATTCTCTTCCAGTACTGCAAAAAGACTTGTGTCATATTTATCCAACACTAACATTTCAATATGTCCTTCGCTATCCTTCATTTCCGATAAAGTATCCGCAGTTGCCCGACTCACAACCAATTGATATTTGTTTTGAATCAATTGCGCCAATGTGGATGGTGGTGCAACATCTTTTTGTGAATTGAAGAAATCATAGAGTAATCCTTGATACGAGGAACGTAGAATGAGTGTAAGTAATATCCATGACATAAGTATGAAACGGGCAAAGTTCGAGCGAGGTAATGATAAGGCTGTCTGTTGTAAAAGTATACTCGTCCAATTGTATACCATAGCATTAATATTTGAATTGCCAAAGATAAAATTATAAACCCGTCTGTAAACTTGATGAAATATGTATGCCAAGATTATTGGTAATATATAAAAGAGCGTTAAGGAACACCATACGTAAAAATTAAAAGGATACAATATAGTTTCGTAGGTGGACCAATTTTCTCGTTTTGCCAATACAGTGAGCACTTGTTTTGTCTGATGGAAACTTGATGATGAACTGAGTATTGTTGAACGTTGTGCTGTACGACGAAAACTGCCCAAACTGAAATCGGCTGTCCTCTCGTCTAACTAGAATAAATGCAAGCCAAAAATGTATGTAAGTATTTAAAGGTATTAGAAGCAAAGGGGTCTATAAATGCCAAATATTATACTCACAAGTTTGATAGCACCTGTCAAAGTACCATTTTCCAACACCAGGCCACGCCTTTCATTATTGCGCGGCACGACGTAATCCACAGTAAAATTGATAGCAGAAGCTAAAAGATGCAAAAGTCGTCCTTCAGTGCCACCAAATTTCGATTCGCTGCTGTTCGTCTCAGGTAAAATTATGTAGGGTGGAACTTGAAATAAAGCCACTACTAATGGGCATCCATACAGATTTCGTGCTTTATCAGGGAATAGTGTAGATGCGGACATTTGCGTTATCGATTTATTGTGATTAATTTGCTTCGGTAAAATATGTTTGCAATGTTGACGTGAAAATGGAAAATAAGTATATAGTTTAATTTCGTTGGGATTTACTTCCACCAGCACTGCAATATTTACAATGTAGTATTTCCAACAATATTCGAAAATCTTTGTTAATTCCGATAATAAGTGTTCTCGACTCGTCATTCCATTCAAAATAACCACATAATATTCGCTGAAATCCCTACGAATAGCATTCAATCCGGGGTGAATGTCGCTGTTAAAATAAAATAATAATAAATAAATAGAATATTTGTTATTAGTAGGGCTGTGCCTTTATTCGATTAATCGATTAAGTTGGATAATCAAATTTTCAGTTAATCGATTACTTGATTAATCAAAATTATGAGTAATCAAAACGTACGTTACTCGAGTATTTTCAAAAATTATTAATCAAAAATAATTATTAATTAATTAATAATTAATTTTCTTTTTGATTAATTGAAAATCATAATTAATCGATTAATTTACTAATCGAAATTAATCGCACAGCCCTAGTTATTAGTGTGTCTTTAGTTCTGCAGAACTCATCCCTCTGAACGCAACTTTCGACGAAACTCAAGTAAGACCATGACGAATGCCGTGCCGCTTCGGAGAGCAGAAATAGTGGACGAGTAGAAAATGTAAGCAATACCAAAGATTATGGAGTCAAAATTCCCTCATCCGCCCTAAGAAGTAAATTAATCTCTTGACTAACTAAGATCATGCTCTATCATAAAACTTGTAATATGGTTTCTGTTCATGACAGGGTCGAAAGACAATTCTTTTCGTTTTTGAGAAGAATGGCTCTATAGCGAGATATTCCAATATGAATACCAAACGAAAGGTAGTTTACAATATATCTGGGTAGGGTGACCACCTAATCCTATAATATTTAGTTTTTTGAATATCCGCTATTATATTATTATTTCAAGAAACTAGAAAATTTTTTTACAAAGGATGTATGTACCTTAAAGAGATAATGTAGTAGAAAATTTTTGAAATTGTAACCGAAAACCATGTGCTATCTCTTAGATGATAAGTGAGAGGGTAAACTGAGGGTAGGCTGATCTTACTGAGATTACAGGATCGTCATTTAATGGATTTGTGACATTTCTCATCGTATTAGTTCTTTTACCTAGCATTTCAAAATTTAGTTTAAGCACTTCTTATAATAAGAGTTTTAAAAACGCTTCATCTTAACGCAAAAGCAGTAAATTTTTGGCTCAGATAGGTCATTTTCGCATCAAATGTAGAAAGAAGGTTATAAAAAACTTAAAAAAGGGCTTTCTTCAAAAACATTTTAACTAAGTTGATCTTCCATAAGCCATATATGGTATGAAGACATTTTTTACTTAGCAGTCTGTCACGATTTCATCGAGCTTGCGTGGTCTTAATGAAAGTTGAATATGTGTACTTTTTTTAGATGCATACTTACGTCATTGCTTCATAGGAATCGATCATTAAAATATTGAAATAATCAAAATACTTCGGTTCTTGTTTATTTACACTATCTAGTTGAACTTGCACCCTTAACTTGGGTTCCGTATTAAGTAGTGATGGTAAGATATCATTAAAATAATGAAAATGTCTTTCGTCGACCGTACGCACCACAACCGATAAGCTATTCGTTCGTTGTTGAAAAAATACAGACTTGAAATGTAGAATTGCCTCCGACATAGGTACCAGATAAGATGAATTATTTAAAGACTCCAAAATAACATTCTTAGCACTTTGTATACTGCAGAACGGCAGTAAGCAGATGCAAAGGAGCAACCGATTTTGTATCAACCACATCGCGACTAAAACTAAAGAATCTATATTCAGTCAGAGCTCCTTTAAGCTCAAAGGCAGCTGAGTAAGCCTAGAGACGACCGATTTAATTACTAATAGTGTAATTAAATTGAAAGCCTTCGTAATGATGGTGTTTAATATTGGTGCAACATATTTGTATGGTATGGTAGAACTCTAATGAGAGAATAAATGAAAATATATGACGGAGGTGGGACCGCATTGACAAATTAATCGTTTAGCGCATTTGATTTCAACGTAGGTGATGAAAATTGTGAGAATAGGCTCACGTTATTCACAATAATTGCCGTGTTCCATTGGGCAATGATCCATAGCAAATGCAACCACAACAAATATCCGGATAACAGTTTCTTGTTGCATTTGCATGTTAAATTTTTATCCGGTTCTGGATCATTGCCCAATGGAACACAGCAAACATTAAACAACCATAAAAATAGTCAGTCCCAGCACGCTATTCAACCAAAATTTAAAAACTATTCTTTCAGTGCTATCTAACGGAAAATATTTAAATAAGCAAAAAAACTCAAACAAGGTGGGTGTGCCATGAGTCATATTGGAACTAAGGTCAAAAAGTCCATTTATTAGGCTTTGAGCCCTGATATATTAAATATTTGTTTTTATATGATAAAGTAAAAATCAGCTTTATTTTTTAATTTTTTCCCCCTATACATATACATATAAACATGATAATAGCAGTCTCATTGGAGCGATAAGCACGTACATACATACATATTTATAATATACTATTAGTTAGTATTCCCTTTAATAACTTGCAGCCAATATCAAAATTTATTTTTATATAAAAGTTTTTCTCATTTTTAACCTAGACCTATTAAATTTTATAAAAAATAAATGCACTTTTAGTGTTTGGGTTTCAACAGCCAACGTTAAACCATTTCATTTACAATTTCTGCAATAGAATAGACGACGCACCGCCACCCCCATTACAAATGGACGCACATCCAAATTCGCCCGACTTGAGCGCGTGCGACAAGTGTGTTACCAAACGTGCGCCAGACATGCCAATAGGATGACCAATAGAAACAGCACCACCATGTATGTTAACCTTGGCGGGATCGACATCCATTTTCTGCACATTGGCCAAAACTACCAATGCGAAAGCTTCGTTGATTTCCCACATTGAAACATCTTCTTTGTTAACACCAGCTCGTTTCAAAAGCTTTGGCACAGCTAGAGCAGGAGCAATGGGAAAATCAATAGGATCGGTTTCCGCGTCCTGGAAAGCAACGATACGCGCAAGTGGTTTCAATTTCAAACGCTCTGCAGTCTCCGCAGTCATAAGTACAGTGGCTGCACCCCCATCGTTCAAAGTGGATGCATTGCCAGCTGTAACAGTGCCTCCTTCTCGCTGAAAAACTGTAGCCAGTTGCCCAAATTTGTCAAAATTGACGCGCTTATATTCTTCATCTTCGCTGATTGTCACTTCTGGCTTTCGTTTCTGTTGTATTTTTACTGACGCGATTTCAGCGTCGAACGCTTTTTCTGTCCACGCTTTAGCTGAGCGTTTATATGATTGTATCGCGAACTCATCCTGCTGCTGACGGCTTATACCCATTTTTTTGGCTGTATTCTCTGCGCAGTTGCCCATGTGAAATTTATTATAAACATCGGTTAGACCATCATGTACAATACCATCGATCAGTTGAACGCCACCATATGGTGTAGGACCACGTTTCATGTAATATGGTACATTAGACATAGATTCCATACCACCTGCAACCACAACTTCTGCCTGACCAAGCATTAGCGACTGCGAACCCAGCATTATTGCTTTCATTCCCGAAGAGCAAACTTTGTTCACAGTTGTGCAACAAACATTATTCGGTAGGCCGGCGAAAACGGCTGATTGGCGTGCTGGTGCTTGGCCCAAACCAGCGGCCACCACATTTCCCATAATCACCTCATCAACTTGATCTTTAGTAATGCCCGCACGTTGCACAGCAGCATCTATTGCTACAGCTCCTAATTGTGTAGCCGTCAATGGGGCCAATTGACTTTGAAAACTACCGATTGGCGTTCGTGCGGCTGATACAATGACTACGTCACGTACCTTAGAGCTATATAGACGCGACTGGGAACAAAGTGCACGTGTAGCTTGAAGAAAATTGGCCATTGCGATTGTACAAAAATGTTTACAACTTTATTTAAGAACTTCTAATTAGAAACTTCCCCACGAATGCAACAAGTCTATCAGCAAAGCCAGCTGTCAAATATTATATAACAGCGTAAAAGCAGAGGTGTTAGTTGGATGTTGTTTAGAAGCCGTTATCAAAATGACAGGTGTTCAATAAGCGTGTTCCAGTTTGCTGACCTGGGTCGGATGACAGTCACAATTTAACAGGAACGATGCGGGTCAGCTGCAGGAGAGTTGTTTGTGTAAATAAGTGTGTATACATATGCATATGCGTGCTACTAAGCAAATAAGGGTTGGCTGTCAAAAAATCTACTACAAAAAATGTACTACAACGGATCCGAAATTGACCCAGAAAAATATCAAGATCACAGCGTTGTTGTTGTATGTACATGCAAAATTTTATACAGGTCTGGGTTTCTGTTTAATTGGAACACGCTTATTTTGCTTCTATACATTAGGCAAGTTTTGCTAGTGGGTATCTGTTACTTATCTGCGATATGGCAACATTAAGTTCAAGTTTCACCACACTTTCTACATAAAATGTCAAGTTTTGACAATGCAATAAAAAGCAACTCACACATTTTGAAGAAGAAGCATTTGTGGAAAATTTGCAATTCACTCAACTACGGCGATACAAATTTGTAAAAGTAAAAAAAAGGAAATTAAACTATATTTAATAAATAAATATGACTACAGGAGCTGTTCCCGCAGAGGGTGTGCGTGAAAAGGCGCTCGTTGAGTATAGAAAAAAGTTATTGGAACACAAAGAGGTGGAGTCGCGTCTGAAAGAGAGTAAGTGCTTCTGTGAACTTTCTATAGTTGAAAACTAAAGAACAAATTTTTATTTAGAACGTGAGGAAATCAAAGAACTCACCAAACAATATGATAAGTCTGAAAACGATCTAAAAGCACTGCAAAGTGTTGGGCAAATTGTTGGAGAAGTGCTAAAGCAATTAACGGAGGACAAATGTAAGTATAAGTAGTGAGGTATTTACATACATATTACGGTAGTCATCCGTAAATATTTGTCAGGCTATTGATCCCTCTACCTAGATTTTTGGACGTGTATTTACACTTGACGTTGGATGGACAGTTTTACCTAAGATGTTTCTCACATTTCATTGCCCCTTGTGGTTATACTAAAGTAGCTTTAATAAAAGCCGGTTAAGCATAATCGGAGGTTAATTTAACAGTTAACCGTACAAAATACTTTCGGTGCTTGTTTTTGTAGGTACTCTAATAAACAGAGGCTCCTAACATTACTTTAGCCCTATCCCTTCCAAGACGAAAGGCTTGACCTAAATAGTACAAAAGATTTCAGAGTGCCTCATTTTTCGAAAATGTGGGTTTCAACAAAACCTACGACTAGTGATGAAGCCAGTGGCGGATCCACGATTTTATAAAATAACGGGGATATCTTTTATCCACAGTTCCTAAAAAATATGACTGTATTTCGAAGGGGGTTTGGACGCGAAACCTCCAGTGAATCCGCCACTGGATGAAACCATAGTGTTATTAATGATATAATTTACTCTTTCAGTTATTGTTAAAGCCACTAATGGACCACGTTATGTCGTGGGCTGCCGTCGCCAATTGGATAAGACCAAATTGAAATCAGGCACACGTGTAGCTCTAGATATGACCACACTTACAATAATGCGATATCTACCTCGTGAAGTCGACCCACTGGTATACAATATGTCACATGAGGATCCTGGTGAAGTCAAATATTCTGCTATTGGTGGCCTCTCAGAGCAAATACGTGAACTACGCGAAGTTATCGAATTACCATTGTTAAATCCTGAACTTTTCTTGCGTGTCGGTATTACACCACCAAAAGGTTGCCTTTTATATGGGCCACCTGGAACAGGAAAAACACTATTGGCCAGAGCAGTAGCATCACAGTTGGATGCTAACTTTTTGAAAGTAGTTTCTTCAGCTATTGTTGATAAGTACATTGGTGAGAGTGCACGTTTGATACGTGAAATGTTTAACTATGCACGTGACCATCAGCCTTGCATTATTTTTATGGATGAAATTGATGCTATTGGTGGTCGCCGTTTCTCGGAGGGTACATCAGCTGATCGTGAAATTCAACGTACTCTTATGGAGTTGCTTAATCAAATGGATGGATTCGATTCGCTGGGTCAAGTAAAAATGATTATGGCCACCAATAGGCCCGATACACTAGATCCTGCACTTTTGCGTCCTGGTCGTTTGGATCGAAAAATTGAAATACCACTGCCTAATGAGCAAGCGCGGTAAGATATAATAAATGTAATGGAATATATTTTAAATAATAAAAATTCTTTTATATTACAGCATGGAAATTTTAAAGATTCATGCAGCTAAAATAGCGAAGCACGGAGAACTCGACTATGAAGCTATAGTCAAATTATCCGACAACTTTAATGGTGCCGATTTACGAAATGTGTGTACCGAAGCTGGTCTTTTTGCCATCAGGTATGCAATGCATAGACGTTTATGAAAGATATAACTTGCCTCACATTTTGTTTTTCTTGTTCTAATAATACAGAGCCGATCGGGAATATGTTATTCAAGAGGATTTCATGAAGGCCGTTCGCAAGGTAGCAGATAACAAGAAATTGGAGAGCAAATTAGATTATAAACCCGTTTAAGCTAGAAATTAATAAAAACAAAACTATGTGCAGAAATACATTTTTTTATAAAATAAAATTTATTAACTGCATTACTTATCGTACAATTTATGGAGCAATCACTTTTGCTTTTCTTCTATTCGGCGTTTCTTGCGCTCCAAGTAGTCACTTACATTATCGTAACGTTTTTTAAACCATGCAGATACATCTTCCGGTTTCCAAATATCAGTTTTGAACTGTTCTTCAACCATTTCTATCCAGTTTTCAGGTACTTGTGCCATATTCCCTGTTAAATCTAATGCTTTAATTGTGAAACGATCGTCCACAATACCAGCTGCATAAAGATTTTCTTTAACAAAACACATATTGCTAACAATTACCTCTGGAACTTTCAGTACTGTTCCCCCCGAAATCGTCCATTTATCCCTTTCAGTTTTGACAAGCTCGTAAATACAAATACACTCATCGGGTTGATAGAGCAGCACAGATACTTGGAAATTACCTTGGTGAGAAGTGTGCAACGCTAGACGTAATGCAGGCGCTGGTAGTTCCGTTTTAGAAAGCTGCTCTCCCGAAATGAAATTCCACACGATTAATGTTTTATCACCAGATATAGAAACTATTGTTTCATCATCTAATAAAGCAAGACCAGACACAAATTCTTTATGACCCAAACAATAGCCATGTATATCGTGTGTAGCAGGATAATTTGTTACACGAATTTTATCATCTCTATCGCAGGTAATAATGTACTTAGAATTTTGAGTCCACAGAACATCATATACAATACTTAGGTGACCGAGGAGAATACGGGGTTCCTCCTCCACATTAACACAATCATATTGGTAGCAATCACCAGACTTATCAGTGACCAAAAGCAACTGGGAATCTGCACTGAATGTAAGTGCACTAGAAGCACGTGCCAGGGGACGCGCTGAAATAAGCTTTGCATGTTCACATCGACATTGATAGATCAGCACAGCTTTTTGACCACCGGTAGTTACCGCACAAAGCTGATGATCGGGAGAAAGTTTCACTTGTAATATAGTTGGCAGTTCCCTTTTCACTTCTTTCGTTTTATCAACAGATTCATTGGGATTGCTAGGTTTCAGGCCATATTCAGCTAGGTCATCCGGTAATATGATCTCTTTGAAGATTTGTAAATCATTTGGATTTACGAATATAATTTTTCTGTTTAATGCAATAACTAACTCAGGATCAGCATAGAAAAGCGTAGTCATGGTGTAATGAATGGTTAAAAGCAGGAGGTTTTCCCAAAATCGTCATGCAAAATCTTAGTACCAAAAAAATACACTTTCGAGAACCATTCACAATTGCCTTGTTGTCCAATCAGCTGTATTTAAGCAGATCTTATGGGGATAGTTTCTCGTCAGCATGCTGCACTGTTGCTATAAGCCCATCAAATTTGAGGGAAGAAATTCACCACGCCACAATCCCATAAAAATTGTATGAGATCAACTTTACAACGACCTAAGTTCCTTAGAAGTAACCCTACCAAACATGGCTAGCCGTGGTGAGACTCTGATTCGAAAAATTCACATATTTTTACTAACACCGACGCATATTTTCGGAACTTGTATGGAAAACGACAAGTGCCTAAAAGTATGCACTCACACGTACACGAAAAATCTTTTTACCATGAGTAAAAAGTGAATGTCGCCGAACAAAATTGCCCACTTGTGGTAAGCGCGACTCGCTGATTATCCAGATTTTTGTCCAACGCTGGTTGCCAGAGATTGTGATAGAAAGTGAACCGTTTGTTTCTCCTGCTCTTTGGTTTATCTCTATTTCGTATCTCGCTATTTTCAACCGATTGGCACACAGCCTCTGTAAGAAATTTTCGTGTAAAGCTCACCCGTTGTTTGAATGTATGGAATTTGCTCCCTTTCGATTTAAGCCCCCACTTTGTAGTCCTGGGAGAAAGAAAATTTGGTAAAACTTTCCATCGAACGTCAAGTGTAAATACACGTCCAACAATCTAGGTCTCAAACGACGCGTCTTCACCTCCTTAACAATAATCTGGAGGGGAAAATCCGATATTTTTAGAATTTTGCGAAATATTTGCAGTTAAAGTTCACAATTTTTCTGTCATTTTCATGTGATTGTTGTAATGGCACATCAGGCTGAGCCAAAAAAGTGAAAAAGTGTGCGTACCGCGCCACGGTTCAGGCAACCACCCGGAGTTGGAATGGCGTCGCCCAGGTTCTGCACAAAAATATGTACCATGGATCACGCCCCGAATTTGGGATCTGACCCGGGTCAATTTTCGGTTTTTCAAAAATAACTTTTCACTGAAACAAAATATTGCTTTTCCCCCTTCGGATTATTGTTACGGAGGTCAAGACGAGTCTTTTGATGCCTCTCTCGAGATTTTTGGACGTGTATTAACACTTGACGTTCGATGGAAAGTATTACCGAAAATTTATTCACTTTCGAGTGATTCGTACCCTGTAAAAATTTTTTTTGCTCAGGTACCATTGTGTTCTATACGGATTTGATTTATCACCGTTTCAATTGTAGAAAATTAAAGTAATTTGTTGACCTGTTTTAGGATTTACGTGGTATCGTATAGAATTACCGTTACGTGCTGTTGTATAGAGTTACCACATCTATATGTTGCAATTGAAGATTTAACTGGCTGCGAAGGGAACATACCTACTGGTTATTGTTTTTGCGCGAGAGCTTGTAAAAAAAAACATCTTGCATATGTTATCACTTTTGTTACAATTCAAAATTAATGTGAAAATGATTTAATTATAATCAAGCAAGGAAAAAATATTAAAAAAAAATGTCAAATGATCCGGATTACTTAATGGCGCTGGAGATGCAAAAGCGTTGGAACGCAGAGTCAAGCGTGGACTTAAATATCAGCACAAATAGTGATGGCAGCGTGAGTAGGATTTCTTTTGTAAACACACAATATATTTGAATTCTCCCTTAATCCGGAATCTGTTTTCACTCGTACCACATCAGGAACCTGAGATTGTAAATTTTAGCATGCCACCACCATCAAAGAAACCAATACGTATAAAACGCAGCAATCCCTCATCGAATCAAGATGAAGATTATTTGAATCGTACACAAAACCTGGTACATCCACAATGGGAAATGCTCGATCCCACACCCGATGTATTTGCGCTCTTTGCGGCATTCGACGACAAATTCTTTCAAAGTCGCTTAAAATGTGTAACCCTAGAGTGGAGTAAGCGCATGTATAGTTGCGCGGGGATATGCTATTCGCGCCGTAATCGTTTTGGTATGGATATAACAATCCGCTTAAGTGAACCTCTGCTTAAATTGAGACCACGCAAAGACTTGGTGGAGACTATGTTGGTGCGTTACTCTCCATAAATTTAGTAATACCTATAATGTTTGTATATTCTTAATATGTGTTTGTACAATTACAGCACGAAATGATACATGCATATTGTTTTGTTTTGAATATACGTGAAGGAAATGGTGGGCATGGCCCAAATTTTAAAAAGATCATGTATGCTATAAATAAAGTTGCTGGCACCAATATAACTGTAAGTACTTAGGAGATCAAGCAGGTACATATGTATAATAAATATTACATATGTATTCCTATATATTTTGCTTAGGTGTATCACACATTCAATGATGAAGTGGATCTATATAAACAGCATTGGTGGCGTTGCAATGGTAGCTGTCAAAACCGTGCACCCTTTTTTGGTTATGTAAAACGTACAACGAATCGAGCGCCAGGTCCTAATGATCAGTGGTGGGCAGCGCATCAAGAATCATGTGGTGGCACATTTATGAAAATCAAAGGTCCGGATAAGCATAAGAAGCAAAATTCCAAAGAAAACAAGCCTAAGCCTGGCAAAGACTTACGCACATTCTTCCCCACTAACAATACCAATAAACAAATAAGTTCAACGCCTAAACTGTCCGATGCAAATAATGTAAGAAGTCTCATTAATGGTGCAACAGGATTTGGAGCCATTAAAGGTGTGTACTTCCGCGAGTTAATATATTTCACTCCCTGTGCGGCTGCTAAGCTTTTGTTTTTTTTTTTTTCATAGGGCCGATTAAAACCAACGGCGGCGGTACTCTTCTTATGAATCCGAAAACGAAACTCCCAAATGCAAACTCAAATACGAGACAACCTTCCATTGCAACAGCCTTTCCGCCTTCCTCTTATCCTGGAGTTTCAACCGATCCCTTTAATATTAACAGAAATACTACCCCAACAAGCACTCCCAAAAAGCCTATCCCGCCAAGTGGTGGTAATCTGCGCAATGTTGTTGGCTTTTCTAATTTAAATGAGAGTAGCAGTGAAAGTAGCAGTGGTGCTGCAGGACGCATCAATGCAAGCCCTAAACATGCTGTGTTTAGTGGTAGTGGTTGTCAAGTAGGCGCCGTAAGCAATTCAAACTTGAGTGCTAAAAATTGTACTGTTGGTAGAGAGGTTGATCATAAGCATTTGCGAGAATCATGGCTAAAACGATTTGATAACAAAAATAGTAATGAAAACTCAGGTACAAAAGAAGATAACAATAGAAAGATAGCGCGTTACTTTGAAAGCGACGCAGAAGCGCCCACGGGTGAGGGAACAATGGTCTCATATATTTTAGCTTGATAATAGTTAAACCACATTTTTATTTTAGGTGACACTAAGCGCAGGCGCCTATCAACCGAAATTAAACAAGACAATACTGATCCGGTTGAGAAGAAATCCAAAACAAACGACTGGCTTGTATTGGATGATGAAATAATGCTAAGAGAGCAACCTACCGAAACGATTGCCATCCTCTCTGATGATGATGAAAGTGATAGCGAGGATAACGTACAGTCAGATGCTTCACAATCAAAAAATACATCCACTCCACTGACCGCCGACGAACGCCAAAAAGCCATCAAGCAAGAAATACTGGAAGATACTGCTGATTTGTTGGATGAAGATATTATACTCATAGATGATGAATATGACGATAATGAAGGACATAACGATTTACTGAATATATCTGCTGCTGCCGAATTGGCTGACACCTCTGTGATAGATGAATTCTTTGGTGACGATACAATGTTGAAAGATTTCAATCGAGAAAATGCTGTCAGACCATCTGGATCACGATATTTCCCGAATCCAGAAGATGATATTATTACATGCCCTATTTGCCAGGGTAAAATGAAACGTTGTTTATTTGCTGACCATATGAATGGTTGTACTGGCATTGCCATAAAAGTTGCGCCACCTAAATTTGCACTCAAGAAGTTAGCGAACACATCACGTCTTGTTAAACCGACAAGGACAGCGCGTCCATCTCGGAAAGAAATTTTACGTAAAGCTGGGTATTCCGAGCAAGATTTACTTAATCTTACATCGACTAGCGATGACGAATTTTCCAGCAACAATAATAGCAATGTCAATCTCATTTCGCCACCGCGCACCAACAATTCAATCAATACAGAGTGGAGTCCGGAAGATATGGACACCAGGCGGTACCGACAAAGAAATATACTAAAAAATACGATACAATGCCCTAATTGTGGACAAGAGGTTGAGCAGGATACAATCAACGATCATCTCGACGATTGTTTGTCGCCATAGGTCGATTTCATTATATTTTAAGTATTTTTGTTAAATGAAAACATGCACCTCAAGTGTTTTTTTTTATTATTTTTGTTATACGTACGTATGTATTTAAGTTTATCACAATCGCATATATGTTCGCTACATCATTAATTAAAAGTCTTTGGCCCTAATTACTATCATTAAAGAAAAACGCATACACGTTCACATAATTTTTCCGAAGTATTTTACATTATTTGCATTTGTATAGCATGTGGCAAGCGCGGGCCACTGTACAACCAATAAATCAACAAATGGACGTAGTATTTTTCCACTTAGCGATAGCGTACGAACCCGGCACCAGCTTTCCACAAAAACAATTTTAGTGTGGCGTGGTAGCCGACGGACCAACCTCCAGAAATAAGCTGCTAAGCAATAAGGCACACAGGTTCCAGGTCCATTACAGAGTATCAACTTTGGTTGATCGTTACAAATTATCCATAAAGCGTGTATAATTGCATACAATGTAGGAAATATACTGCTGAACACATTTTGTCCCACCTTTCGTGCACGGGGAACATAAATGAAACTGGTTTCGTCTAATGCCACCCCAACTTTCTCCATTGTACTTGTGATTTTGCTGCGTGATGTGGTATCATCTTCGGCTATAAGGAAACGGAGCGGATTGTATATTTTGTTATCTTTGTCGCTACTCAAAAGCGCCGTACTAATAGTACACATTTCAGCCGTATGCCCACCAGATCCCAATACAATGTAGACTGGGTTGATGGGAGAATTCTGAGTTTTGGTTTGAATCATTCCTTGAACTTTTATTGATATTACTTTATTTGATTTTTCTTTAATTCTGTATCGCCAAAGATAATTGTTTACAAATTCGGCATATGATAACGATGTAAAGGTAGAGTTGTACAATGGTGATAACATACAAGTTTCAGACGGCAAGGCGTTATAATTAAAGCTCAGTTAATGATGACTTCACCATACCCATATAAATCAGCTGATCCATCCACAGTACTTGGTTAAGCATAGGTTTCCCCGAAAGAATATCCAAAATAACACAGCCATAACATTGATCAGAGTGCGCAAAGCATAGTCACATTTAAGCGTAACGTATTGAAAGAAAGTTGTTATTTCTATCTGGATACATTTGTGATCGTGATTGTGCTCTTTCGAAATTATCGAATTAAAACTTGTTTGTATGAAAAATATATAGAAAACATTTCATGAATGTAAAGAGTGCAGAGCATTGTAAAATTCTACAAGTAAGTTATCTTTGTTCCTTTCTCTTTCTAGCACACAGGCTTTTGACACTGAGAAAAACGTCAAATCAGCGGTTGACACTGAGAAAAATGTCAAAAAAAAAGCTAATACAGCAACCCCTATCGCAGCAGGGATGTAATTTTCATTCAAAAATGGAGCGAAATTCCAGTGTAGGGTTGCTGTGTAGGCTAACTTTTCAAGCATATTTAGTATGGAAATATGAGCCGAAATGTGTCAAAGGACAAGTTCTAACTTTACATTGCAGAAAATAATACTATATGGCATTTATAATGGAATAAAATGTTGCTTTAAGTACTGAAAAAGTTATGGAGAAGCTAATCCACTTAATGAAGAAAATCATATCGACGACAAGACCACTTTTTCGCAATTAACGTTTGGTTTTCTTTGTTTCTAGTAGAATATTGAAGCTAAAATAAATAGTCTCATATTTGTTGTTTTTAAAATATCGTTTGTGCTAAAGCTAGGCATTTTCCAGACTAAATTTGTTTGAAAGTAAAGTGGATCGTTCACTTCGTTCAGTCCTTCAGCCGTTCAATACTAAGTTTTCTTTTCAATATGGACAAAAACTCGGGAGGAGTTAACCGTTCGGTAGGAGTTAACCGTTCGAACAAATATTATTATACTACTAACTTTCCCCCAATGGAACAGATTTCGTCGAGTCCAATATATCTGTGGTCGTAAGCAATAATCGCCTAAGTCGACTTAAGGACGAAATGAGTTATGTATACTACCATATTCAACTAATCAAACTTTATATTTACGCGAAATCCCTATAATCCTAACTTGTTTTGTTATTTAGATATTAATAAAGTTATTATAGCTTAACTCGCTAGGTAGCCCTACCACATTTACTATACGAGCCAAAGTATACTTAAGAAATTTTTCAGATACAATATTGTATTTATTAAAATGACCTATATTAACTTAAGTTTTTTTGCACATTGCATTTTTGTAGTTTGCCACAAACAATAAAGTTGTTATAAGAGCCAACGTAAAGATAAGATTTTATTGATAATTCCGTTTGTAAATTTAAATGTACTTAATTCAATATATGCCACGTAAAAAGCAAAACATTCCTTTACAATAAAAACCTTAGTCAACATAGTCATTACTATGCGATATTTTACGTTTGTAAAAAGCACTCTTATTTCTTTTTTATAAATATCTCTTAAACAGAGGCAAGTTGCATTACAATTTTTAACCAAAGCATTCTGCCTACAAAGATCTTCGATGTTCGATATAATTGTTTCGATATCTCCTTTCAGAATTTTTCAAAAACGCTTCTTTATATAAAAAGCTATTTATCTCGGAAGTATACTTTTCGACTTAGGCGATTATTGCTTATGACCACAGATATTTTGTTATACAAATTTACCAACAAAATAACTAATTTACTAAGCTATTGACGTGTTTGAACTAAGCAGAGGCACATCATCCACTATTTTTCACCATCTTCTAAGCGTTTGTACGCCTAGCGACCAGAATTGTTATATGGTAAGTGGGTTGTGATAAAGCGACGCCTAAGAAACTTGCGAGTACTATGTGAATGCACCTTTAGTTGAACATTTTTGCGCATATATGCAAAAAGATATTTGAGCGTGCGTTTTGTTTGTAAACACTTTAAAATTATGGGGAAATTAATTTAGATACGAAATAAATAAGAGAAGTTCCTATTTAGTTCAAGTATTTACTGAAATTTACCAAATTAGCACGTGGTATTCTAGTGTAAACAAGGAAGAACAAGAGAATTCCCATGGCAACATCAACTACATGGTTGCTTCTGCGAGTACCACAGGAAAGTTTTACAAAGTTTAAGAAGATATCATAAAATGGTCTTTAAACAGAGAAAACTTTTGTACAAACTACTCTAAATTAAATTACCTGCAACAATAAATAGTTTTGAACAACTAATTTCTCATATTTGCATAGTTATCATACATTTTTCAATAGGTAGTTGTACTTTTTTTTCAGTGCGCATGAATGAGACCCTGCGTATTTCGCCTCTGAATTCGGAGCTCCCAGTCAGGTGAGCACAGCTGTTAGTCGAACAGCTGACTGATAACTTACTTGTAGAGCTTTACAATGGTGCAGAGTGAGAAGAGAGAAGAGAATATGTATGTATGTAAAAAGGTTTGAAGTATACAAGTAGCAATATTGAACTGGTCCGTAGAAGTGTAATCTTGTATCGGTATAAACTCAAAACTGAGCATATTACTAAAATCTCTAGATTTGAAAAGCTAAGTGAAGGGCTTTTTATTTTTATTTAAATTTTTTACCATCGATGTAAAGCAATTGTAGAGGTGCGGAGTTATCGATTTTTTTTATTGTCGATATATAATGATAGTTTTGATGGACCCCCCAAGACTTGAAGTTTCGACAAATCGCCTACATTTGAAGATTAATATTTTGATTTTTGGCGCACTTTTGCGCGAACTGGCCATACATTAGAGAAAAGTTCGCACAAACATGACATAACGGGAATGTTCGCGGAAAAGTTCGTGTAATGTATTTGCCGCTTAAGCACCTGCAAGTGAAATAATTGTTACTCTGACTGCAAGTGTTTTGTGTCTCTGAACACTTATTTGTAAAAAATTATTTGATCGTAGAACTGTGTAAGGAAAAGGAACTTCTGTGATATTTTCTTAAATGACTGGATACAGAAGAGTACCTGTTAGAATCAAATTTTCGTCGTGTCTTATCAAATTTCTTTTTGTGACAAGCAACAAAATAATTTGACAAAATACGACAGTTAAAAATAGGCTAGTTTTACCCAGCTGAAATCGGCCCTGAATTAAAAAACCTAGTCCAATCAACTGTATTATAACGTTACCGATAACGCACCATAAACTTCAGTTTTACTTTGCATAACTTTAGGGCCGCTTTCATAAAAGCCGGTAACCGCTAACCAGAGTTTAATTGACGTATCGCCTAATCGGCGATTAATTTGACAGCTAACCATACAAAATACGTCAATTAAACTCTGGTTAGCGGTTACCGGCTTTTATGAAAGCGGCCCTTAGTGTTGTGTTGAACTTGCCTAACTAGCTCATGTCAAATTTATCAAATATGGTAGCACGACAATTGCCCACACGAACAAGACAATTATCGATTAACTTTAAACTGTCAAAGTCGCTTCGCAAAATTTTAAGAAAAATTAGAATTTGTATAACTCCATTAATAATACATATATTCATTCATGGATGCACTTGTTAATTATATTAGCGACGACGAACCGGAGGAGATTATGGATAACACAACAGTGAGTATCTATGTAAATATTTAAGATTTTACGGAAAAGTATTTCGGTGGCGTGTGAAATGAAAAGACAAAATCAAAAATGGCGACGATAAAAATGTGATTTTAGTGTGTATACATCCTTTTAATAATAGTGAAAAATGGAAAATTATGTACATATGTTTATGTCTAGTTAAGTAGTAATACGCATTAACAAAGATATATAGAGTAAAGAAAATAACATAGTTTGCTGTTTATGACTAGTTGACCACTTCCTTTAGGCTCAACGCAGTAACCGTGGCGTCAGCCCTGGTAAATCAAGGCATTCTTATGGCAATGAAATGTCGATGAGGACCCAACGCAGTAGTGAGGGTGATAGGCGAGATACACCCCCAGCACGCAACAACAATTTCCGAGATGAGGTAAACATACATACATTGATACATGTGTATATATATATATTTATATATAATATGAGCATACAATGCATATTAGATATTTTACGGCAAGTTTTACTATTAAGTTAATTAGCAATATTGTGTGCGAGTGTTTTTCTCCGATGAGTGCAATACATATATTCATGAGGGGCCATCATATCACCAAATCTTATATTTTTCATGAATTTTTTTTTGAGTAGGAACATATCAAAATTTTCAATTTACAAGCATTTCCAGCTGTGTTACATCGAACTTGTAGAAACAAATGTAACCAGTGGTATCCTAATAAAAAGTAGTTCCCATAGTCTAAACATGATCTCTTCATTAAAATGTTCTCAACTAAAAACCGCCTTTGCGGGGGTTGAATTCAAAATGCACTTGGTTGGGTTGGGTGATATTCGTTGGGCGTAATGGAGTAAAAATCGGAATATGTATATCGAGCTCTTGTTGAGGTACCCCAAACGAGTCTTACCAAGAGCGGGGCAATTGCAATAGAGTCATCCACTCTTTATATTTCCTCGTCCTTAAAGTTGAGACAGAAGATATTTGATATGACCCCAATGCGCTTACCATGTATTCCCATTAGACAGTGTCACGCGAGTACTTGATATACAGTTGACATCAAGCCTTAATCGCCAAATGAAGAAATCTACTAAAACTGTATTTTCAATAAGAGTTTTCTGCCTAAATTTATTTTTTGAGACATAAATAATGGTGCTAATCATAAAAATGAGTTGGTTGCAAACTCTCAAAGTTTGTACAACCAATCTTCAGTGGGCAATTTCCATTACAACAAAAAGTATTCCTATGGTTTTTGGCGGTTATGGCTCAACTGTTCTTGTAAAATAAATACAACGTCACAGACCCCGATTAAATGTTTCTAAACACGGGTGGGTGCATAATATTCGGTTTCATTCGATCCTAGGTTTCTTTATTATCAGTGTTTTTGTGAATCCAAATGCAGTTAGTTAGAATTTTAGTTATGAATTTCTTTTATTAATATTTTTGAAATACATACATAAGTTTATTTTTACATAAAAAGTTTTTTTTAATTAACAAACTATCCACTTTTGTTATTGTTAATATCGAAAAGTTACAATCTGCATCTCTACGTGCGCGCACCTACATACAAACAAAACAATACAATAATCAAGCCAGCTTCTTCCAACACTGGTTTGGTTACGCGCAAAAGCCAAAAATAATCTTAATTGACCGGCAAACTGAATGGAGAGCGCATAAATAGAAAATGAGTAATTTAAAAAATTTTCCGCCAGAAAGAAAAAGCCTTAATATTTTTTATAGGAATACGAGAAAAATGCGAAGGCGACTCTTTATCTATGTGTTGTATGTTCCCATTACATGCTTACATACATAACTAAACTCAACTCATAAGCTGTTAATGACCGTAAGTATATGCAATTAAAAAAGAAAAGAAACCATAATTTATTTTTTGTTACAGACTATTTATTTAACTAACTATTTATGTACTAACATTTGTTTCAAATAAAACGAAACAAGGAAAAGTACAAAAATTTCATACGAGTAGCTAAACATTTCGGTGGGCATGGGTAAAATGTAAAAAAAAAAACTACAAATAGAGATAATGTATTTAGTACACAATAATAATACTTTTAAACATAAAATGAGAAACTTTATATTAATATTACAGTGTTTTCGTAATAACTTTTTTATTTCAGAGTTCGCAAAGGCAGAAGACAAACTCTTATGGCAGTAACAATAGATCAGAAACATCTACATACCATAGCCGTGATAGAGATAGCCGAGACAATCGCGATGGTTGGGAGAGTACACGAGATAGGCGCGATAATCGACGTGAGAGCCGTGA
Organism: Sphenella marginata; assembly: GCA_951509765.1. Lineage (NCBI taxonomy): Eukaryota > Metazoa > Arthropoda > Insecta > Diptera > Tephritidae > Sphenella > Sphenella marginata. The sequence continues at coordinate 14,992,930 of OX608081.1, read as the reverse complement.
TAATACACGCAGTAATTCTCGAGACGAAAGAGAGCGCGATAGAGAGAAAGATAAACGTTATAGTAGCAAGGATTCAACTCGGAATGATTATAAGGTAAACTATTATGTATGAAATACTTGCATTGGTAATGAACGAATCGTTGGGAATATTTATTGCTATTAGGAAGTTGACGACTTAAACCAGATACGCCGAAAGTTTGCCCAGAATGTGGTGTACAGCTAGAGTAGGCAGACTCTCTCAGTAGCTTCCAATGGCTTCCCATTCTGGGGCCTTTCTTGCGTCGACTCCTGTAGTTGTTCTCCTTCTAGTAAAGTAAATCTTCGCCATGCTTCGTTGGCTCGTTCATTACGACCAAATATGGCAAACTATATTGTGAAAAAACTAGTTTGTTAACTAAATTCTTTTTTAGAATGATCGTACTCGTTCAAGAGATAATAAATCGGATTATAGCCGTGAACGCGACAACACTGACAACAGCCGTCGTCCTCCACCTCCTCGTGATGATGAACGTCAAGGTCGGCCCTCATCACCTTCATCCTACAAAAGTAACCGTTATAGTGGCAATGGGCGCGCTGAACGCACACGTTATGATTCCTCTTCATCAACTGCTGCTACCTCATCAAGCTTTCGGGCTCCTCATCAGCACAATCGCTCATACGATCAACGTCATTCAGATCGCGATCGCAATGAACGGCGTTCGACAGATCGTACAAGTAGTCGCAGTCGACGTCGAAGCAATTCACCTTCTCCATCACCTCAATCCAACCAACGTCATTCTTATCCTCATAAGCGCTCAACGCATACTGATAAATCTCATAGTCGTCAACGCACTAGATCTCGTTCGCGATCCACTACGCCTAAACGTCGTTCTATGTCACGTGAACGCAGTGACCGCGAAAGTTATGCCTTGGAGCAAGCACGTAAATCTGCACTCGAAATGGAGCGTAAAATACAAACAGATGATCAAGACAGTGGTGTATCACAAACATATACCAGTACCAGTAGCTCGCAAATTAGTTACCGTAGTCATACTCAACCTTTATTATCTCTACCTCTCAGCGAAACAGCACCAAAGCAACCAAATGTAATTGCCGTTACCCCAGCTTCTTCCTCGGCTGAGCCCGCACTTATTCAACTTCCTAGCTACTATAATCCAAATGTTATAAATCCAAACCGATATGCTGAACAAGTGCAAAAACGTAAATTGCTTTGGGGCGCTAAGAAGACGGAGGATACAGCGAAGAAGTGGGGCAATGCCCAATTCTCTCAAGATACCGATGGAAGAGTAGCGTCCAAATTTATGCGTTTGATGGGTATTAAGGGTAGTGTGCCACCATCCAAGGAAGAGAGTGCGGAAGAGGAACAAAAAGCTGTGCCATCTGTAGCGCCTGATGTCAAAACGCGCCAAGTGATGTTCTCAAATATGGAACAGCAATATGAAGTAGCACGTCAAGTTACACACACAATGCGTGGCGTTGGATTGGGTTTCAGTTCTCAAGCTCGACAATTTTAAATGCATATTACTTGCGTTTGTGTAATCCTACATCTCAATTTGCTTAAGAACGTGTTTTTTTAGTATTAATGATACGGAATACGTATGCATGTACATATGTATTTACTTATATTTTCATTTAATGAATATAAAGATGATCCTAACTGACATGTTAATCAAATAAATAAATGCATAAAGTAAAAATCTGACTTAAAACATTTACTAACTAAATACCTACGTAGAACTCATTCTTAATACTTATTTATAGCCGCCAAATATGTACTTAAGTGCACGACAGCTGTCGGACTCTCGGAAACGAACGAAAAAAACTATCGCCTCCTGCGTACGATAAGGAAAACTGGTCTTTTCCTTGATGATGGACCTCATTCTGGTACATTCCTACAAAGGCGGTTTTAACCCTGTCTAACTTGTCTTATCCCACTCGTTTTTGGTTTCTTTTTTCCCTACTCCAGGCGGATATCGAGTGGAACTGGGAATGAGAGCTGTTTCGATCAGCGAAGTTCGTTTGTTCTTTACTCAACACTGAAATTAATCGAACAAAGCTTTCTCTACACTTCTCATCAGCTGACTGTTGACAGCTAGAATAAAAAACAAAAACAAAACAAGGAAAAACAAAATTTTGCCAAGTTGTCAACGTAGAAACGCAAATAAATAAATTAACTACTTAAAATATACAAATAATTACATCTAATAAACAAAGTGAATATCATATTTTATTAACTGTGCATCATTTAAACAAGAAAGCATTATGTCTTGGCTCAATAGTAGTATAAATTCACTCAAAGGTCAGCTAACGACTTTGGCCCAAGAGGTGCTTGCTGAGACAGCAGGTCCAGGGGATGATGAATATCGCTCTCCAGAAAATGAACATCATATGCCAACTGGCGTTCTAAGTGATACGCAAATAGAATATCAACAATTATGCAATGAAAAGGATAACGAAGTAAGTTTTGCGGGAATTGGGGGTCTACTGCAGTGTGAAAGATGGACATATATATTTTTTAAACAGATATTGAATTGTGAAATGCCTAAGAAATACGAGAATGCGCAATTATTGTTGCAAAATTGTTGCTTGTAATGAGAGTCTTAATTAATTTGAATGCCATACTGCCTTTAAATATAAAATAAGACGTACATAAATGCATATATTATAAACTACAACTTAAATGGTTTGACTGCGTGCAGAGTCTTCTAAAGCCATGATTGCATTATTTAGCTGTAATTAATATTAACAAGGCTCATTTCCAGCTTTACAAAAATGAAAAGTTGCCCCTTCCTTAGACTAAGTCTATAAAAATCTGTCATTTGAGACAAGAAGGAAAGATATGTTTTCATGCCGTTGGAATAAGATCTTCACATTTTATATGGCCAGTGGAACCGTTAGCCCCCCCTTTGTAAAGAGAGATTAGATGGGTAATACAAGGTGAGAAGCACCATGTCCGTAGACTAACGATCAAGTTGCACGTCATTACTTTTGTGGATTTTAGTCGCCCCTCAAAACATGCATGCCTTCGAGCTGAAATATTATTGGCCGTGAGAAAAATACTCTCCGCAAGTTTTGGCGAGTGATGTCGAACTGACAGGCTTTGTCCGGAGATGAAACCGATATGCTCTGGTACTCCCTTGCAATACTGGCCGACTGTCGTGGTAGCCATTTAGTATGACCAGTGGAACCTTCTGGGTCATGTCACCCCTCCTTTTGTAATCAAAAATAACATGCATATGAAAAGCGCTTTTGTGTTGGACTTACAGAAAGCCTCTTCAATCTGGTCTTTCGCGTGGATCCTTATCATTTAAACACATCGTTCTAGGTTTTTACACTGCAGTGGCGACAATTGCGATGGCTGAATCGAACTACAAACATATTTTTTTGTAAATAATTTCAGATCGCATTGCTCCGTAAACAAATAAATGAACTACAAACAAAAATAGCTGATACCGGTGGTGGAACATCGAAATCGGTAAGTGAAAATATATAGTTTTGCAACATATTCATATTCCGATTCTAAGTAATTTTATTATAATCGTATGCCGTATGGAGAGGAGGGAGAATTTACCGCACGTCCTTCATTCAAACAAAAAAAAGTGCATGTCAAACATGTGATTTCGGTACTAACACCTTCTGTTACTAGGCCGACAGTAATAAATTAAAGGCATCTAACCGTATAGATTAAAATTTTTTTTCACGGAAGTTTGCGTCGATTTGTGAAAATGTGGTCGACAGTAGGTCTCCCACTAATAAGGCCCAATCACTTGGCCCTCAGAACTTATTTGCGATATCAATAAATATTATTTCGCGATACTTGGCTAAGCTCCTTATTAATAGAAAACACATCGATTTCAAGCACTACGAGGAGATCCGGCATCACATCTGCCTGCTGTTCGATTTGCGAGTCGGTTGATAGACTAGAGACTAGAGTTGTGCTATATTCGCTCTGGATATTGTAATAAGTTAAACTCTTACCTATCCAGACTGAACCCCGTCATATCTAACACTTGGCCTGCATGTGGTATAACCCCTCAGGACACCAAACATCTTCAATTGAACCTACTCTTCTAACACAAATATTACTCTGGTCCAACCGTTTCCGTGCACTTGCACTTGCACTCTTCTAACGAGTCTGATGGCAATTTAGAGTGATCTTTCCCCTTGGGCAAGACGAAGCACTGTCAATAACAACAACAACCGCAGCGAGTTCAATAGGCTGGCATGCCATCATCTCACCTCAATTTTCCACCGAAGTTCATGAATTTGCTTTAATAACTTGTCGCTGCTCTACTTAAGTAGCTCGTCTGGCATTACTTAAGCAGATTTGTTGTTTTTTATTCGAAATGTTGCTATTTGAAGGCTCTACAGTTCAAAATACTTTGGAAAAAGTTTTTCCACTTTCGCTCACTTACGCACAGGCGAAGTGATATCAAAACTTTGCGGTAGTTTACTCACCATTATGTTATATATGTATGTATACCTTTTTACTTACATATGCATATTTATCTATGCGTACATACATATGCATAAATAAATTTAATTCTGAAGTCAATATTTAAATGATGATATCGTTAAAAAAAAAAAAAATAGGTAATTCCGCTCTTCACATAAAATAAATAAGATAAAGCACCCTTATTGCATTGGTGATGGCGTTTCCCTCGTACCGGCGCTGTACTGCGTTCCACATAACTAAATTTCACTTTACCGCGCCTTAAATCAATACCTACAAAAAAAAAGTGTAAATCCACAAAATGATAACAATTATGTTTGTGGTGTTGAGCTCATCCTTAACCTAACCATGGCAGATATTATTTCTCTGAAGCGTCAGGTATGACCTGATATAATTTTTTGTTTGAGTAAATAGACCGTATCCGTTTTGCTGGATGCATGAGAAATTAACTACGGTATTTAATTACTTACATACATACAGTCTAAATAACTAGTTGCTAACTAATTCACAACTGGTGTGAATCAAAATATTTAACATTTATATGCAGAATGGCCGGATTTTGGAAAGAAGTAAGCACAATTATAATGAGTAAAATATAAGTAGCAATTGTCCAATGGAAATATTTTAAATGCCTGCAAATGGATAAGTACCCAGTTAACGTTGAACAAATCACAAGTGCTGGGAACATCAAAATTAAAAAAGTGCCATTGAAATTTCCCAACTTTAGGCAGTAAAATATTCTCGAAATAATTAAATTTGTGTGGGTCCGATTTTGGTATTTTCCGAGCTAGTTAGCGATAAGCTTGCCAATTCTATTTGTAAACCTTTATATTTTCTGACTACCTTGGTTTTCATTACAGGTTATGTACCAGTTCGTATGCAGTAACTCACCAATTTTAAATCTCGCATTTACTTTCTATACCTATGTATGTATGTATACGCCTGCGAACAATTTTTTTGTTTTATTGATAATGTTTAATAATTTTTCCCCTTGTAATGCACACGATAATGATTAGGGCTCCCAAATAACACTCAATAAACCAAACGGTCTTATAATAACAGTTATCTATCTCCATTTAATGTGAATTTACATTACGGTTAAGTGCATTTGAGGCATCATGGCCCATAAACATAGTCAAATTAAAATAAAGTTACATGATACTACATTTGAAATACATTTTATGTCTAAGACGGAGTTATAATTTTAAAATGAAGAAAACATCATTTTATCATTTTAAAATCACGGTATGTGTCTTGACTTTGACTTTTTACCTTTATTGCCCCAGATACGTGTATGCTATGGTTTGTGAATAAAATAATTGACACAGGGTGGAGTTTTTTTTTCACACCTAAGACAAGTCATATTTTTAAGGAAAACACATCCTCTAAAGTTATTCATATTCTCCAACAACTCGTCTGTTTCAATAGGATTTTCTAAAAAAAAAAATGAAATATACAAATTTGGTCACGCCTGTCTCAGTCCACAACCCCTACGTGACCGCAAATCAGCCCTCTCATTATCCGCGAAACATTTACGACTCGGTGCTCAACTAATAGATATTTCTAGTAAGCCCGAAACGTAGCCAAAAGTTCCATAGATATATTCTTTACATTGGTTCACTGCCTTTCTGTCAGAAAAGAACTTTACATACTCGTATACTTCTTATTTGAAGGCTTGCTAAATCGATAGAACTACTGCAACACCCTACAATGGATCAATGAAGAAATATAAATGGACTCAAATATCAATTGTTTTTTGTAAAACAGATTTTATAAGCTTCTTCTGATTCCAATTTCGTTTGGATGTTTGATAAATTTCTGCATTCTCAATTGAAAATGCTTCTGCGCGTAACCTTCTGAACGGGCTTGGCTACGTTGTATCCTCTAATTGCTCGCTTACATAGTTACCTACATCAAAGATTTCAGGTCCAAGAGCCGAACATTTCAGCTGTCTATATCGTGTTTAGATTCTCGCCAGCAAACTTTCTTTGCTTTACTGTTCGCTTTTTCTTCATTGTGCAGAGTATAGGTAGGACGTATTTTCGATATTGGTTAAGTACACTTGCCCAGGAATGAGTCAAACAATCTGTATCTATTATGAGTTGTTACATAGTGACTGCTGAATTTTTGTTTTTAATGTTATGGCGGAGACAGCGACAGTACGTATTTTCTGGTGTTTCATAGAGTTATAGGTACCGCTCTTGTCTGCAGCCTAGTTCACTTTGAAATAGTTGAAAGAGGTCCTTCCTAATCTTGACGGAGCTGTTGGTATTGCTCTACGACACGCACTATATTTTTCCACTACATAGTAGAAATAGAATATTGAGTTTGCTCCCGAAAATGAGGTAGGAAGCCTCGATATGCTTCGACTCGATGTCAATAATTGGCACATATGTATGTACGTTAAAATGTGTTTTTTAGGTTAAGCAGCATATTTATAAAAATGCAAACTGTACCAGAATTTCGCTACCAAAGATAATTGCCGATGTTCTATACTACAATATTCTAATGTTTATTTAATCAGGCTATATTCTAAATAAAAAGCGCGATAAGCGCCATTTTGAGACGTTTTTGTTAGTATGGGTGATTTTGTAATTGTCTGCTGCGCATTACCTTACCCCAATCAACATCCCCGCACACACGTATGTACATAAGTATACCAAACAAATCATCTTATCACTCGCTTATCATTTCAGTGACTATCACACAAATTTCATCCCTCAGACACGCGCTGAATAGTGTACGCCTAAAAGTGTGCTTATCATTTTGTGATTTAATTTTGTATGCAAAACATATCCTCTTGCACCTCAAATGGCAGCTGCTCCACTCCAAAAGATCGTTATCATTATCGATAATCAACGAGTATTTGTATATGTGTGGCTAAAATAGGTAAAATGATCCAAGTGTAGTGCAATGATATCCCTTCAAATGAATTCGTACATCTGTCACACTCCTACTCCTCACCAAATATATGCCGTTATAATTGGGGAAACTCATGGACAGGGGTTAACTATATATCAGCATTATTACATATGTATATACATATATAACTAGACATAATTATGTACATACATCCATACATATGTATATACATATTTATCAACAATTGTTGGGTTTTTGAGGACGTGCTCTGTGGGTATAAAAGGTGAACCACCTGCTGGATTTCCCTTCATACCAAGTAATTAATTCAGTACGTTGTCGCATCAGTTTTAGTTACTCTACGCTAATACCTACTCACTGCTACATTTTATAATGAACTATTAATACATATCTACTCGTACAATATATTCAACGATTCGATTTTAAGTTGTTGCATTGTCAAAACGAAAGAGTCGTGCACCCGCATAAAGTGCAAATTTTCTTCACGGTTGCATTTAATGGCTAATTTTGAACACCTTTACTTCATTTATTTTTTACTCTGAGTAATTAAAGTTAAAAAAGTTTCTAATTAGCATTTTGAATGACGTAGTTTTGTGTTTTTGTTGTTCTGCTGAAAAATGTACCAGAATTGATTTCGCTTCGTTAAAGCTCCATTATTGGCTGAAAGGTAAGAGCTAAAAATTAATTTTAATAAAATAAAATAAAATAATTATTTGAAAATCTATAAGGAATTTGTATTAGATAGATGTCTGCATATTCTGTATATTAAAATAAAGTTTTAAGATTTCTTGTCTGTCTGTCTATATATTTGTACGCGCATCACTCAAAAACTGCAGCTTGAAATTGAACGAAATTTTTCACCAAAGTTTGGTAGAGCAGCTGCCGTGGTGTTGTGGTAGTGTTGCTGGTCCATCACATCCAAGGTTCAAGGTTCGAGTCACAGGACAGGTAACACGAAAAGTGGTTTAAAACAAGTTTTTCAAAACTGGGTCGCAGTAACAATAGTTTGGCCAATTCTCTCACGGAAAGCTTCTCAGCAAAAATTCATCTCCTTTGTAGGTGGTGCTGACTTCGAGCAAAAAACTGTTGGTCCCATTAATTTGTAGAAAAAAAAAAAAAATGGAAGAGCAGCGAACTTCAATCAAATAAGCTACATATGGGTCAGCCCAATTTGAGGAATAAATTGTAGCAGATCAGAATTACTTTAAAAATGCAGTTCGTATTGAATAGATATTCAAAACATATTTATATTGCATTAGTTTTGTGTAGCTCAACAAAATGTATATAATTGACCAATTAGAAACCCAACGCTGTCACTTCTTCAGCAAGCGGATAACAGAGGCAAAAAGCCGACCAAATAATACAAGCAAACGGTAGTATTCCAGCATATTTTCAAGTCTAAATATATGTATCTCGTTGTTTATGTACATACATATTTATGTATGTATTTATGAATGTTTTAGTGGGTCATCGTGGCGTTGATAATAGCCGACTGATGATCAGTTAAGCATGCAAAGCTGTGATATTAGCTAGAGATGGGACGTGACTTAGATTCTGATATTGCAGGGGTAGAACTTCTGACTTCAATTTGCGTTTCGATTATTTGACTTACGACTTCCATTATGAGACTTTAATAAGTTTTTATATTTTGTTTCAATGGAAAATATCCGATCAGGCATTTCCACTTGACATTTGTCATCTATCAGACTCACCATTTTTTACAGCTACTGTGGTTTGTATAATGTTCTAACAAAACATCCGCAACTTAACCGGTACATGCAGGGCAGACCTGTTAAATTTGATTAGTAAGCAATTCATTAGACGGACTTTTTAAGTTGTAATGATTATTTTAATTGTTCCTAGGAAAATTATAAATTAACGATAAAAAAATATAAGAATATACATACATATGTAAACATGATTTTTTACAAATTAAAAAAGAAAAAAAAAATATTGAAAAATAGCAAAAAAAATAATTTAAATTTTGTTTTTTTTTTTTATTATCGCTAATAACTGTGAAAAGTTTTGATTATTTTTACGTTAATTGGAAAATTTCAATTAATTGGATTAAATGATTAAATGGATTTCCACTCACTTAAACCGATAATCATTACGATCAGTAATCATTATTTAACGGGTCTGATGTAGGGATCATACGGCATCAGCGATATTCCATACTTTTGTTGAGATATCAAATAGTTTTTTAGTTAGTGCTGTTAACTTCTAAAGTGCATATCGGCGGCTCAGTGGAAGTTACCCTATTTCAATATATTTTTTGAAAACCAACTATTGCAGAGCTCAGTACTATAACGACCTATCCCATACCGAGTTTTAAAAACGCCATTAAAAAAAAAAAATTTTATCAAGTGAAATGCAACCAATATTCCGGCTACCCTATTATTTCAATAAACCCATAACAAGCGCGTATTTGAGTAATCGATAGTTTTTGTTCGAGAGTATCGACAGTTCGCTTTGATCGCTGAATAGTGCAACAACGATTAACTAACATGAAAAAAAAACAAGCATATATGTATGTATGTATAGTAAATACATTACCATTATAACCAATGAAACAGCACTGCATTGACGAGGAGGGGAGTCGGCAACAATCGTTTCCAATTAGCTAATTGACTCCATACGCTTACAGGTAACCGTGAACTAAATATGGGTTAGTATCTAATGCGGTGACAATTGCGGCCAAAGTCTCTACCACCAAATCATCTGCCACAATAACAACGCCATACATACATACATACACCAGCACTGCTACGTGTCCAATGACTAGCAGCAGTGGACAGAAGATTACACGTGATCGATACAGAATTGCCGGAAGTATGCTATGATGACGCCGTCAAACGAATTTCAATTTTTAGTTAGTATCTTCATAATACCTTTACTTGTATGATAAAATGTGTGTACGGCGAGAAAACTTGCAAGCAATACAAGTAAAGAGCGGAGCATTGTTTAAAACTCTCTATAAGTTTAGAATTTGTAAAGCTTCAGCCGAATACATAGATATTTTTAAAAAACTTTTGCAAAAACGAAATAGCTGCTCGTTTTTCATTGGTTGTAATAAGCCATTGATTGAAATTTTTGTTGTTGTTTTGCTATGAGAGCTGTTTTTTCACTTGCAAATCTTTCCAGCACAAGCTTTGTTCGCGTACAAAACTTGCAAAAAGTGTAAGTAAAGAGAAACTGACGTAAAACTCTCTCGAAACGCAAAAATTAAAAAAAAAGTTTCAACTGAACAGGAGTCAGTAGAAACTTGCAGCAGACTGAACAGGAGTCAGTAGAAACTCGCAGCGGACACAGCTGTTGCCATTTTGATTGGTTGAAAATTCAAATTTTTTAATTTTTTTGTTGCTTTCCCTTGTCACCATCAGCTGTTTAAAAACTATGGTTGATTTCTTTTTGAATATTTTCCTAACATTTTTGCTGAAAAACTTTATTAAGATTCTTCTTTTCAAAATTTTACATAATAAAGATTCATAGAAAATTCAAAAGTTAAAAAAATTTTTTTTTTTTTATATATCCAATTATTTGTAATATACATATTTTAAGCTTAGATAGCTTTTCAAGCAACTTTTTAAATTTTTACATTCTTGAAGTGGAAACCCGGTGTTACCCCAAAAGTTATAAAAAATTAGCATCTCCAGTAAATACATATGTAATAGCTCTTGTGATTGTTCTAACTAAATTATTCTCTGCGAGCAGTCAAGCTTAATAACGGTGCTTATCATTGATTGTGGGATCGTGCCATTAACTGAATCGATTATAAAAAATAATGCGTATGCCAGCGTCATTACGAAAATTATGCAATTATGTGTAAATATTAAAATAATTTTGGGTTAATTAGCCTACATATTTTCCAAAACCGAATTGGAGTCAGACTAGTTCAGTTACTAGTTATTACCATTCAGCGATTTGATTTTCAATTTAACTTTAGAAACAAGGTAGCAACTCAGTCCTACACTTAAACTACATATACCTATCAACACTCAACGGTGTCCCCTTTATAACATGACTTGGCTTAACTTAGATTTTTAGCTTTGTATCAGTTCAGTTATCAGAGCACCCGGTTCTGAAGCAAAAAAAAAAAAAAACTTAGCAGTCCTAATTTTTATAAAAAATGTACCAATTCAGCATAGACATTTTTCAGAGCACAACGTCAGCTTTTCCAACTCCATACTGTAATTCCCACCCCCAATTCCATGGTACTTACTTAGTTAGCGATCGTGCTGGCAACGAGTTGATTTAAGTTTCAATAACAATGAATGAAATTAGATGGACAATCATTTTAAGCTTGTAAGCTTGGATTGTTGCTTTTGTATTTGTTGATTTTTGCCGTTTTTACATGCAATGCATTGCATTCTTGTCGTACACCCATAATTATAATTTAGCAAGTTTCTAGAAACAGCAACAACGCATTATAGTAAATAAAATTATTGCAGGTAGCTGCAGCTATTTCATAGTTTTTTTTTTTGTTTTTGTTATTATTTTCAAATTACCGTCACAACTGGAAAATGTGCAATAGCAAATGGCAAAAACAAATATTCACAATAATTACAATTGTGAAAAGCTAAATGAAAAAAAAAAACAAGTAAGGAGAGCGCTGTCTTAGGCTATTCCGAAGGCTTTATACGTTCTATAAATACAAATTACGAATTTCAATATTCGATACTAATAAAATGAAATAATATAAAATAAAATAAAATAAAATAAAATACATAAAATAAAATAAACTAAAATAAAATAAAATAAAATAAACTAAAATAAAATAAAATAAAATAAAATAAAATAAAATAAAATAAAATAAAATAAAATAAAATAAAATAAAATAAAATAGAATAAAATAAAATAAAATAAAATAAAATAAAATAAATAAAATAAAAGTAAATTAAATTAAATTAAGTTATACCATTCTGTATTAATGAAAGGTATAAAAATAACTCACAACCAGCTAAAAAAGATGTAAAGAAAAAAATTGAAAATTTAAAACACTGAAAAAATCATTTTAAAATTTTTAAACAATCGTACATTTAGCACGCTGAAAATCGCATGCGCGCACACATTATCATTTGTGTTTATGTCAAGTCACTTATGCGTGTAGATGTCGCCAACACAGCATTTCCGGCACCAATGCGGGCGCTACGATTGCGAGTGATCGTATCAGCTGGAAATCGCTTAACTTTGTTGAAATGTGTAAAATATTTTAGAATATTGTTTTTAGTATTTTTTTTTGCAACAACACTTTACGCCAATTTGTTGGTCATTTTCATTCGCAGCGCATTTTTTTTGCCGCTGTGCATAATACTTTCTGCTGACACAATTTCCATGTGACCTTCAAGTGCAATTATGCAAATCATGCACTTAAAAGTGTCGACAGCGAGATACACAAATTGAATTTTGTGAGTGGCAAAAGGAGTTGGAAAAAGGTAATAGGAATTTTAATATGTTCGCAAATGCCAACGATGAAAGTTAGATTTAATTCCATTAAGTATATTTTGACTGATACGCAACCAAATATACAGACAGACACTCAAGAAATAAAAAAAAATCTCAAAAAAAATTCAAACATTTCAATACAACAAATGTAAGCATCATGATATCAGATATGTTACGGGAGCGGATTCACATGTTTCGAAATCTTCATCGAAACTCCGTTACATCACTAACAAGCCATCTATGTGAACATAAAAATGCTGACGAATGAGTGAGATAATGAGCTATACATTTTGAGAAAAACTAAAGACAATCCATCAACTTGTTCTAATTGTTATTGTCTCACTTTTGCCATTTCCGGTGAAATAATATCCGTTTTTCCCTCCTCTGAATGTTACTGGGTGCAGTTTTTAATTTTTGAATTTCACACGAAATTCTTTTTTTAGTGCATGTTTGCACTTTCTTTCCCAAGTGAAGGTAAAGCGAATTTATAAGAAAACAAAGCTTCATATGCATATGTTTGCATGTTTGCGCCATCGGAAGAACGATATATATAGAATATGTTTGAAAAATTAAATAAACAAAACTAAAGAAAATAATAAATTTAAACAAATAAAAATAAATAAATTAAAGTAACAAAGAAATTAATTGTAAAAAGAAAAATAAAAAAATTAATTAAACTAAAATAAACAAAAATAAAATTAAATTAAAAAAGAAATTAATTACAAAAAGAAAAATAAAAAAAATTAATTAAACTAAAATAAACAAAAATAAATTAAATTAAAAAAGAAATTAATTATAAAAAGAAAAAAAAATTTAATAAAACTAAAATAAACAAAAATAAATTAAGTTAAAAACAAATTAATTATAAAAAGAAAAATAAAAAAAATTAATTAAACTAAAATAAATTAAGTTAAAAAAGAAATTAATTATAAAAAGAAAAATAAAGAAAAATTAATTAAATTGAAATAAACAAAAATAAATTAAATTAAAAAACAAATTAACTATAAAAAGAAGAATAAAAAAATAAATTAAACTAAAATAAACAAAAATAAATTAAATTAAAAAAGAAATTAATTATAAAAAAAAAAATAAAATAAAAATTAATTAAATTAAAATAAAAAACAAATATGTACTATAAAATAAAATAAAAAACGTAAAATAAACTAAATTAAAATATTAAAAAAAAATCAATTAAATATAAAAATATGAAATAAATTAATATAAAAAATAAATAAATAAATATAACAAAAAATTGAAATAAACTGCAATTAAAAAAATCAATTAAAAAGAAATAAAATAAATTAAAAAGAGCAAATTAAAATAAAAAATAAAATAAAGTAAAATTAAAAATCGGAGCTATAGAAATGGTTTTGCGCCAGGACAATTTCTGCCGCTGAAATTCGCTGGTTTACTGAATGAGACATAGAAATGGGTCCAAACGCATCAGAATCACACCAATTCAGAACTAGATGTTTTCTCTACAGGGAGAGAACAAAAAGCAATACTGAATTATAAAAACGTTTTACGAAAAGAATTATTAACATTTGAATAAATATTCTTGTTAACATTTTAACAACTTTCCAAAGTCGATTAATAACGTCGTTCATGTACTTAAATATAATAAAATCTTCTGATATACATATATGTACATTCATACACTCATACATACATACATACATATGTATCCAAATATTTACTTTGCTACTAAACATGATTTTCACACTTTATCTTTGGACCACCATGTGCTTCATGAAGTACGAATAGATCAACACAAGCTACATACTACATATCTACATATTTGAATACTTAACTACATACATACATACTTACTTCCTAGCGATGGTAGCTTCTAAGTATTCAAAGAATATTATCATAGAGTGTAAAAGCGGACTCGGCTTTGGGTTTGGCAGGAAATCTATGTTAGCTAACGTATAGCTGTTTTAGTTCCAATAGTTTAGGTACAAATTTTGAATTGCGTACACCAAAAAAAAAACGGGCAGAAAAGGCTATGGCGCTCACATTTCGGTTTCTATTTCGCAAGTGAGAAGTTCATAAATTTAGGTTAAAGAAATAATAATAATAATAAAATAAAAATAATTTTACAAAAATTAAAAAATCGTTCTTGAACTCGAAAACGTCAATTTAACATTCACATACCAGTAAAATATAATATAAATATTTTTTTTTATAAATAAATTTTTGGGGTTTCCATATCTTCTTTTCTTATAAACCAAAATTCGCTTTTTTATATCCGTTTTAACTTCTTCTAAAAGGCGGAAATTTTAGTCTTTGAAATACATTCGGTGTTCTTCATACGGTTTTGAAGGGTCTTGTATACATTACTAATAAATTAATAAATTTTTCTTGTATTTCAAACATTCGGCTACTCTACACTGCTATTGCCGATTGAATGCTCCACTTTCTGTAGGTGCTCATGCATAATTGTATGCAAATTATTGCGGAGCTCCAAGATTTTACATTTCAAATTTTTGTTTCGGTAAATATTTCATTCTCGTTTTTTTCAATCCATCAACTTTTTAGCGACAAAGTGTTAAATGATTTTGTTGCAGCATCGTGACGCTTAAACTTTACACTTGCATTTGAGCTTGTTTAACAGTGTATATACACTATGAGCGGTAATTTTTTCGAGTTTTAAAATCTCGGGTTCGGATTGTACTATGTTGAGGTGGCGACGTTTGTATTGATTTTTAAGAATCAGCATTTGTGATCAGTTTTTAAGCACGTTTTTTGGAATATAGAAGAGACAATTATTTCTCCAGTGACCCTATGAACAATAACTTCACAATACCACATTTATTCTGCTCGGAAGGAATCGGCGATCGATCAAATTTGAAATTAAATGGCTACGAATACATTTTCGGTTTTTTTCTAATTATTTTTTTTTTTTTATAAATTAACCGTTTTCCAATGCTATCTAAAAAGTTTTTTTTTTTAAAACGCTACCAAGGACATTTTTTGAAAATAAATTTTTTAAATTTTTTTATTTTTTGTTTTTAATAATTTTTTTTATTTTTGTTTTTAATAATTTTTAATTTTTAATATTTTTTTTTATTTTTATTATTATTTTTTTTAATTTTTTTAATTTTTTTAATTTTTATTATGTATTATTATTATTTTTTTATTTTTATTATTATTTTTTTTTTATTTATTTCTCAATTTTTTTTGTTTTTAAATTATTTTTTTATTTTTAATTTATTTTTTATTTTTAATTTTAAATTTTCTTGTATTCTTAATGTTTTTTTTACTTTTAATATTTTGTAATTAAAATTATTTTTAACATTTTCTCTTCGTTTTGTATTTTTATACCTAGTAGTGCTTCGCACACAAGGTATATTAACTTCATTCGCCTAACGGTAGTATGTAACGGCATAAACGAATCGAGATAGATATTGACTTATGTATATCAAAATGTTCAGGAGGAAAAAAAAAATTGATTGAGCCATGTCCGTCCGTCCGTCCGTCCGGCCGTCTGTCCGTCCGTCCGTCTGTCCGTCCGTCCGTCTGTGAACACGATAACTTGAGTAAATCTTGAGATATCTCAATGAAATTTGGTATGCAGGTTCCTTTTCACTTATCTCGGAGCGCTATTGAAAATAGGCAAAATCGGTTAAAAGCCACGCCCACTTTCTATATATATAATATTTTCGAAAATACAAAAAGAGTAATTATTCAGTACATAATACACCTATAATGATAATATTTGGTGTGCACATTAGCATTAAGGCAAAAAATACATTTTTGAAGAAATTTTTAAAATGGGGCGTGGTACCGCCCACTTTTGATAAAGTCAAATTTGGAAATATTATTAATCATAAATCAAAAACCGCTCAAGATAGCAAAGTGAAATTCAGCACACATATTTATATTAATACAGGCAATATTGCGAAAAAAAATTATCGAAATCGGGTTAGGTCCACGCCCAATTTTATACGAAAGATTTTGAAAAGGATCATAGATATATTGAATATGCTATAACTTTGCTTAAACTAGCTCTATATCATTTCTATTTCACCTCTAAAGTGTTCGTGGGCAAAGAAAGTCGAAAGCACAAAATTTTTGGAAAATGGGAGTGGCCCCGCCCCTTTATGGGGGATTATTCCACAAAACTTTCCATGCCAAAACTCCGGTAAAAATTGACTTATTGAAACGATATTTAGAGAAAGTGTTCAACATATAAAGCTAACTCTTTGCTGTAAAAATAAACAAAATCGTTGAACGGTTACGCCCACTTTTTGAACACAGATCTAAAAAAATTTTTCGTAAAATTAAAATCGCGATATTTCCATAATTGTATAAGTTATATAAATAAGATTTTACACACATAATAAGCAAAACTAAACTGTATAAAAACTTTGTGGATTTTGGTGAAGTAGGCGTGGCGCCGCCCACTTTTTAGCATAAAAGCTCTGCTATTTTCAAAAGCGATTGCTTGGAATTTCAAGAATGTATTTCAATGAAATTTTGTGAGATACTTCCCAATAGTATGTAGTATACTCCTGCCAAAAATTATGCAAATCGAATAACAAACAAGCAAGATTTACGGGCAAGTAGTTAACACCCTACTGCCTTTTTTTTATTAATTTTTTTTTATTTTCATACCTTTCATGAACATGAGGAAAGGTATTTATATTTTGTTATTTAGTAATAATTTAATTTACCACTCACAACAGAAGTGTTTTTATCGAAAACAATCAGTTGCCTTTATAACAAATTTTCAGGTATGTATTAAAATAGACCTGAGTAAATTAGGATACCAAAACAGATCACTACTAGGTATTTAATGTTCGGTTACACCCGAACTTAGACTTCCTTACTAGTTTTTTCTTTTAATTTTTATTTTTTAATTTTTTCTTCCTATTTTTAATAATTTCTTTTATATTAATTATAAACGGATTTTATTTTACTAGAAAAGGAAAAACGCCATACCTTTATTGAACCCATACCACGTGCACCCATACCACGGGGGGTTTATTCAAATTATACCAATTTTGTTGTTTCAAAACATTTTTTCTCAGGAACGAGTCATGATAGGCATTCTTTTTTTTACCACGGATCCGTATCAGCATAAAAATCCTTAAGAAATAATTTTATATATATTTTTTTTTTGCATTACAAATACAGGGTCCTGTCACTAGTGTAGAATTGTGATTCACCTTAATACGAATCAATAATTTTATTTAGTGGATACTAGTTTTAAAATTTTTTGAAATCCCGAGAGTTTCGACATTTCAAAAATCATGAAATTTTGTGTCCCTAATGTGTACATAAGAGACCTTGTACATGTCTGAATATTTTTGTTTACTTCCTCATGTAGTCCAATTGTGAACACCTTTGATCAGTGCATGCTACAGACAGTCCATAAAACTACATACATATATGTATATGTAAATACATATATCTTCATGTATCATCGTACTATTTACTCCAGTACTGAAACTGGAGCCGATTTCCACTCCACGTGCATGTGCAAACATTGGATTGTGTATGTGTCTTCTGACGTTGTCCAAACTGATCCCGCTTATACGTACATATGTTTTTTAACATTCAACTTTTATTTTGTACATCGCTGATACTAATTGAAACTTGAATTTTAAATGTAACAAGGCGCCATATCCATGTTCCGAAATTATTTACTTGCAATCTCTACATACATACATATAATACAATTGTAACATGTCTGTATCTCTATCATGTCTGTATAATATACATATGCTATATATTTAAGAAACATCGATGTTAGCCATCATTATTAAGTCAATAAAATCAAGCGTTTTTAGAAATTTTACTGTCTGTATGTATGTTTGTGCGTGCATCACTCAAAAACCGCTCAATGGATTTGAATCGAACTTCGACCGTTATATTAATAGACTTTTAACTTAAAATCTAAGATATCATTTGTTCCGATAGTTGAACCCGTTTACGATATATCGACCAGCGTATTAGATGAGATATCTCATAATTTTGCTGCATTTTGCAAATACGAACTATTTCTAAACCAATTTTTCCCTCCCGGGGATCAGTTCATCCGTATCCCACAAATTTCATACCTACATACATATGTATTAGGTACAGCTGTTTGTATGAACACGGTAGTCCGTACGATCCAGCTAGGAAATTAAATATTTATTATGATTGCACTACGTTAGCATATTTCACGCATGCATATCAATGTAAAGCTTTATATATACATACATACATACCCAGTAGTGAAAATCTCTACTCTGCTCTAATAACCGACGCAAAGGGTGAGCATGAAAGACTCTTAGATAAATCTTTTTGGTCAAGAATGTACACGAAATATCGTGTGATTGAAAACACTCAACATTAAATTTCGAATATATTATGTTCAATTGTAATCACCCTCATATGGATATATGTATATGTATATTGCACCTACACATCAACTGATTTTGACATGGATTAATAGAAACTTAAAATTAGTTAAACCAGTTAAACCAACTAGGTGTAAACTACTTCAAAGCTACACCTTTTAGAGATGTACTTCAAAACTTACCGAAAACTAGCATCTATTTTTACTTCACAATAATCAGAGATAATTCAGAAATAGTAAAATTAATTTCAGAAACCATGAAATATATTTCAAAATCTTTCATTATGTTTCCGAAATCATAGAATGTATCTCAGAATAATCAGATGTAATTCAGAAATCGTAAAATTAATATCAGAATAGTCAATTGTATTTCAGAAATCCTGAAATATATTTCAAAATCTTTCATTATGTTTCAGAAATCAGAATGCATCTCAGAATAAGCACCCGTGATTCAGAAACCGTAAAAAGTATTTCAGAATAGTGAATCATAAAATCAATTTCAGAACAGTCAGTTGTACTTCAGAAGCAGCTGTAGATTTGATCTCCTTTGAATTGTTTTGAAACTAGTTAGAAATCAGTGTTTGTGAACTAGTATTTTGTCTTACTTATTTGACATTTCACTGCAAGGCACATACATATGTACATATATACATATGTAGATATTCTGCTTTAGCAATACGCGTTAATTCAATTTGGATTCCTCAGCTTGGTATCGATTGCATCGCATTAACCGAGTTTCATATTGGTTTCCTGCTCCGTTTAATGTAAATATTTGGTAGCCCAATCAATTCTTCGTTTATTTGAACAAATGTATGGAGTGTATATAGTTATTTATGTACATATTTATACACATAGGTTGTGTACATATATATATGTATGTATGCATGGTTGTTTACTCATATATGTATACAAAAGTATACATTTGGTGCAGATCATTTCTCATGACACGAATTTCGATGTTAGAAAGTGTTGACGTTATTTAATGTCAGTTTTTATACTCAGTTGAGTTTCGTTATGATTTACAACCTCTAATCTCTTATACTACACTGAAAATTTTATTAAAAAAAAAAAAACAAAATTAACTAAGAAAACACCTCAAAGCCCAAGTGGTCTACTTATGTATATAAAATATCGGTCTAAGCTTTGAGAGTAGTTCCGGGGTGTGTGTACTGGGGACGATCTTTGGGAATATTATTATTATTGTTATTTAATTTAGTTTATTTGTTCTATATTAAACTGGGAGGGTGCTGGGTACCTGCTACACCTTGCATGTATTTATTGGGGGTGAGCACTGGGGACTCTGAGATAAAAGCGCCGGATGACCGTCTCATTTTCGCTTCGAAAAATCCCCTTTGGGTTATGCAGCCATAAACTCTATCTTCAGAATATTTCATAAGCTGGTTGCGAATTATAAAAAGGGTACGCAAATGAAATGAACGAAAGAAATTGCTTAAGCCGCTTAATTACGTTAATAACTGTGCTGGAGTAAAATGAACGCCAATGAACCACGCCCACTTTTACAATGTTATACGTCATTTTTTTATTTCAAGGTATCATTGCAAGAAAAATTGTTGAAAAATTATCTTCAACTTTGTTTTTGCTTGAGTACGCAGCGGAGTATATAATCTTCGGCCACAACCGAACTTAGACTCTCCTACTTGTTTTTGTTGTTTGTTTCTTAAATTGATTGAATGGAATATTTATTTCGGAGAAAAAAATTCGTTCCTCCAAGTGTTAAGGTTAAATGTACATAATCACATCACTTTTTTGAAATATGCCAAAACGATGTGGAGCAATATTTCATTTGAACAGAAAAGCGATAAGAAAATTTTCTTCAAAGCCGAATTAAACTTGAAACCATAAATGCTGAATTTTACCTTCTTTTTTACTAAAACGATGGCAGCGTTTGTTTGTCTTTTAATAAAATAATTAAAAACACGTGAAAGGTTAAGGTAAGTTTTATATTGCAAACTGTCGGCTCCAAAAAGCTTTCCTTGAGCTTTTCTGCAGCATTGTCGTAATGACCGTTGTTGGATGTATCTAAAATGCGGTTGTTCGCGGGCATTCGATTCAACTGCCATGGGAATGCAATGAATTCCGTTTCAGAACTTCCTCTCGAATTTCGTGCTACCAACGAATATGAATTCACTTCTTTCATAAAATATACTATAACAGTAAGTGCACACGTATATGTATAGCTAAACTCTAATATATATCTATATTACGTAAAAGCTCAATCGTTCTTGGTGAGAATTTGACGCTTGGATACGCAAGGTGATCGTTTGTATCCGTGCGTGTCATTTTGTTATCTGCTAATTAAAAACAAATACATTTACACAGATATGCAGGCATAAATACTAAACATACACACATACATACACATACATGTATGTATGTATGTATGTATGTGTCTTTTATTACCCAGCAAACAATTGTATATTTTACATACAACTAGAGATCGCCCAGTACTTGAAATTCAAACGCAAAACTTTATTTTATTTTCTTCCATTTTATTTTATACTATTTTATCTTATTTTATTTTATTTCATTTTATACTATTTTATTTTATTTTATTTTTATTTTATTTTATCTTATCTTATCTTATTTTATTTTATTTTGTTTTATTTTCGTTTCATTTAATTTTATTTTATTTTTTTTTATTTTATTTTATATTATTTTATTCTATTTTATTTTTATTTATTTTATTTTATTTTGTTTTATTTTATTTTCTGTAAAACGTAGATGATCAATAAAGTTTACATATTTGCTCAAGTTTGTCTTCCAACGAGAGAGCCTTACAAATATTAAGCGGAAGCGAATATGCCTGTAAAAAATAGGGCTATTAATATGAGTGGACCTTAACAAATTCAAACATACTCGCTTGGTAGGAAGATGCAACACGATTCCATTCTATCTAATGCTACTCGCATAGGAATTCATCAAAGTTGCACTGGAAAAATGCGTGCAATGTGTAAGAATTTATTTGTGTAGCTAGTTTTGTATGTATGTGTGTATGTGTAAATAAAAGCGTGCTCATTGGTCGAAAACTACTCGCTTAGGCTGAGTCAACTCGACTTAACGTGCACCTGAGCTCGACAGCAATAATAAACACTTTGAAGCAATCAGTTAACGAACCCACAAGCCGACTAAAACGTCAGCACGCTGACAGCTACGTCTGCTTGTTTGTACATATGTATGTATGTGTGCCGAGTGGCACAGTAGAATGTAATCATATCATGCTTGGTCAAAAGTGCAAGGAGTTGTAGATCAAAGGTGATTTTGGCCATTCGAATTTGAAGATTTATGCTGACAATATTTATCATGTTAACCTTGATTTCAAATATAGGAAGTCCTTCATAGCTTCGATTCGATCAAATTCAGCAAAGTACGAATGTGCCCCTCATGTGTGTTCTTTCCCGAGTTCCAACTCCCGAATCCCAAGTGCCCACTAGGATGCCGTTTCTTTGATAGAAAAAGACCAATTAGCGACAAGTTGTATATCACGTTGAGTGCCGCTATTCGTTTTTATATATTTTAATCTATATTTTCTCCATATTGCACCACTGTGCATCGCCGACCGGAATGTAGTGTATGTAAACAAATGAGCCAAAAAGTCAAATAATCTGGGAGAGAATAAACAATTGCAATTAGCTTTGTATGTATTGGCTTGAGCGTTTTGTCGTAGCATGAGTGTCTGGCTTTGTAGTTTAATTTCATTTATTTGTTTTGTTTTAAAAAACTATTTTTTCTCTATCTTTTGTTCTTTAAAAGTGTATAAAATTAAGAATAAATATCAAAGGTAAAAGATAACTAAATAGTTGACCTTTTTGTAAATTAATGTTCTTGTTGATTTTTCGTTGCATTCAGTAGATACATATGTATGTACATATGTGCTGTTACAACAAAAGCGATATTTGCTTTCATATGTTTGTATGTAAATTGAGGATTATGCTGTTTCCGATTCTCTGTTAGATAAAAATATCAGGGCAGCGTTGCCATATCTAAATAAAAATGAAATGTTTTACGCGATGGATGCCTAAATGGCTAAACCGATTTCTATTACGAGTATTTAAAATGTAGGACCTTATCTGTCGCTGGCTTTTCTTTTATAAAAAAATTCAAAACTTTTAGTTGTTGCTGTCGAAAACTGAAGACAACTGGGACGGTACGATTTCGCAATTTTGTTGATAATTTTTTTAGGATAAGGCAAGGAACTGAATAGGGATAGTGATAGTGAAAGTGATAGTGATAGTGATAGTGATAGTGATAGTGATAGTGATAGTGATAGCGATAGTGATAGTGATAGTGATAGTGATAGTGATAGTGATAGCGATAGTTTAAATGAAAGAGGTAGGGTGAGATGAATTAGAGGTAAGCGATAGAAAAAAGGAGAAGCAGATAAAGAGGAAGCAAATGGATCTATGAGAAGGTAGGGAGAGTCAAAACAATTTTTGAGCAGGACAACGTTTGCCGGGTCTGCTAGTCCTAATCCATTAATCTAAATAGATATGTGTCCGTTGTACCCCGCTTCGGCTGTCGATTTTGGTTACCATTCGTATTAGTAATAATAATAATTTTCCGGGATGTCATCTGCTAAGGCATCCGAATTTTGGTGAGTAGCCCTGAGTCTTCTCCAGTAGACAGTGGTGGACCCAAAAAACAGCGTCTTACTCCCGTTGGTACATTCAAACTCAATTTTCTGTAAAGCGTAGAAAAAAACCTAGCGCGTCGAAAACTCAATCAGAACTCACGGTTGTTCTATTGGACGATCTTTCATAAGTTTATGCATTAACAACCATTTTACTGTTAAAAAGAATAAAATAACAGTACAGACAAACAAAACACAAACAAAATGCAGCTGTACTCATATATGATCGGCACCAGTTGACGGCGACGTCTAAGACCATTATAATGTCGCATTGCGATTTGAGGCTAACGAACATTGGGTTGTTAGCAGCGCTGTGCTCGTAATTTAATGGTGAGGATGAGGGGCAACGTATTAGCGCTTCAGTGGTGTTGTGCTATTGTTGTTGTTGCTATCGCTACGTCGTCGTTAGTTAACAACCGAGCAGTATGGCTGGCGGTTAATGGTTGCTGGGTATACCGTGTGCTGGGTTCACACTGTGACATAGCTTTACTCCCCTGCCATTCGTAGATCAGTTGCGGTGACGATCACACGGCTCATTTGCCGAACAAACAATTTTGTAAATTGTTAAAAAAAGAGAATAATAAAAGTAAATTCTTTTTTAAATATATTGTTAACAAAAAAAAACAAAGTAAGCACGTTTTTTGTTTTTGCTATAATAAAAATTGCTACGCTATGAACTCTAGCTTAAGTGTTCAGCGGGGATTTACAAACGATCGGTGATTGCATTAAAAGTGCAAGGTGTAAAAATTATAAACAAATAAGTAATACGACATAATAAAAATAGCAAAAATTCAACAAAAAAACTTTAATTTCAATAAAAGAAAATTATTACTAAAAAACAATTTTTTTTTTCGTTCTTCCGCTTGCACAAAACAGCCGAATCTCTTTCCTGCTGCCTCGTTCGTGTTAAAAGCATTGCCGGTTTTGTTTCACGTCAATTCAGCAAAAATATCATTGCAACTTTCGGCAATTGCTGAGTTGGCTGTTTATTATTTTATAACAAAAAAATTAAGTAAAAAAACTGAACTTCAATTAAACGTGAAAATGCATGAAAAAGGAAAAAAAGAGAGAACTTTTACAAAATGCTGAGTGATCGTATGGCGTTTACCGGTTCAACGTCGTCGTTTTTACAACGTGCAACAATCACATAAAAAGGTGTTTATTCTTTATAATTTATACAATGATATTTTTATAAATACATACATATGTATATGCTTTTGTTTATAGCTCTTATATCAGATGTACTAAGTACAGTGACTGTCAGAAAAAATGATGAGATATTTCTTTCAATTTTTTTTCTGCATTGGGACTTAAGCTTATATCTGAAAAAGTTTTCCCAACATGTTCTTTTCTAAGCAAAACTAAACTTGGGTCATAAATGTAGAAGTGTTTTAATTAAAAATTTCGAAAAGAATGAAGTTAATAACTGTCGCTGCAGATACGACAACCCAAAAAGTATTTCATACCCGAGACTTTGTTATACATATACATACATATATTTAAAAAGTCTTCAAACCATTTGAGCTTTCTTAAAAAAATATTTTCTCAAGAAATTAAAGTTTTCTGGAATACAACGGAATGTCTCAAATACATTTTAGGATTCTTAAATTTAAAATGTAGTAAACATTGTGTTTTTTTTACCTTTGTACCCATAATGGCAGCACATACATATGTACACATGTATACGTAGATACTGATTTCCGAAGATCAAAAGTTCCTACGAGGAATAGCGAAATTGATTGAATCATGTCCTCCTAACCGCGAAAGCGATTATTTCAGTAATTTTTTTTGAACTGTGTTTTTTCGGCTAGATTTTGTTTTTTTGATTTTTCCAAATTTTATTTTTTTAAGCTCTTTTTAAAATAACAAAAATCAAATAGAATAAAAAATATAGAAAAAGTTAAAACAGTAAAAGAAACACTGATTATAAAAAATAAAAACAAATAATAAATAATAAAGATATTAAAAAATAATAAAGAAATTAAAAATTATAAAAAAATAATAAGGAAATTACAAAATAATAAGAAATAAAAAAATAATAAAAAAATTAAAAAATAATAAAAAAATTTTAAAATAATAAAGAAATTAAAAAATTATATAGAAATTAAAAAATAATAAAGAAATAAAAAAATAATAAAACAATTAAAAAAATTATAAAGTTAAAAAATAAATGGTAAAAAAATAAATGATAAAAAAATAAATAATAAAAAAAAATAAACAAAAGAGAAACCAAAAAAAAGAAAAAATAATCAAAATTAAAAAAATAAAAAATTTTTATAAAAAATAAAAACAAATAATAAATAATAATGATATTAAAAAATAAAGAAATTAAAAATTATAAAAGAAATAATAAAAAAATATAAAAATAATAAAGAAATAAAAAATGATATAGAAATTAAAAAATAATAAAGAAATTAAAAAATTATATAGAAATAAAAAAATAATAAAAAAATAATAAAGAAATAAAAAAATTAAAAAATTATAAAATTAAAAAATAAATGATAAAAAAATAAATAATAAAAAAAAATAAACAAAAGAGAAACCAAAAAAAAGAAAAAAATAATCAAAATTAAAAAAATAAAAAAATTTTAAAACAACCGATTATGTAAAATAAAAAAAATAAAGAATTACCAAAAATTAAAAAAAGAAATTAAAAAATTTCTTAAAACAGCCGACTATGTAAAATTAAAAATAATAAAAATAATAGAAGTTCAAAAAATTAAGAAATAAAAATATAAAAATGCAGATAGAAAAAAAAAAACCAAATATTGCTTCTTTGTCTTGCTTATTTTGTGGTTGAAAAGTAGCTGGAAATAGTTGGTTAAGATGTCATGCAGATGTAATCATAGCTGACTTGAAAATAGTTAGTCCGTGTTTATGACACTCTATAATAAAATTACGTCCATGTTAGATTTATTTCCTGCAGGGTATGTATGTACGTAATCCTATGTATATATGTACATATGTATGTAAAATTACTAATTTCTTACAAATATATATTCTCATCCAACCAGTTCGCGCAGACTTCGATTAATATTCTAACAATGTACAGATTTACTTATAAATATTTATTAGCGAAAGTATGTAAGTATATTTTTTGAGATGGTACGTGTAAAAAAAAATCTGCATCTTCGGTAATGAATCGAGCAAGATACTTATTTAATTGGCGCCTAATCGTTTAAACGAGTTCTGTCACCCATCAAAATGGCCCTATATGCGGTATACAGTTACAAGTGTTTGTTTTAAGATTGCCGCTCGCTTATACACACATACATACATATTTCGTTGGTGCGACAAATAGTTTCAAAGAGTAGGTATCAGAGTCTAGTTGCGAAATTATTAAAATATATATTTTCATGTTTAATTTGTATCGTCCACTAACCTGAACTTGAACTGAGCACATCTTCTTCTGCCTGTAAGTAAATAAGCAATCTGAAAGGTACACGATTAACGTATGTATGTATATGTTTTAAAATACTTAAAAAATGGATAGTCTCTTCAAAAGATGTTTTATTCATTAAAAGCATTTATGTACCTTCACAGAATTCTTGCAAGTTTGCCATCTGTACATCGAGTAAGACCTAACTAAACACGTTTCTGTTCAACACCTTTCATAGATTAAATATAATTCTAATTAAATAAATTGCACACATAATTAAATAACTGATTTGTTATTTAAATAAAAGAACAGCTTTTTTAAGTTAGTTTTTATTTACAACTTTTTTTTATAATTTGTAATAATTCTTGTTATTGCTATAATTCAATGTTTAAATAAGTTAGCAACTAAAGATTTTCGCTGACACAAGTCATTCATTGGTTTGTAAGTTTTGTAATTATGTAAATGCTGATAAACAGGTGTACAAATTGGCCTGACTTGCATGTCTTTATGCCTAATTAGGAGGTTTATCTACAATCTGTTCGTAATGAAACATATGTATGCAAGAACATTAGACTGTATCAAGAATTTTACCTTTTTATTTAAACTAGTTCAAAAAAGAGTTCAAAGCTAAACAATGATTTTATATTCGCTATTGCTAAGAGAATTAATGTCGAATTATTTTGAGAATTAACAGCATAGACATTAATTCTCTTTGTGGCATTAGTTCCAATGACATTATGACACGTCACCAATCACGAACAATTTAGTCATCTTCATTCAAAAGTGAATCTAGAACAATGACATTAAGTCCGTTTATATTATAGCACGTCAACTTCGAGAAACTAAGGAAAATGCATCCTCTTTTAGTGACGTCGATAAAATCCAAACTTATTTTTTTCCCACGAAAATCTCATTATTCAGTCAATGTGGATTTTCCATGTTGAAAAAGCTCACGAAAAAGTTTGCGAGTAGGTAGCTTATTCTTACTAAAATGGGGTAGCGTTGTGAGTTTGTTTTATATTTTTATTTAAAGCGAAACATATTTGTTTATTATATGTTTCAAGAAAAAGAAACCGGCTAGCTCACAGTTCCGTGGAAATAAATCAATTGAGTTATGAGCTAAGTTTATATTAATAGGAAGCTTATTATGCATATTCACACCAAGTAACTCGTACTAAATAATTAAGAAAAATTTATCACAATGTATGCTCATATATGTATATTGTAACATATTATTATCGACTGTGATTTAATCATGTAAAGCAGCTAACATTACATAAGCTATATTCTTTATTAAATAGTAACATCTGGTGCGCTTAGTAAAAAAACTTGAATACGTTTCATATAATATGAGAAAACTTATCGATGTCGTTTAAAATGAAGGTCAAATGGCAGTGAAGATCTCTACTAAAATGTAAGATTAATCAGGGTTAAGAGTGCAAACTATATTAAATTATATTGCAAAATAAATTAACTTAATCATCAATCAATTATCCGATTCACGATTTCGTCCTTTTAGTAGTCAAAAACAAAACTTTATTATACATAAAAATCTAAATACGAGATCACCAGAAAGATTTTGAATAATAGACTACAAACTCGATTCGTCTAAGTTAAAACACTTAAGGTTTGGGCCTCAAGCATCCAATTCACTTTAATTTTATTCATTACAGCACTTCAAATAAATTCCATAGTTGCTCTAGTGCATTACATTTCTTTACAATTGGCCCTGCAGTAATAAAATAAAGTTTGCAAAAATCGTATAAAGAGTAATAAATTTTCGATATCGAAAAAATATTCTCCGATTTCGCACACGCTTCATTATTGTATCTGCTTCTATGTTCGAACTTGATCATTTTTAATTTTTTTTTTCTCGAAATTTTCGATATCGAAAAAAGGGGAGATGTTATCTTTCGATTTCGCCCACGTTTAATTTTTTTTATTACCGAATTATCTTATTTTAAAATTATTTCGAAATTTTCAATATAGAAAAAAGACGTGTTTTTATGTTTCGATTTCGCCCACGTTCCATCATCGCAGCTGCTTTTATTATAGAATTTTAAATGTTTTACAAATTTTCGATATCGGAAAAAAGGGGAGTGGTTATCTTTAGATTTCGCAAACCTTTCATCATTATAGCTGCTTTTATTATTGTAGAAAATATCAATATATGTACAGTGGGATAGGGACCGTGTAAAAATAATCGCACCTTTTTTATGCGATGTTTTTTGTGCGGACTTCTTTTTTTATGCGTTTTGTTTTGTGCGATCCTTTTTTTGTGCGGTACATATATCGACCTATCCTAATAGAAAAGACGTATCTCAAAAAAAAATTTATAAAAGACGTATTTCGTCGATTTTTTTATAAAGGCCGTATTTCAAAATTTTTTTTATAAAAGACGTATCTCGGCGATGTTATTAATAAGGTCGTATCTCAGAAACTCGCTTAAAAGGGTTGTAACTAGAAAAATTAGATTTTTGCAGGAGCGATTTAAACATTAAATCCCTTTCCACAATTCGTTAAGGACTTGAATCTCAAAACTTGATTAATTTTCATAAAAATAATGTGCTAAAGAATAATTTTACTTCTACATATATAAAAATAAAGGTTTTAATCAATGCCTATTACCGTTGTTTAACGGATGTGGCCTGAACGGTTGGAGATTTTGATCAAAATTTGGATCAGGGTGACCCAGAATGTCTATAGGATATGGCTATCAAGTGAAAGGTGTTGACGAGAGCTTCCAAAAGGAGCGGTTTTCAGGTTTATTTGAGTACTCGAGGTGCTTGTCTATATCTGTATATAAAAATTGAACCCTATTTCCCTTGGTTCGGATTTCACGCGTGAATAGATTGGCCGATTTCACTAACCCTTTTCCTACCCTGTTTTTTATGGTCAGTTGATAGCTTTTATGAGAAAAAAAATTAGGAAGATTTTGCGGAATCCTAAGATATCGACCAAGATGTCGCCCAGAGGTGACCTAGAAGTTGCTTTTCAATGTGGGTATCAAATAAAAGCTCACTTCTGACTTCACTTGAAGGAAAAGGAAGCGGGAGAGGAAAAGTGGGAGGGGTGATAGTCAGTTGTGCACTTCTTTAAAAGTCAGTTCGAATTATAAAATTATCGTTTATCGTCATACAAACAACATCTACGGCCCCATTTGGTCTTTATTTCCATATCTCGGAAACGGCATTAAGAAGGAGTGGTCTATAGTCCTATAAAGGAGGGACTATAGACCACTCCTTCCTAAAGCCCTCAACAACACTTTTCATTTGATATCCATATAATACAAACACCTTCTGGGGTCACATACAGTTTAAATCGGGTTTCAAGACTTTAACCACCTGGGGATATGAAGTATAGTTCAAAATCTATTCTCATACCCATCAACTATTCTTTCAAAATTTCGTGGAAATCGACCGAACCGTTTCGGAGATCTTGTATAAGTACATAACACCATAGGTAGATTGAAGAGTAACTTACTTTTCCCAAAACATTTTAATCAACTTCCAGAGAAACGACTTTATCAATAAAATCGCTGAAATACGACTTTTTTCGATGGAAAATTTTTTATAACTCGCAGAAGGGAATATTTACATAATTTCGCTTATACTTTTTGAGTGCAAAAACGGTTTAACATAATTTTGGCATCACAAAAATGCAAATTTTTCGCGCTATTTTATAGATTAAAAAGCTCAATTTGCAAAAAAATCAAGTTATTCCCCTTTTAACCAAGATCCTGAGATACGGCCTTCATAATAATTTCGCTGAGATACGTCCTTTATAAAAAAAATTTTGAAATACGGCCTTTATAAAAAAATCAACGAAGTACGTCTTTTATAAATTTTTTTTTGAGATACGTCTTTTCTATTAGGATAGGTCGATATGTACAGGCAGTGTCAAAAGAAAGTGTACACCATAAAATTGAAATTTTCACCAATCACTGCTTCTTTTTGAATAATTTCGCAAATTTTTTATAAAACTCTTCATACATATACAGTTTGTACTTTCAAAGTTAAAGCTCAAAAGTTTTTTCAAAATTCAGGAAAATTCGACAAACTTTCAACAAAATTTCAAACTTTTTGCACAAAATTTTTAGATTTTTTTTTGAATACGCAGTTTTGTAGCTCGTTGAATTTTACTATAAAATGAGACAAATCTTAAGCCGCTTCAAATTTTGTTGAAAGTTTGTCGAATTTTCCTGAATTTTGAAAAAACTTTTGAGCTTTAACTTTAAAAGTACAAAATGTATTTTAATGCATACTTTTATAAAAAATTTGATAAATTATTCAAAAAGAAGCAGTGATTGGTGAAAATTGCAATTTTATGGTGTACACTTTCTTTTGACACCGCCAGTATATGTACCGCACAAAAAAAGGATCGCACAAAACAAAATGCATAAAAAAGTGGCGCATAAAAACAGGTTTGACTGCACTCCTAATGAAGTGTCGCTTGAAATACGTTGTCTAATTATGAAGATGAGTGTACTGTACTTGAGTGCTCCAAATTTAACGCATTCACTTTATTAATTTTCATCACTTTATCAATGCAAACATATTTTGTGTATATGTATGTATCATACATATATGTACATATATAGTGCGATGGGTTCATAACTTACAGATATTTCACAAAATACCATTTTGAATTAAATTTCTTTCTTTATCGCTCCTAATTTTTTTTTTGGGAGACTACATACGTACATACATACATACATACATAGATAAGATTACGCTACTTTTGCTTTTGCGATAAGATAAGTTAATTTTTTTTTTTGTGTGTAAACAGGTGAGAATATATGGAATACATGTATGTATATGTGTGTAGAATTGTATGCCATACCGCAAGTATTATAATTAAATATTTACCACAGGCTGTTTTGCAGCGTCAGTAGTATTCGTTTTTTTTTTCTTTCTACATAAAATGAGTCAAGTGATTATGGTTTTGTGCTCCATAAGGCGGCCATTTTGAAACAAAAAACACACTTTTAATGATTCATTTGAACAAATACTTATAAATTTATTTAGTTATTTGCTTATGTGCTATTTATTCAACTAAGGTGCAATTTAGGGTTTTTAAAAATATGTTATAGTTATTCATCATAAAATATCATAAAGTTACTGTACTTATGTAGGTAATTATAAACTACATATGTGCTCTACATAGCCGACGCATTTAAGTGGAATTTTGTATGACGAATTGTCTTAAAATAAAATTATTTCAGGTGCGCCTAATTAATATACATACATACATAGTTTTTTGATAAAAATTTTGTTACCACCTTAAAGGGATTCAATTAATTAATTATAAACATCAAAATAATTCGATTGCTAGGACAGATAAATTTATGATAAGAAAGCTTCCTGAATTTTTGTATATCTATTTTACCTTTAAAATCTGTCGAGTTGAAGAAGCATTTGCCAGCCACTGCTGGTTACATACATATGTATTTACAAAACATTTGGTATTGTTAAGATTTTCCTTGACAGTTAAAGTGTTCATATTTAATGTTTTCAATACAAATAACTTTTTAAAAATAACGTCATGAAAATATGTTTGACACCTAGGCCGCGCTACGTTTTTGCGAAGTTAGAATTTCTTTCTGAAAATTTTTTTGGGTAGAATATATATGTATGTATATACATATATAGAGTAACTTCGGGTAATATATATTTAAATATATATGTATATTTTAAAATGAGCAAAATCGGGCTGGCCAATCGAGAGAAATTAAAAAAATGTTGTAAGTTCTGAGCAAGCTCGAGACCAGCGAACAATAATTCATAGTTGAATTTTCATTGTCAGTTTTTGGGAAAAATTCATAATTGGAGAACTTCAAAAATATAAATCTATATGTAATTCGAGTTTGAAAAGTTATTCGAGTATGGAAAAATTCTGAAGCCTGATTTCATATTTTCAACTTCGAAAATATATACATATGTATTTATAATTCAAGTTTTAAACAATTTTATATACATAGTTCGATTTTCGAAAAATTTTGATGGCTCGCTTTACGATTCCATCTTGTATATGTATATTTTGAAATTAACAATGAAGTCTTTAAAATAGCACAGATATGGCGCTAAATATTTATAATAGGATCTGCCACTTTTAAAGTAAGTATTTCATCATGATTATCAAAAATAAAAACAATTCTTTTTAAAATTTTTTTTAAATTGTTTTTAAGTTTTTTTTTTAAATTTGTTTTAAAGTTTTTTTAAATTTGTTTTAAAGTTTTTTTAAATTTGTTTTAAAGTTTTTTTAAATTTTTATTTTTATTTTTCTTTTAATAAAATTTTTTTTTTATTTAATTTTTTTTTATTTTTTTTTTGAAATTTTTTTTTTAATTTGGAACAGTCTAATGTGTTTGTATGCTGTATGTGAGTAGATTACATATATCTATAAAAATATATCACCTCAGGTACTCGTGAGAACTTTCTTTTCAAGATTTATTTATTTTTAATTCCAATTTCAAGTACCATTTATCATTGGAATTCGTTTATCTAATCTTAAAAAGAAAAAATGTTCCGATTGGCAAACAGTCACACAACGCCACTCAGACTAGGGATTTATAAGCTTTTATGATATGTACTAAAAACATTAACTTTACGGTGTATAAACTAGATATGTAAGTGGAATCGTTGTAGGATTCGTCAAGCAACCAAATACATATTAAAAGCTTTCCATGACTATCCAGCAATACGTAGATTCATTTAGCACAAAATCCAACCTTTAGATATGATTCACCCACCGTTGAAAGTAGATTCTATTGGTTCTGATATATATTTATTGGTTTCATTATTTTTTATTCTTTCGCTTTCTATATACCATTTGTCTATCTATGTATACTGGACTCTTTCTCCCTCTCCCTTCCCAATTCCACTACTATGTATGTATATTCGAAAACCGAAAATATGATTATCATGGATGAAGTGAGCCAGAATGTCAGACCTTCAAGATTTTATATTTATCATGGGAGTTGGGCAGTTTTATGAAAACATCAACGATTTGGTTATCACAAAAGTTATCTGATATGTATTTACAATAGTCTTTATCGTTATTATTATTATTACGTATTTTATTTTTCAAGCGAACTCAATTGCATACATTTAAACATCCTTTATACTTACCGCCTGTATACATAAGTATAGGTATAATTAAAGGTTGGTTTGTCGTTTCACCACACCTCTCTACCACAGCGCTAAATCCAGCTAAATTAACCACTAATACACACCCACAAGTGTCATCGATGGCTTAATTGCAAAATATTTCTACAAATATTTGATTAACTACCTTTATATGTATGTATAAGAAGGCTTTCATGTTTGCGTTCCAACTTCAGTAGAAAATCGTGGAATACTGAAACCTAGTTTCAATCAACTAGTAAGCAATAGGAGCCAAACTCAAGATATGACAGCCCATTGTTATAGCTATAACTGTAACTTCGAAAATAAATCGAATTTCGAAAAATTGTGAAATGCTTATTTTTTTAATTTTACTATAACTGTTATTTCGAAAATAATTCGAATTTCGAAAAATTGTGAAATGCGTATTTTTTTAATCCTTGTGAGCCCCACCACCCAACCTTACTATAATTCTAACTTCGAAAATAATTCGAGTTTCTAAAAATTGTGAAATGCTTATTTTTTTTATAGTTGTTGGAGTTACCCCCCAACTTTACTATAACTGTGACTTCGAATATAACCGTGACTTCGAAAATAATTCGAATTTCGCAAAAATTGGGAAATGCGTATTTTTTTAATCGCTGTGGGCCCCATCACCCAGCTTTACTATAACTGTAACTTCGAAAATAATTTGAACTTCGAAAAATTGACCGAAAAAAAGTCTATAATGCCACTTCACAAATTTTTACCCAGCTATAACTTACAAAATAATTGGAATGTTGAAAAATATAAAATATACAGACTTTCGAAAACTAACCCAAATATATGTTTAGCTGTTGTGAACTCTACAAAAAAGTTTCAGAGAGAAATTCGAACATTGAAAAAAGTGCCATCTTAAAAATGTTTAGTCAGTTGCAAAAATTTTTTCTTTAAATGAAGTTTTATCATTAAACAATTCCCAAATAAACATTTATCACGCATATCTCCTTTTTTAATAGAAATTGCTGGTGCTTCTTTGTTGCATTTATATAAAGGTAGTCTGATAGCATTTTTGTTATCGTCTTTACATTTTTTGTATATTCTTCTTTGGCCAACAATTGTTTTGTCTGTTGTATTGTGATTGTTTGCGCTGATAATCTTATCGCTGCCGCCACGCATATAACCATTTAATCATCTAAAGGTGTGCTTGTGCATATACATACATATATACATTGTATATAGATATGTATATCTTGCAAATACATGAACTTTAACCATTTTCTATTAAATATTGCTTGATGTAAACTGCCGCCAATACAAAGTGTTCAATGCAACAACATTTTAGTCTGCGCCAACACATTGCCAAAGCGTGTCTCTTATTACAGCTAAATAGCCAATCTTGTGCTGCAGGTGCACTATTCAATTGTAATAAGAGATTTGAAATTTCTCAAATGATTAAACAATTTGTTGTTGGTGATATAATAATGAGCTCTTGAAATTGCTTAGTTTTGCAAAATAAATTCTTTGTGTCAGCATAATTCCACGGATATATGGAAATCATACTCAAATGCTCTGTAATAATCTTAACACAATCTAAATTTCTGCTAACATTGACCTACAAATTATAATTTGCAGCCGTCATTTAGTTTGGTTTTCATTTAATTTTTGTTTTAACTCCTGCCTGCATCTGTCAGCTAGTTAATCTAACTTCCTTTTTGTTTTCGTTAAATCTGACATTGTAATTGCATAGTTGTTGTTGCAAACTAACTACTTTGACGCTTACCCACAATAAGTTCTCAGAAGCTTTTTATGAATGAAGTGAGATATTATGCATCAATTAAAAATTACAATTGACTTAAGTCTCCGCTGGCTAGGAAAAGAACTTTGAATTGAATGTTTTGTGCAGTATTTGTTCGAGAAAATTAAAAGACTAGGTCCCTTACTCTGTAGTTATATTCGAAAAGCTAGTCCAATCGAAAGCAAAAATCGATTATAATAAACATCGGTACTCAGTGGTTCGTACGAATTTCGAAGGTTCGAATGTAGGCCTTCGGACAGTAAATAAATTTTTTTTTTTTGCTTTTTTTAAATAAATTATATTCTTTTATTAAATAAATTATTTTTTTTATTCATTAACCCAGATAACCCTAATGTCCTATATGTAGGACACCAATTTCATGTTGAGTCACGCACGCGCTCGATGGCCAGGAAATAAGGGGAATGTATTTTTGCATGCAGTAGAAATTGCGCAACAGCGTTAGTAAGTGTTTACAGTCCGTCAGTGAGAGAAGTGCTCGTTGTCTCATTCAGAAAATTACTAATTTTGAAAAATGCAAAATTATAACATACGATTTCAAAAGTGAGTTAAACTTTATGTGATAAAAGTTAACAATTTTTTCTTTTTTACTAAAAAATTATAAAGAAATTAATGAGGTTTCAAATGTGTAAAATTATAGTAAAATACATTGAAAATTAGTTAGTAGTAAAAGTGAACAAATGTTAGTGTCCTACATATAGGACATTAGGAAGATAGGTGTCTACAAGAATTTTTTTTTGCAGGGGTCTCTCGCTTCATGAGGTTCTTGTTTTGTTGGAAGATGGTGAAGAAAACACTGGCAACATCGATGAAGTGGTTTTGTTTCCTCCAGTAAATGCAAACGGCAATATTACTGACGAAGATTCTGGTCCTGAGGAAGATTTTGACGTAAATAATTTTCCATCTGCCCAACTGCAAGCGCCAGCAGAAATAAAATTTAGTGCAGCCGGGCCTGAAAGCTCATCCGATGAGTCGGACGATAATATACCGCTAAACGCTGCTGACTACCCATCGAAAGCAACCAACCTACCAAAAAGGCCATGCAAGTTGCTCCAAAGAAGTCGAGATTGGCTATGACCGTATGGATCATCTTGTAGAGCCACAGGAAAAACAAACCCGATGTGGATATTGCCATCAGAAAACCACTACAAGATGTGTAAAATGCAATATTGGAGTACATACAAAGTGTTTTGTAAAGTTCCATTCCAATAAATAAAAATATGTTTTTATCCCTTATATTCCTAATGTCCTATATATAGGACACCTCTAAAATAATAAAAAAAATAAAAAAAATAAAAAAAATTTTTAAAAAAGTATCAGAGTCTCTTTCTTTAGCGGTTTTAAACAGACATTTTAAAAAATTATTTAAAATTTTCGCCTGAGTAACTTTTAGGGTTATCTGGGTTAAATTTAATTTTTTTTAACTAAATTTTATTTTTTTATTAAAAAAATGTTTACTTTTTATTAAAAACAATTTAATTTTTTTTATATGAAATAATTTTTTTTTGGTCTTTTTTTTTAATCTTTTTTTTTTTTAATCTCAAATGCTTCTACACTAAAAAAAAATTTTTTTTTTTAATTTTTAATTTTTTACCCAACATACTTCAATTATTTTCTGTCAACATAGATTACTTTTTGATAAAAAAATCACACTATTCTATCATTATAATAATAAGAAATTACATTTTTGTAGATTTCCGCTTGATAAATTGTTGTTGAATGGAATTTTCCAACTTTGAACTATTTTGGCAATAGAAAGGCGGATAGATCAAATTCGAACAGAGCAGAATGAAACTTGAACAATTAGTGCGTTCTACCCGAAAATTTTATACAAAGGTCGAATCACTCGAAAACGAACAAATTTTCTTTCGAATAGAATTATAGAGTAAGGACCCTAGTTTTTGTTATTTTTGTGGTGTGTGTTTGGGCCATTTTTCCTGTTTTTGTAGGTTTGGCGGGTTAAAGATCAGTTGATAAATATTTCATTCAATTATTATTTTTGGGGGGGGGGGGGGGGGGGAAATATATACATATGTAAATAATTTTTAAAAAACCAAAACAAAAAAAAAAAAAATAGATTTTTTTGACGTTGGCACTTTTTTTTATTTATTTTTTAATTTAGACAGTTATTATTCTAGTTGCATTTCAGATTCAGCGTCATATTTAAAGCTAGGCTTTAGTGGCTTGGTATATACATAATAGTAAATCATTCCATGGCGTTTATAGTTTTCACAGCCGATATAGCCTTTTATATATTTTTTATATTTACTAATGCCTTCAAAAGAGTTAATTTTTCTGTTGTTCCCCTTTCAATTATTTTTAATGGCAAATAAAATACATTAAAAAGTCTAGAAGGTCTGAGCTTAATGTGCGCCGTCATCAGGAACGATGATTTCATTACTCTAAAAAAAAAAAAAAAAACTTATATTAGAAAGAGGTTATAGAATAAAATAATTATTATTGTTTTTTTTTTTATTAAGTAAAAGTTTAACTAATAATAAAAAGTTCAATTTGAGATTTCCATATAAACGTTTCTATAACATTTGCTACTTAGTTAAATGCATTTCAATAATTGAGTGCTCACCTCATGCGTAGGCGTGCAAGCTTTATTCATTCCTTATTTATTTAAATGAAATTTGTGGTTAGAGAATTGCATGTCGTCAACAAAATTTTCACACAAAATGTAAATTATTCACAATGAAAGTGAATTTTGATTGGTGAAAAAATTGTGTATAGAAGTTACTTAGTCTCATACATACAAAGGTAAACTGCAGTCAATGCAACTAGTTTTAAACTAATTATACCAGTTACGTACTAGTTCCAAATAAACTAAATAATTTTTTGCTTTTAATCAACGGCCAAAAAAAGCTTCTTAGGAATACTCAAGAATTTTGGTTTTAGTTAATTGCTTGTGGGGATAATGTATTTCGAAATCAACAACTTTTCATTAGATAAGTACTCAGTTAAAATAGGAGATGTCATGGGTTTGAGTTTCGGAGTCAGGCGAAAAAAGAAAATTCATAAAAAAATCGTTACTGGCGTTATTCCAAACTTTGCTACGTCATTATTTTACAATTGTTTGAATTTTTGGTGATTGATGTTTCAACCTCTGCTGACTATACTCCAACCAATTCACTTGTTAACTTGAATTTTTCGTGACTAGTTTGTTGTTGTATTGTACCTACATAGTAGTTTATGTGTCCCTGTGCACATTTGTATAGACTTTAATCATAATATGTATTTGCAAATAGTTTGCGTGTTAGTTTTACAATAAAAATGTTATATTATTAGTTAATAAATGACAAATATATGTATGCGCATGTAAACTACAATATTTATTCTTTTGCGATAAAAATATTATTAATAGAACTTATATAAATCAAAAATTGAAATAAGATTATAAATATGAGCTTGAATTGAAATTGAATAAAGCTTATGTGCGACAAAAGCTTCTTTCGTTTCGTAATTCCTCCATAAAAAAAGTTCATTACTTTTTGGAATGCCTGACTTAACGATTAGTTTGTGGTTACATATAATTGAGTAATGTTCGGTTAGGTTGAAGTTGTCGACTGAGGGCACACTTAGGGCAGTATGAAAAGATGCGGTCTCAGGACAGGTAATATGAATTTTTTTTTTTTAAAAAGTGCTGTTTTTTTTTTATTACGAAAGCAGGAATACTCCTCGGAAAAAATGAGAAGCAGTGTAACAAAAATTAGTAGCGCAGCTCGAACTTAATCTCTTAGGAAGTATATCGCGACAGCAATTTTTTTTTTTTTTTAAGTATGCCAGCAAGTCCTTGGAGTTTGTTGCCATCTTCCTCTAGTCTCGAAACAATCGCGAGTCTTAGCCAGATTTTTAGGGCGGAGTTGAACATCAACCTTCACTTGAAAATATTTGCTTTATAACTGGCCCAACAAAACTAAAATATTAGAAAAGTAATTTGGGCAATACTGGTAAGTAAAAAAATACTTGAAAAAATTTTTTAGACAAATTCAGTTCGCTCTTTGTCAATGAACGGCAATGTCCTAAGAGATGTGGTATAAAATAGGTTATAACTGACTTTTACGTATAAAAACTCGCCGATCATCCTTGTTGGGGGGGAAGCAAAAAGGTAGAGCAAACCATCCTCCAACTGATAACTCAACTCAGTGGGAGATTGCGCCTTCAGCTTCTGATTTATCATCTCAAACACCAAGCTTAAACTTAAGAATGGAAGGGTCATATGTGGACTAAGAGTTGGAATTTCTATTAATTTTTTTACAACTTTGAAAAATTCTTATGATTATACAACAAAACACACTTTTTGAAAATCTTCTCTTGTTCGAAGCTTCTGGCCTTCATGAGGATCTTGTCTTCTGAAGTTGCTTCCTTAACATACCTAGCAATACAATGGCTCCTAAGCTCAGTACAACGCATTTATAATGTTCTGCCTAACTTGTTAATCTCTTGCTTCTGACGGAGGTTTATTTGAACAGCGTCATGATCTAGTAAACCATATTTCTTATTTATATGGACAACAGTATCTCGACCTTTATTTAATTATGCTATTTAATAAACTCCATATTGTATAGAAATTATACCTTCTCGGACAAACAACTGTTAATTTAATACTGCATTTTATATACAGTTGTGTTTAAGATAATAGTAGTGGAATAAAATTGGATATCGTTTGACAAAATAAGAAAGAGCTTTGTTTTTTAGTAATTTTCATTCAGAATTTATCCAATTCTGTTTACAGAATCCACATACAAAGAAATTTAAAAGTTTACACGAAGTTCAGCAATGTTAATTAAACTTTAAAAAATGATTGTCAAACTCTGCAAATTTTCGAATTTCTAGAAAACTGCATACCTACTCAAACATTTTCTAGAAATTATTTAATTTAAGCTCACTACTATAATATTTAACACAGCTGTATATACAGGTACAATATATTAACACACACAAATATACACATGGCAATTTTTTATTTATTACGCAAGTGTTTTGGCAGAAAAAATAACTTAGAAAAATTTGTACAGCTGTTTTTTACTTATATTACTAACAACTTTATACCTCACACTTTTTTTAAATACTTCAAACCGAGTATTAAAATTAAGTTTCATATCTTATGTGTTCTAGTTGATAAGAAAACTCAGGTTTTGTACGAGGTTTTCGAGGTGAGAACGCTTTTATTTATAACAGAATATAATAGCTGGTTTCGGCGTCAAAACGTCCAACGTGGTGCCAGTAAATTGAGAGCACAAAAATGACAGTTAAAATGTAAACCAGAAGGTGCAGGTTTTTGTCGAATCTGTCAAACGATCAGCTGTTGTGCATCTGATGAAAAATTGGAGGAAAAAAATTGTCTAACATTTGAGGACATATTATCAAGTCTTGCACTTTTTAAAATTTCTTGGTGAAAAATTTACTTGAAATTGATTACTTTTATCAATTTTCTGCTGTTTGTAAATAACCTAATGAATTTAGCAGAATCTACTTTTTTGCCAGCAGTCGATCGTGTACTTTTGAGCGTTATTCTCTCACTCTCAACCAATTTTTTTTTTGCTTTTGTCAGCTTTACTAGTTTTAGTCAGATTTACGTTTGGACCTACTCTATGCACCATCCTTCAAATATTTTGTTTTTAGTTTCACCACAACACAATGCAGCCACTATGCGCTTGCAAATATTTTCGAGCGTGCGTGCGTGCATTTTTTGTCCAGCCGTTCCGCTATTTTCGTAGTCATTCATGCATCTCAAAATGCAAAGGCATTGACGACAATTGGTGTGCAATAACAAAACAACAACAATAATAAAAAAAATTGATGGCCACATGAGTTGGTGCAACCAAATATATTTTTGCCCAGTAGCACTAGAAAATGTCATAACAGCAACAACAACAAAAACATTTATAATTTGGTTCGTCATACGCCATTGTGCAGAATAATTTCACTTCTCTTTTACTAACGAGTTAGAATATGTTTCTAAAAATGTGCAGACTAGGGTATGTGATTGAAAAAAATAAAATAAAAAACTACGCCACTAGTTTCTGAATGAAAACACAAACTCTAGACAAGAAACTGATTAAGACAATTTTATTCGAAAATTTAGAACAGATCTCCAGCCCAGTGTTGCGTTGTTCTCATAGCATTCAGATGTTCATAGCTACAAAATGTAGGCAAATAAAGATGTCGTTGAGATTTTGTGTTTTACGTAAGACCACGTAAGGTCTAATTTGAAGAAGTAAGAAAACCCAAGATCGCGTCAAACCGAGCATTACATATCTATCCTCCTATTTGCGCGCATTTTATAAGGTTGGCAGACCTATAGCAGGTAATGTGTTCTAATTTTTTTTTGTTTCGAAGCAACTCATGTTTTCGTACTGCAATATCGTGCTAGAAACCAGTGGTGTTGTGCAATGAGCTACTATGGATTGTAAGGAATACAGTCAACCTTTAAAGGTCTCCTATCAAAAACACACGCTCACAAAAAAAAAAAAAACACAAAAATCACCAAACATCTGTGAAATGAGACATAGACGGCTTTTTAATTCGTAATGATTATGTTAATTTTTTTTCAATTCTTAACTTTTACGATAAAAAAAAATTAAAAAATTTTATAAATATTTAAAAAGAAATGTTTTTTTTTCCCAATTTTTTTTTTTTTTAATTTAATTTCTTCTGTCTGTAAGGATTTATTCCATTGACTGCAAATCAATGAAATATAAAATTTTTGTAAATTCAAATCTTTTAGAAGTATATGGAAAATAATCAAAAATAATTTTAAAAATATTTTTTTTAAGACATAACAAATATAAAAAAAAATCTAACAAATATATAAAAAAAAACAAAAAAAACTATAAAAAAAAATATTTATACATATATTTAAGTATTTTTATTTTAAATTTTTTATTAGTTTTTTTTTTGTTTTTAATTTTTTGTTTGCTTTGTTTTAATGTTTTTGATTCTGTACACAGTAAATATGTACATACATATGTACATATGTATGAAGGTATAAGCTTTGTTAAGCGCTCAGTGACAATTGTAGGCCCCTAAGTGGACAAAGATTGCTGCAGTATACAAAAAGTGTTTAATCAAAATAATCAAAAAAAATCGAAATAATCCATAAAGTTATACATAAATAATAAAAAAAATGAAAATGATAAAAAGAAACTCAAAATAATCAATAAAGTTAAACATAGTCAAAAAAATTAAAAATCAACAAAATAAGAATTAATAAAAAAATATTTTTAGATAATAAAATAAGTTAGAACAAATCAAATAAATAAAAAATAATCAGAAAAAAAGATAAAAATTAAAAAACGAATCCAAAAAATTTAGATTAATTTAACATTTTCTTTTGCCGGATATGAATCAGGTGCGCTCCGATTTGCTATGACCAGTGTAACCTTCTAGGTTATGTCATCCCTTCTTCTGAAAGGAAAGAGAAGATGGGTAATGAGAGGTCCGCAGACAAACCATCGAGTTGCACCTCCTTACCTTTGTGCATATTAGTCACCTCTTATGACCGCGGACATATTCCAAACCCCTAACCGGCATTGGTTTTTTCTGTGGTGGAGCTAAACTATTGAAAAAAATGCACTAATAATAAAATTAAAAAAATATGAGCCCCAGTAAGTATTTAAGTTTCAATTCGTGCGTAAAAGTTTTTCATTAAACAATTTGTGAAAATGTCAACCACCATTTAAA
This sequence comes from Sphenella marginata, assembly GCA_951509765.1. NCBI lineage: Eukaryota > Metazoa > Arthropoda > Insecta > Diptera > Tephritidae > Sphenella > Sphenella marginata. The sequence goes on along the minus strand of OX608081.1, from coordinate 14,949,165 downwards.
AAAAAAAAAACTCTTTAGCCACACATTTATTATTATTGTCATTATCTTGGCTCGTTAAAGAAGATGCATTTTAGCTTAGCGCACATTGAGTGCATAGTGAGCACATTAAGTGAACCGCAAATAAAAGCCATGGACTATGGAACACTTTGAAGAATAAGTAAGTTATGCGGTGACAGCAGCAATGAAAAGAAGTCAAACCACAGTTGACCGAGTTCAGTTAATTATGAGACCATGCGATGTTTATAAATATATAGATATGTATATGTACATACCTGTTCGTTTACGTAAACGCAATAAATATGTACGCGCATGCGTGCGCATCTGCATACATTGCAACTGGGTCAACACAAATTGCATGCGAAACAAATGAAATTGAAAATGGTCAAATGCAATTGCAAATTTTAACACACAAACAACAAAACATAAACGCTAAGTTGCATGCGCCCAATCTAGTCAAGGCCCTTATTATACTACCAACTACTCAGCGACATATAAAATTGTTTGTGCTGCTTGTATTATGTACCTACTTAAGGTATTTACAATTGTTATAGCAATTATTGTAAATGTTGCTAAACACATTTTTATTGTTTGAAAAATTCACTTCAAAAAGAACAGAAAAAAAAAATGTCATGCGTAATAAAATAAATAAAATATGTGTGGCATGTATTTCAGTGTTTAAAACAGCTGTTGCGGCATTAATATTAACATACCATAGCATACGTTTATATAGCATACGAGTACACTACTACTTTAACTAAAATAAATATTGATTTTCTTTTGTAAACAAAATTGTATTTAAAAAAACGTTATACCTAAAAACTTCATACTTTGCTTGAAAACTGTGGGGAGAAGAAAAAATAGTCTAATGATAGCTAAATAATAGAACAAAAACGGGTTGTCTTTTGCGTTTGTCTTAACAACCTAACTCAATTGTGGTGGCGAAAAAGAAGCACGATTTTATCGAGAGCATTTTATTTTTTTACCTAAAATAATTTCAGTTTTAAAAAAATATTTTTTTTCCTAGACTTTTTAAACGGCTACTCGTATCTGAAAATGAGCACAAGAACAATTTAAGTTGTACCTCGTATTTTGATTCAAATTGCCAGATTTCGAAATCAAATTTGAAAAGAATGAGCAAATAGTTTTCTTTTAATCACATAATAATTATTAAAAAAAAATAAAAAAATACTTCAAATTTACTGAAAGCTTGTAACCTAAGCTTTCCAAAAGCTCTCCAAAAGTACTTAAAATAAACTTTGACTATTATTTCTTGTTGGTACAGAATAGTGCAGTGTATTCGTAAATGAAGAATCTTGAAAAAATTATTGAAAAATTTGTGTGGGGTTTCAAAAAAATTGTTTTAATGTATTTATAACACTAACAGGATCGAAATTGGAAATTTGGTCTGCTTGTGTGGATTCCATCTGCCCTCTCTATCTCTACCTCTTATTTTACCTCTTTATCTAGCTCACTTCTTCTTCCTCTTCGAACAAAAACGGCGATTTTTAGTATTAAAACGTACCCAATTTAAACACCTAATGGTATGATGAATAAGTACAGTTGTGTTCAATATAAAAGCATTGAAATTAAATTTAATATTCGACGAAATAAGAAGAAGCTGTGTTTGATTTTGGTTTAAAATATAGCGAATGCTGTAACGAAATCCACATAAAAATAAATTTAAAAATTCCAGTAAAGTTAAATAAACTTTCAAAAATAGCCATCAAAATCTGCAAATTTCTCCAGGAGTTTATAAAAAAAATTTGAGTATGCAGATTTGTAGACCAATTAATTTTAGTACCATAATGTGCAAGTTAGAACTCGTTCGAAAAATTCTATGAATTTCTAGAATTTTTATTGTACAAGCTGTTTTAAATGGTTTGCCACCAAAAATTAATTTTTGTTCAAGAAATCACTCAATACCGTCGACGAAAAAAATTCTGAAAAAACAGCGAAATTTTTAAACATTTCCCAACTTGCGATTACTACACTTAAATTCATGGGGATACAAAACTGCATACTCAAATATTTTCTATAAATTCTGTCTCCTATGTAGAAAGTATCCTGGACTAAGGCGACTACTGTCAAATTCAAACGAACATGGCTCATCGCTTTCTTCTTACTTCCTTTATCACTTTCTTATTTTTCCATTTTCGGCGAACAATGTTTATAAACTTCGTGTGCTTTGCAAAACTGGGTATGCGATAGAAGATAGCGCAGAAAAAAATCCAAGCGCTAATTGAAATTTGTGTGCTCGCGAAAATAGGTGACGAAACTCCATACCTAATTGCAGAAAATATAGCAATTCTACCAATACATACAAAAACAAAAAAAATTTAAAATCGCATAGCAGCAATACCGGGCGCCATATATCACATATGCAATTGTTTATAAATATTAGCACTGATATATGTATGTACATATGCATGTATGTAGGTATAATACAGCTTTATGAAAGCACCCTGTAGGAAAAATTGTAGGTCATGACCATTGCACTTTAACTACATTTAGGAACTAAAAACTAGAATGATTTTATTTTTTTTTTAATTCTTTAAGTAAATATTTTTGAAAAATTTATACAAAAAGAAGAAAAAAAACGATATTTCAGTTTTTCAAAAATTTTGTTTCTTTAAACCTCTGTTTTAAAATTTTATTTTTATCAAAAAATACCTGCAGTGTAATATTCATTTTTTAATTTTTAATTGTTTATTTTTACATAAAACATAGAAAACTTTCATAGATATGCAATATGAAAAGTATGTTTGGGAAGTGCCACGCCTACTTTTCGATTGTACTCCCATGCAGTTATTGAATATTGAATACTTTAAGCGATATGCAATGTTATAAATCTCACTTGTGCGTGTGGTGCCACACCCTCCACCTTCCTCGTAGAAAGCAGCTTAATAAACACATTTCCCTACTGGGTCAATTGGGCCCAAAGTTTCTTGCTTTTTGCTACAAAGTCTCAGGTAGCTTTAGGTAACAAAGTTAGGAAAGAAAAATGAAATACATTTAAAAATACTGCATAGCAACAAAAAAATTTAGATAATTTTGATAAATAAATCTCACAAAAAGCACTGGATCTCTATGATACATACATACATACATATGTATCATTTATGTATGTACATATATATACTTGTGTTTTATCATTTAACTTCGTAACTTATTTTGTTTATTCAGTAGTAGTCGACCCATTTCGCTTTATATATCTAAATATCGATGACTTTTTGTTTTTCAAAAAATTCCTCACAAAAAATGCAAATTATTGCGCCTTTCATTATTTTGTCATAAAACTTTAATATAGCTTTGTACCTACAGCAGTGTACAATATAATAGTAGTGAAATTAAGAGATGGATATCGTTCGTTGAACCAAGAAAAAACAATGTTTCTAATAGTTTTTACTTCAAATATACCTAACTAGTTCTCTGAGAGAATTCACATAAAAATAAATATTTTTTTTTTTTTAGAATTGTCATATAATTTTTTAATGTGCAGTTTCGTAAGTTTAAGTATAACTACATGCAGTTAGAAGTAGCTGAAAAAAAATGCTGAAAATTTATCGATATTTTTAAACAATTTCTAACTTGCATAATATTATACTAAAGTTGATTGTCCTACAAAACTGCATAAATTAAAAATTCTCTAGAAAATCTGTGGATTTTATGGTAATTTTTTAAAGTTTAATTCACTTTCGTGAGCTTTATGTAAACTTTGAAATTATTTATATTTATTCTGTTACATAATTTACCAAATTTTAAATGAAAATGATTAAAAACAGTTTTTCTTATTTCATCGAGCGATATTCAATTTAATTTCAGTGCCAATATTTTGCACACAACTGTATGTACGAGTATGCATATATGTATGTAAAGAGAAACCATTTTTATCTCTTAGTATTTACGTTTGTACCAATATTCCTTTGTTCGAGTAAGCTAATTAAAGCGTGACAATTGTGTTTTAGTTTAAAGTATTTCTTGAATTTATTTTATTGTTTCAACTAAAAAATATTTAAGAGAAAAATCGTTTCAAAGCTACATATATTTCCGGAAAATTTAATTTCGTTAAAGTAGGTTTTAAAACTATTAAACTTCGCCTTCATTACTGTATGCAAATTCAACAGATAATTCCAGATACCTCTTTTGAAAGCAATTATCTTCTTTAGTTTTACATATGTTTTCCAGTTTTTGCACTAAGACACCCTATCTTACTAAGTAAAGATCACCCAAATCCGTTTCCGCGAGCTTTGAAAATAGGTATGCGCCTTTAAGTATGTACTGAAGGTGATATTTTAAATTTCTGTCAGAACAAAAAAAGCTTCGAGCTTTTAAGATTTCTTTCAGAACAAAAAATTTCTACCATACCGTAGCTTTCAGCATTTAAAATTGTTTAAAAATCTGATAAAAAAGCTCTACCACATTCAAGCTTCAAGTGCTTAAGATTTCTCTCAGAATAAAAAATCTCTTCCATCATTTAAAATTAAAAAAAAGATAAAAATGCTTTACCACATTGAAGCTTCAAGCTTTTAAGATTTATTTTAGAATAAAAATGTCTACCATATCGTAGCTTTCAGCATTTAAAATTTTTTAAAAATCAGATAAAAAAGCTTCACCACATCAAAGCTTCCAGCTTTTAAGATTTATTTTAGAATAAAAAATTTCTACCATATCAAAGCTTCCAGCTTTTAAAATTTCGGTCAAAAAAAAAAAGCTCTTGAGCTTATCTACCTCTATAATAATTAAGCTAGTCTAAATTTTGAAATGCTGGCAATCCTAAATAAAAAATGTCTCACTTTTACTTAACTTCGTTTGTCTAATCGGTTATCACTTTTCTCTGTCCATTTCAGCCTACGAAAGACTCGCCAATCGAGGATAGCTGGTGCTGGGAACCGGACAATGCTAAATCCGATAATGATCGCACCTCAGAGTCATCGAGCAGCAACAATGGCAACGAAATGGTTAACATCACCCTGGAAGAGATACCATTGGGTAGCAGGACACAAACCACCTCCAAACATAAACAAGGTTACGAAGAAGACAACGCACTCAAAAAACGTAACCAACAATTGGAGGAAGAAAATAAGCAGCTGACTATGGCGCTCGAAGAGCTGGACACTCAACATAACATTGCAATACAAAATGTACTCGAGCTCAAGACCGAGTTACAACAGAAATTAACAACAGTTACGAATAGCTATGAGGCGTTGAAGAAAGAGCATGCTGACAAATTCATTGAAAGTGAATTGGAAATGGCACGCATGCAAAATCAGCTCGAAAGCTTAATGAAAGCTCAAAAAGTTTATGAAACCGAAAAGCAACAGTGGCAAGCAGAAATTAAACAGTATGAAGATGAGATGAAGAAATCGCGTGAGGACATAGCAGATTTGCAAGCGCTACTTGATAAGAAGACGCAAGATAATGTGGAATTAATTGAAAAGGTGAAGAGGGCTACTACGTGGGCTGAAAAATTAGAGGAAGATACTAACAAGCTTGAGCAGCGCATTGATAATGTCACGAAGCAAGTGGAAGATGCCAAACTAATAAAAGAGAAAACGACATCTGAATCTTCGACAAGCTCAACAGGCAAACAAAGTGAAGACGAATTCATTGTTGTGCGTGAAGCTGACGCCAACTCGTCCGGCCCAGCAACGCCACCAACGAAAGAGGAACTCAAAGATAAAATTGTGCAACTGGAGAATCGGGTATCGGAGTTGACACTAGAAAATGGTAGTCTTGCATTGAAATTGCAAGATAGTGAAATGGAGAAGGAGCTTGCGACAACTGTGCTGCATGAGAATATGCAAGCGCTTCAAACGCGTTGCGAAGAAACAGACGCAGCACTGCAAGGGGCGACAGAACAATTGGAAGAACAACAGGAAAAGCTGGAGGCTGTGAAGGAGAAGGCGGCAGAAGCTATCATCGCACAGCAACAGCTAAAAACGTTGGCTGAAGAAAAGGTGAAAATTGAAACAGAAATCGAAAATATGAAGAAGAGTTTGGAAAGCGCGATGGAGCTTGAAAAGCGTCTCCTACTGGCAGAGAGTGAAAAAGAGACGCTGCAGCTGGAATTGCAGACATTGCGTGCCACACAAGAGCGCATCAACGAGCTAGAGAGCAAAGTCCAAAATCTCTTAGTGGAGAATCAACAGCTGCGTCTTAATGTCGATGCTGACACCGAGACACAGAACTACAGCGTTGAAATGTCGGCACGGCTCAAATCCCTGAATGATGAGAACGAAAGTCTACGTGCTGAGCTACTTTCCATGGCGCAAACCAAATTTAGCGAAGCCATTGAAGAGGAAAAGAAAGAGATAACCGATTTAGATGCTGACGATGATGAACCGTTGAGTGTGGATAAGATCAAAGAGCTACTCAGTGCACACATCAAATCGAAATTGACCAGCGAAATGGAAGAAGCTTGTCGCGCTGTGCAAGAGCGTGTCACGAGAACAGTGATTGCAATGGAACAAAATATAACACGACTCTCAGAGGAAATACTCGATTTGCAGGATAGTAAAATTGTATGGGAGCATGAAAAGAAAACGCTCGAAGCCGACATCTCACAGTACATACTACAATGTGACGAACTCATGAAGAATAATGAGATTTTGTTGAACGAGCTGGAGAATTACAAACGTAACAAACTCGAAACGATACACGAGCATAACGAGGAGACTGTCTATCATTTGGAAGCGCAGCTAGAGGAGTCTAGTAAATTGAATAAGACGCTAGAAGAAGAATATGATGAATTGAACAAGAAGAACGATGAACTCGAAAGAGAAAAACAAACGCTTACCGAAGAGTTGAGATCCACGCAACAGCGGTGCGATGAGCTGCTTGCCAATGAGCGTGAAATCAAATTGCAACTGGAGACCGTAGAGCACGAAAAGGGAAATTTATTGTTCGAGTTAAATGAACAGCAAACAATGAACACTAAACAAGCGGATGATGGTGTGGCAGTGGACGCAGCAGAGAAGAAGTGTCAAAATTTAGAAAATCAGTTGGCGCATCTAAGCAAAGATCACGCCGATTTGGTAGCAGCCTTGCAGACACAAAAGACTGCATTGCAGGATGCAATCAAAAAACGTGAAGAAGCTGAAAAAAAATTGCACGAACAGGAAATGCTTGTGAAACGAATGTGCGAGGATTTGCAGGAGCTGCAACTACAGGGAGGACAGCGCGAAGAACTCGCCACGCACAACCAGCAGCTGAAACAGGAGGTCAGTGCCAAAGATATAGTGACAGAAAGCCTAAAGCAGGAATTACAAGAAATGAAAAATGCACTAGAAGAATTGAAGCTGAGGAAGAAAAAGGAGACGAGTGAGCTAGAAAAGGCGCTAGAAGAGTTGAAGCTAAACGAAACAAACGAGAGACGAGAGCTTGAAAAGCTGGTGAAAGAGAAAGAAAACCTACAGCAAGAGTTGCGCAATGTCATTGCTGAGAATGAGCAAGAAAAGTGCGAACTACAAGAACAATTACAACAACAATCAGTGAAAGCAGAGCAATTAGTACAACTCAAACAAGAGAAAGATGCGCTCATTGTTGAGTTTGAAGAGCTTAAAAAGAAGTACGACGCACATAGCGTTGAGCTGAAAGCACTACAAGAATCCGCCGTCACATCCACAAGCACTGATGCCACCGCAATTACACGCATTGCACAGCTCGAAGCTGAACTCTTAGCCACTGCAGATATGCAGAAAACCATTGAGTCGTTAAATTATGAGAAAGGTGAAATGATTAAAGCCTTACAACAAAAACATGCAGAGAATATGCAATATTACACAGAGATACAACGTTTACAACCAATGGTACAACAATTGCAACAACAACAACAACAACAACAGCAACAGCAAGAGCTTAACGAATCGAAAGCTTGCCAAAATTGTTCCACTCTGGAGAATACGCTAAGCGATCTACGAAAAGAACACAAAAAACAACAAGATCAAGTGAAATTCCTTAAAGAAAAATCTGATATACTCACCACGAACTTACTAACAGAACAAACTAATCAGCGTCTAATAAAGCAAGAGAAGGAGGAAGTGCAGGAACAGAATGCTAACATTCGTAAAGATTTGGAACGTTTACGTGAACATTTGCTTGAAATTGAAAATATGCATACAGAGGAGACGATCGAAATGCAACGCGAGCTTGAGGAGACGAAAGCTAAAATGATTGCACTACAGGACGATGTCGCCAAGTCAAGCAATGCCTACACATCAGCGAGGTGAGTAATTTGCTTTATATTGCGGATGTGAGAATATACCAAAGGGGTGGGTGAGGGAAAGTTCAAAGTTGTTCAGTATTTTTAAATCGGACCCCAAATAATGGAAGCGTACTCAAGCTTTGATGGGTACACCGCACTGTTGAGCTTTATATTTAGCTGTTTCAGTTTTGAAATTTCTGTAGGGTTTAAAGTGGGGTGGCATGTTTGACCATATCTACAGGTAATGTGCCACGATGACCATCCGATCATTTTCCTTTTGGCAAGCATCGTCAAGTGTTGTGATGCACCCAAACATTTCCTCCATGAGAACTTAAGACAAGTTTTAGAAGGAATAGCCTACTACCGACCAACTAGAATAAAAAATTCAAATAAGAGCTACTAATTTTTACCAAATTAACTACATATGACAACTCTATAGACGCGTACAATAGAACGAACAATCAAGTATGTTAGGCTGCTACACCTGCAGCAGTGTTGTTGGGGTACAGTTAGCATTCAAAATTGAAAACGCCTTTGAAAATAAACTAAAATTATCACCTAATTACCGCGCAAACAATATGTTCGTTCTCAGCACCAACCATGGAGAGGGTGTAGATATGGTAACATACGGCTAGACGTGGTATGAGAAAACAAACACACCCATACAAATATGAGCGCACTTGCATGTGTGTGTGCGTGTGTGTATGTGTGTGCGAAAGTGTTTTTGTGCACAGGCGGCACCATGAAATTGCTTCGTGTTTCGTCATCGCACACCTTTTGCTGAAATTATACTCAGCGGGGCATAGTTCTTTGAAGTATCTATATACCAACATGTGCAAGGGGAAATAAGAAATTGTTGATGAATTGGTGATAGCAACTTAGCCCACTTTATTTTAGCTCTACTATTTAGCAAAACAAGTGGTAGTGAGTACCCTAAAATGAGCAAATTTGGTTTGAAGATTAAAATTGTGGCATTCAATAAAATTTTTTTTGTTTTAATAAAAAACAAGTTTTTTCTAAACTTTTTTTAAAAGAAGTAAGCAATCCATGTCAGCAGGTGCAGAAGTGATTTAAATTTTTTGCTCACCCTGAAGACGATTATCGTGTCCAATCGAAATATATCGTATTTTTTATTAAAACTTTCGGACCTCAAGCCAGCTTCAAAATACATACATACATACATACATATGTACATACTCATTGAAATTTTTTCTCTAAATTTTTTTTTCATTTAATTTTTTTAATTTTTATAAATTTTTAATTTCTTAATTTTTTTCATCATTTTTTTTATTTCTTTTTAATTTTAAATTTTTTTTATATTTTAATTTTTTTTTTATTTAAAAATTTTTTTTTGTTTTTTTATATTAGTTTTTTATTCTTTATTTTTTTCCAAATTTTTTTATTTTTGTTTTTGTTTTATTTCTTTTATTTTTATTTTTGTCTTTTTGTTTTGTTTTTAATTTTTTAATTTTTATTATTTGTTTATTTTTTATTTTTTTTATTTGTATAGATTTTTTTTTAAATTTGCAAATGCTCTTAAACATAAATTTGGTGTTATGAAGAAATGGAAAACAAAAGTTAAAGAAACACCATGTTCGATTTTAAATATTGTAGTTATGTATGTATATATGTACATATGTATATTAAATAGACTTTTCTAACCAAAACAATTTATAAAAAAGTTTCAAATTTTTATTTTTATTAAATTATATATTCGAAAGATGATTTAAAAACTCTTCTAATGTTATAAAGATCTTTGAAATAGGTTGAGCCGTTTCGTATTTATCAGAGCTTAAAAGTACCCATTACCGTTATTTTTCAAATATTTCGATACCATGGCACGCCCACAGATTTTCATAAATGCAATTTCTAAAAATGAGGTTATGTTTGTATAAGTAAAATGCAACTGTATGCAAAGTTTTTATCAAAACCTGATGGGGTCTGATTCAAAATGTGCCTTTTTTATAGACTTTTATACGAAATTGTTCATATGTATATGAAGAAGAAAACAATAACTCCAAGTCTCTGTTATAATTCACAGCTGAGTATATAATCTTCGCTTGAACAGGAACTTAAATTCGCTTAACTTGTTTTTTGTTTGTATTTCTTTAGTGTGTACAATTTTCACTTTGCCGCTTCCATTTTTTATACCGATTGCGCACAACAACAACAACAACAACAATAACAATACCACATGCATAGAACATAGCAAAAGCAACAGTAGCCGTTATCGCTTCTAAGCCTTTCGTTAAGCTTCGTCACGACTCATGGCAATTGGTTTGCTAAGCGATAACGTGTCACTAAACATTGGAAATTATTATTCTTAGTTGAATTGTTGAGTTAAGCGTGAGGTGTGCGAAGGCAGGTAAAATTTTAGTGCGATCGGTGTCGCCATTATAGTTGGATAGCGCAAACGCGTCGACACCAACTCCACTTCCACCTCCACCTTTATTTAACTGCAACCAATGCTCATTTGTAATGCCACAACAACAAGAACAACAAAAAAATAAATTAGAACATTCGCGCAAAAAAAATGTTGTTTAGCTTCTTAATATTGGCATGCGGTATCGCTATGAAGCTCATTGTGCGTTTGTTGTTTTTGGTTGTAGGTTGGTGTGCCATTTAGTTTAGTATTACCGCTGATACGCTCCAAAATCAATTCATTAGTTTTGTGTTGGTAATAAAATAAATTTATTTTTATGTTCGTCTGAGTGCAATTGTTATTGTAGTTGGCTAGTCATAATTTCTAAGAGAATCAATTTTTTATTTTTTTTTTACTAAATAACATTCTTCAATTTTTCACAGTATACGCGCCAATCAGCATGCCGAGACATTGCAGGCGCAGTATGCGCTTCTGTTGCAGCAACGTGATGAGTTAGTCAACAAGTTGAGCTTGGCCGAAGATCGAGAATCGAAGAATCAGGCGGCTTTGTGTAATTTACAGTGTGCACTCGAACAATTCCAAAATGGTGAGTTGGCAATTTGTTTTTTTTTTTTTTGCAATTAATTTTAACAAGAAAGTTTTGAGTCGGGTTGGAGTGGAAATTTAAAATTATAGAATCAGAAATTATAGCTGTATAAATATTTGAGTGATCTTGATTTGTGTTTAAATTCAGATATACAGTGGCGGATGCAAATATTAATACCATCATTTTCTGCGATTTTCACAAGTTTTGAACTTACTAAAATTATTTTAACAAAGACTATATAAAATCATGTGCCAATATCTAATGTAAGAACTTTAAATTTTTTAATTTTTAAAAATGTATGCAAAATTTGAGAAAATTGCCAGTTATTTTATCAAAATTATAATTTTTTTCACAGAATTTTCTCCGATGCTCTAAAGTTTTTGCTTTCATATAAAAGAAATTGCGTTCATTAGCTCCTATGAAGGAAGGGAGTGATTTTGTTGCTAAAACAACAACAACAACAAGGAAAATAAAAAAGTCCATAAGAAAAAATATTGCCAAAAATCAGCAAACTGTATCTCGGCGTTAAGATTAACACCTTATTATATTTAAATTAATGCAAGGCCTACAAAACTGCATACACGAAAAAATTTTGTGAAAAAAATTTAAATTTTTGATATTTTTTTTTAACTTTCGCGAATTTTGGGTACTTTTTAAAACAAAATTTGTAGTCCTTGTACAGCCTTGGCTAAAATAATATTTTAAGATGAAAATTTGTAAAAATCGCAGAAAACGACTGTGCCCATACTTATGTCTGCTACTGTATGTAGTTTTATGAAAAAATCTGTAAAAACTGCTCTCAAAGCATAAGTTCCAAGAAACGAACATTTTAGTTTTAAATTATTAACGGATAATAAAAAATAATTTCCTATGTGCTAATACAGATCATAATCTTCTAGTCCTAGAAAACTGGCAGTTTCGAAAGGGTTGAACCAGAGTGAGGTTGGTCTTAGAATAGTTGAACAATTAGATACCGAATATCAGCAGAGAAGATGGATGTTATTCTCCCCGTGATTCATGAGTTTTGCAAACTTTATATGGTTAGAGGCAGCAACTGTGAGGAGCTTCGTCTATTTGATTACGAGAAATAGAGAAATTCAACAGAGAATCACTCTTGCCAAGATGTGCCACTTTTGACCGAGTAGTAGGAACTCTCTCGAACATTTTGAGAGTCTTTTATTAGAGTTCCCTTGATGGATTTCTCGCAATTATGGAAAGCGTCGAAAGAAGATGGCATGACCCTAGGAGTTTTCGGCACAGCCGAAGACAAACCCTTCCTTACTTGGTTTTACTTTCTTAAATGATTATTTATTTTTACTAATATGTACATCGAATTGGTAGGATAGATAGCTTTCTTTAAAAATCAGAAAAATCGATTATTTTATCAATCGGTGATAGAAATCGATTTTGCCTATTCGAGATCACATCCCTATTTTCTCTGATAACTTCAACCATCTTTATTGTTTGCTAATAATGAAAAATATTTTTTTTTTCTGCTCCCAAGACAAACAAAACGATATAACAGCCGCCACACATAGCATACGCAAGGAGCTACAACAAGAACAGCGAAAACAAGCGCAGTTACAAGCGGAAATTGGCGCTTTACAACAACAGTTGGGTGAAGCGAAACAAGGTTTATCTGCAGCAGCGCGACTTTCCGATCAGTTAGAGACGTGTCAGCGGACGATTGCAGTATTGCGTGAAGAAGGTAAATAAAACAATTAAATTTTTTTAAAAATATTCTTTAAATATATTGGTTCGAAGTGGGTTATAAAACAAACAAAAAAAAAGCAACAATAAATGGTGAAATATTGTACACTAATTTGCTAACAATAACTATAGTAAAACAAAACAATAACTATGTATACATAACGATATGTAAATATTAACGGCAACAAGTGACTGAAAAATTATTGTTACTAACTAATCACCTCCTCCCAAAACACATCACAATGAAATGCACGTCAGCCATAAGGGAAAACAGCATGTAAAACTCACATTTGGTATTAATAAACACAGCGACAACAACAACAACAACTACTTCAAAATTGTACGCATTTGCTGAAATAGCAGTTGAGTCTAAAAGCAAATAAATGAAATGAAAAAAAGCTAAAAAAAAAATATTAAAAGCAAAATTAAAATATTTCGTTGTAATGTTTCCCTTAAGCCACGCTGTTTGATTCTTAAAGGTAAATATCAGCTGGTAATTCTGGGATTTTTTTCAATTTTCATACACTCGGAATTTCAGTTGGTATACACTTTTACGAATTACATGTATACACCAAAAGCCACGTAAATAAAGAAACAATAATAAAAGAAATGCAAATTCAATTATATTTATGTACATATGTTTGTAATTATAATTATCATATGCATCTATTTACAACACAACTGTCATCACCATGACCCCCCCGCCCCCCATATAAAAATAAAAGAACATACGCACAATTATTGCTCATTTTAGATATAAAAGCAATTTGTTTCGATCAATCATTATAATCATAAACCACTACACGCCCATCGTCCATCGCACACCATCCTCCCTTAGCTGCAACATCCCCTCTCTCATCTCTTTGTAGCTATGCTGATATCGAACTTGCACTCGTCTAATTTTTGGTTAGCTAATGAAAAGTTGTTGATATACAGTTGTGTTCAATACAATAGTAGTGAAACTAAAATGCACAACGTGTGTCAAAATGAGAAGAAGCTCTGTTTTTTGTTTGATTTTCATTTAAAATATAGCGAATTTAATAACAAAAACCATATAAAAATAAGTTTTAAAACTTACTTCAAACTTTTCATCATTTTTTAAAGTTTAATTAACGTTGCGATTCTTCGCCTCATCCTATCTTATATCGACACTGTCCAGGGTTTCTAGCCGAACATCACGATGACGGGAGAAGAGAACACTTAATCTAACGGTAGTTCTTACCCTAGCCTAGTATTTTCATACAAGAATAAGCACCTTTTGTTGGAGTTGCCAAGCACTCAGCTGACTTTTACAGAAAAATTAAGGTTTCGGTTTTGAAGGTACTGGTTATAATAATTTGACAGAGGTTGTGCGGTTAATCAAAATGAGATTTCTTTTTGGTTTTGGAAATTAAAATTCTTTTTGAAAAACACTTATCTGTATCTGTTACTAAAATCTGTACGGTTTTGAAATATGAAAAAATTTAAACGTTGATAGTTTTGATAATTTTAAAGTGTTTCATCCCTCGGTCCACTTGCTTTTAGGTTATACATATTTGAGTTAATAAACATAATGGCTCATAATCATAGTCAAATTAAAGTATTGCTGTATCTACCTAAACACGATTTCATCTCTATTAAAGTCAACTTAAAATACATTTTAAGTCTAAGACGAAGTTTTAATTTTAAAGTGAAGGAAACATAAATTTAATAACTATTTAATCAGGGTTTATGTCTGTGGTTTTACTTTGTCCCCGCCTTACTCCAAAGTTGAGTTTGGCTTTTTTAGCTTAATGCCACAGCTATGCTATGGTTTGCGATTCTAATAGTTGCCACAGGGTGACCTTGCAAAACATAAAAAAAATGTCATACCAACAAGCAACTTAATTTCTTTTGCATAAGGCGACCCTATTACATTTCATTTTAGCTAATATCTTTGTTAAATACGACTATGCTTGACGAACATTTTAAATATTTTTTAAGTTAAGTAAATATTTTTTATTAAAATGCGTGCTAAGCAACGACTATGGTTATGCGCCAATTTGTTTTTGAGTTTGTTCATATATTTTTTTTTTTGTTTTCTTTAGTATTTTCTTAAATAAAAACTTAATTTTACTGTTTGCTTACTCTCCACTTGCACTTCATACTTATTATACTTTTATATTTTTATTACATTATTATTTAATCCAATATGTTCCTAATTTTTGTCTAGTTTAACTTTATAAAAATGTTACAAATAAACGTAATTTTTTTGTTTGTTTATAATTTACTATATAATGCTATTGCTTTTTCGAATGCGTCCCAAGTGTCCTAATGTAAAATTGGTAAATCTCAATTTGTAACTGTGAGCGAAATCGATATGCTGAACTCACGTTGCATCTGGAGATTAACCAAGATTACATCCGTTTCTACATTATTGTTATACTTTGGTATTTTTTTTTTCTCTTCGTTGTTGTTTATTTGTTGTTTGATGTACTGATTAATTTCAAATCTAAATACTTTATTTCGATTTTAGTAAACAATAAATATGATTGATTTAATTACATTATAATTTTTTATTCTGCGTTTGTCCCACATATTGCTTTAAAAAAAAAAGACAACATTTTATTTTGTAATTTCTGCCTCTGCATAAAAATAAATAGTAAAGTATGTAGCTAAGTTATTTGTTCAAATCAGTGCCTGCTGCCTTCTCAAAGTTTTTTTTTATTATTAATTTGTTAGCTTTCCATAAACTTTAACCACCATTAAGCAGAAATGAATATTAATATGCGCTCACAGTGAATGCTCAACGCCTGGCTGCTCCCTAATACCTCTATAACTGCTTTCGTCTGGTTGAGTATTACATCAGGTACTGGTGTGCAAAATGCGTTTTCAATCTACCAGTACTTATGTTATACTAACCCTGACGATGTGCACGAAACTGCATGCAACAATAACAACAAAATAAAACAATTTAAAAGTGTCGAATGTCTGCAAAATTCAATCAACCCACCAATTATTTCTAATTAATTATTAAAACATGTATATTTCATCTAAATATCTAAATATTATCGAACTAAGTCTTTATGTTTAGAACTGAGTTAAAAAAGCTCGTAAAATTTACAAAAGCTGTAAAATGAACAGATGAACAGACAAAAAAAAAAAAACAAAAAAAAAAAATAAAAACGCTTAAAACTTGACTTTAAAAAAATTGTTTTTTTGCCATAGAAATCTATAAGAATCAATAAATGCTTCGATTTCTTTTTTAATTTTAGAGATTTAAAAAAGCAAAAATTCTTTTATATTTTTGAATTATTTGAAGAACAAATTAACTAACAAGGAATATAAATAGTTTAGATCTTTCAAAATATACTCAAAAGATATATATTCGAAAGATGTATATTCAAAAGATATATGTACATATATTCAAGAGATATACATTTTTAAAGCTGAACAATATGACAACAATGTTTAAATAAAAAGTTTGATTACATCCAAACTATTTTAAATAAATAACGTTTGGTCTTCGAACTTAAGTTTCCTAAAGTAAGGCAATTTCATCAGCCAAATTAATACGGAACTTTTTTTTTCAATTTTTATTAAGAAAATATGTATGTAGGACGGATTTTTTAAACGTATATTTATACCTTTCATGAGCATGAAATGGTATTATAACTTTGGTCCGATGTTTGTAAGTATGAGAAGAAGAAGAGATAGACCCACCATTAAGTATACCGAAATGATCAGGGCGACGAGCTGAGTTGATTTAGCCATGTCCGTCTGTCCGTCCGTCCGTCCGTCCGTCTGTCCGTCTGTCCGTCTGTCCGTCCGTCTGTTTGAACGCAAACTAGTCCCTCAGTTTTAGAGATATCTCGATGAAATTTTGCAAGCAGGCGCCATTTTGCATAGGATTAATCATTTGTCGGAACCAGCAAGATCGGACCGATACAACGCATAGCTCCCATACAATCGATTGTTCCGATAAACGGGTTTTGGCCTCTAACTCTTGCAATTAGAGCGAAATTTCGCATTTTTGGTACATGCTATATAAGTAATGTGGGTAGTGAAAATCACCTAGATCGGACCAACATAACATATAGCTCCCATATAATCGATAGTTTCGATAAATGGGCTTTGGGCTATCAATTTTGCAGTTAAAGAGCTAGGAACGGTAAACTTTGCACGTTTGCTACATATTATATATGTAACATATGTAGGCAAAATCAGCCAGATCGGGCCAACATAACGGGTAGCTCCCATACAATCGATTGTTCCGATAAGTGTGGTTTGGCATTCATGAAAGGTATAAAGCCTTCGGCACAGCCGAAGACAGCCCTTTCCTTACTTGTTTTATACTTAAATAGAAATTTTTAATATGTTAAAAGCAAGTTAAAAAAAAGTAAATTTGAGATAATATTAAAATAAATTTGAAAAAATATTAAAATAAATTTAAAAAAATAGTAAAATATATTAAAAAAAAAATTGTGAAACAAAAATATTAAAAAAAACATTTAAAAATATTTAATAAAATATATTAAAAAAAAATTGTAAAAAAAAATTGTTTAACAGACTAACGGAAAAAGTTACAACTACATATATTAAAAAAAAAAGCTATTAAAAAAATACTTGAAATTATTAAAACAAATAATAAAATAAATATTAAAGATTAATATTAAAAAGAAAATATTTAAAAAAAATTAAAAAAAAAATATTGAAAAAAAAATAGAAAAAATATTACTAAAAAAAATATTAAAAAGAATTGTAACAAAAATTGTTTAACAGACTAACGGATAAAGTTACAGCTACATATGTATATTAAAAAAAAAACTATATAAAAAAAATATTAAAACAAATGTTAAAATAAATATTAAAGAATAATATTAAAAAATAATATTAAAAAAAAATATTTAAAAAAATATTAAAAAAAAATATTAAAACAAATGTTAAAATAAATATTAAAGAATAATATTAAAAAGAAAATATTAGAAAATAATATTAAAAAATAATATTAAAAAAAAAAATAAAAATAAAAATATTAAAAAAAATATTAAATAAAATATTGAAAAAAAATAGAAAAAATATTACTAAAAAAATATTAAAAAGAATTGTAACAAAAATTGTTTAACAGACTAACGGATAAAGTTACAACTACATATGTATATTAAAAAAAACTATATAAAAAAAATATTAAAACAAATGTTAAAATAAATATTAAAGAATAATATTAAAAAGAAAATATTAAAAAATAATATTAAAAAAAAATATTTAAAAAAATATTAAAAAAAATATTTGAAAAAAATAGAAAAAATAAATACTAAAAAAAATATTAAAAAGAATTGTAACAAAAATTGTTTAACAGACTAACGGATAAAGTTACAACTACATATGTATATTAAAAAAAACTATATAAAAAAATATTAAAACAAATGTTAAAATAAATATTAAAGAATAATATTAAAAAGAAAATATTAAAAAGAAAATATTAAAAAATAATATTAAAAAAAATATTTAAAAAAATAGAAAAAATAAATACTAAAAAAAATAGAAAAAATAAATACTAAAAAAATATTAAAAAAAAAAATAGAAAAAATAAATACTAATAAAAATATTAAAAAATAGTTTAACAGACTAACGGACTTACAAAACTATATTAAACAAAAAAAAATTATTAAAAAAAAATTATAAAAAATATTAAAACAAATATTAAAATAAATATTAAAGAATGATATTAAAAAGAATATATTTAAAAAAAAACATTTAAAAAATATTAAATGTTACAACTATATTAAAAGAAAATATTAAAAAAAAATTCTAAAAAATATTAAAACAACTATTCAAATAAATGTTAAAGAATAATATTAAAAAAAAAAAAAATATTATAAAGCAAATATTTAAAAAAAAATATTTAAAAAAATAATTAAAAGAAATATATTAAAAAAAATAGTAAAAAAAAATAATTAAAAAAAATATTAAAAATAGAAAAAGTAAGTACCAAAAAAAAATATTAAATTGTAAAAAAAATTGTTTAACACACTAGCGGATTTTTTTTTTAATTTACAATTTTTTTTAATATAATATGAAAAGGATTGCAAAAAAATATTTCGTTAATTTGTTTAACAAATTGTTTATAATGGAAATGTAACTTTTTCTGTTTGTTTGGTTGATTTAGCAGAAAAATGTAAAGTTTTTTGAGCTGACGGGCAAATTTAAATAAAAACCGCAGTTTGGATGTATTTAAGGAAATGTATTTATGTATATCTACTTCATTCTCAAGACATCATCAGGATGCTACAAATTCTGGTTTTGTTTTTTTTTTTTTAAATTTGTATTCCTCTGTCGGCGTCACAAACTTTTAACTTCATTATTATTTTTTAATCCGTTTTTGTCCTTAAATCTTGCAAAATATTTACATTTATTTTATCTAATACTACTTTCCAAATATAGTTGATGCCTTGAAACAACACAATGAACAACTCTCCAGCAAGCTTAAAGTCAGCGAAACCAACCAATCGGACAAAATCGAGAAGAGTCTCATCAAGAGCCTTTTGATTGGCTATGTTGTTAGCAGCAATCCTAATGATAAGACGCAAGTACTGCGCATGATTTCCTCCGTATTGGACTTTACACAAAGTGAATCGGATAAAGTGGGGCTGAATAAGCAGCAATCGAGTTGGCTGGGTGCCATATTGGGCGGTGGTCCTGGCGCACAAGGTAATATTGTAATTAGTAGATAATATTATTTGTTCAATTCCAAATTGGCTAAAGATCGGATACCTCTATTTTTCATTATGGGAGAAGTCGACTTGTTTGAGAAAATAGCTAGTTCGAATCATATCAGACATTTTTTAAAGGATAGTTCCGGGACTTTTGCAATCTTTTCATCGGGATCCCTTACGAAATTGTTGTAGCGATCATTTCGGAATCGGTTACGCGAATTTTTTTGGGATCATTTCGGGATTTGTTTGGTATCACTTCGGAATCATTGCAGGATAATTTGGAGACTTTTTTGTGTTAGTTTTTTAAATATAATTACTGTACTGTTTTCGAAACTTCTCACAAGCCTTTTTGTGTATTTTTCGCGGTTTGTTTCCTAGACTATTTTTGGAGTCTATTTTCGGAACATTTCATATTTCATGTGCTTCCGTGACAGAACATAACCAAACAACTATTTGCCCACATCCCCCTAATTTCAAATTTTCCATAGGATGCGCTTTGTCCTCCTCCAACGTGGTTATTTTTAAAGAAATTTTGAATATGCCAAAGCTTAAAAAAATATACTAATAGTTGTTCTCTAGCGATGATCAATTAGCGAACAAAATTTTAAAATATTTATTAATATATTTTTATTATTTTTATTTCTATTCTCTCACACCCTAGGTGTCCATTCAAAGGAGAATCTAGTGCAAGCATTTGTACAATTCCTCGAACAGGAATCGCAACCACATACTGATGCCACGAATATGCCGAATTTATTAAATATGACACAACAACAAAATATGCCACCGACGGTTGTCGGCAATCAAACAGCACAGCGTCGCATATCCACATCCAGCAATAGCAGCACATCCGTTGGAGCGAATGCGCCAATACCTATTCAACCCATGATGGTAAATGAATTTGCACCAACACGCAATTCAAGTTCAATACTGAAAGATATTCTGAGTGATTCTTGATTATTGTAAAGTAATGTTCGGGTTTTTCGGTTTTTTATTCTGTTTAATGCTGTAGTTACCTTCGTTTTATTTACTCTATTTAAATGTAATATCTTTAAATTATGTATGTTAGTTTGATATTTTTGCTTATATATATAAATATTTAAGTATATGTGAAGCAGAATTATTATCAACTGGTCTTGTGCTTGTTAACTTACAAAAAAATATGGAAGTTTAAACAATTTTATATATTCAAAAAAAAAAAAAAAAGTTTTATCTCTAATCTAAATTTGTTTCAAGAATGACCTATTTCAGAACTTTAAGGAATTTTTTTGAACAACGCCCCTTCTGAGAATAAATTTCAAAAACACTACACAATACTTATTCTGAAATAGCGCGTTTTTGAATCACACACCGGAGTAGTACGTTTTTCAAAAACATTCAGAAAAAGTTGATCGTCCACTTAATCATCGATATTCTGTGTATATGCCAATTACCTTATGAATTACTTATACTCTTCTTGAATTAAAGTGTTTTAATATGTTTTGTAAATCTCTTATACTTAGATCTATTTTATATTAGCTCTATTGTTACCACTTTAATTTATAAAGTCTTTGTTTGCCAATTTGTTTGTCTTTATTATATAAACCTTTATAGAAAATTGTCCTAAATGTAAAAATCTATTGGCCCTAATTGGAGTGTGTTTAAAATTTTCAAATATTTTTTGATGGATCTTGTGTTAGTACCCCGACATTATTGATCTATTAAAGCAAAGTATGTTAAATTCTTAAAGACACTTTTAACGGAAATTGTATGTTAAAAAAAATTGCATTCAGATTTACTCTTAAATAATAAATGTATATGTATAATAATATAATAGTTATATTTAAGCTCCGCTATAAGTTTCATAAATAAAGCATATTAGCAAAAAAAAAAAAATGGCTGAATATTTCTCTATATCAATGATGCCAACAGTCTTCACATTCGGGACTAAGGTCTGAATGAGTACTACATTGCTATCTGCTTCGATCGTGAATGTATAGAGAGAGGCTTTGGAAATATTCACTCCTGTTCGCTTTTATTCATGAACCCGACCATTAAAAAAAATGGATCTCTATCGTTCATATTCGCGAATAAGAAAACATAAATAAATCGATGTCGTTCTTGTTAGCGAATTCTTACTCGAATCATTTGTATATTCATTCACAAATCAAAATACATAGGTATGCATGCCCTTCTTGTCGTCCAACTTCAAAACCTTATGTATGTAAATGTTGCTTGACATCACCGCTAACTAATGTGTGAATATTCGTTTTGTTTTTCATCTTCTAAAACGAATGCATGTGCTGCGTGGAATGTTCGTAGAAGAAGAGTAGTAAATTTGCAATATGTATTCGCCTGAATGCATATGCAGAGTGGCGGTATATCAACCGCGATGTTAACCAAAAAATTATTTTCACGGGACTTGTGTTATTTATTCAGGGACATATAGGGATCCGTTTAAGATTATTTCGGGACCACTACGAGACTATTTTGGTAGTAGTTTTGGGATAATTTCAGGACTTGAAGAACATTTTCGGGATCATTTTGTTACTCTTTCGTGATTGTTCTTGGTATCAGTTAATAAGAGGGAGCAGTTTGCTACTCAATTTTTGGCTGGAACGATTTGGTGTTCTAGAAGATCCACGACAGGGATTCTCACCACATCTTTTGAAGCCTGTCCGCGAATCAAAAAGTTTGAATTTTTTTCTTTCGTCCTTCTAACGCGATGCTGATACCCTTTGCTAATTTTCATGGGCGCCTATTGCGTGATCGCAATCAGCAGTTCAAAATGCTTCTAATTTGTCAAGCTCCTTCCTTGACCGATTATGGAAAATTTGCAATAAAACCTTAAAAAATGCGTAGAAATAACAACAATAACAATTTCATTCATATTGATTCATTCATTCATAAATTTCTGCCAAATCCATCCAAAAATGAGAAAATTTCCAAAAATCTAAAATTGCGAAAAATTGAAAAAAGGGGTATTCCAGCAAAAAAAGGTAATATAACATAATCTTTAAACTCATAATATTTCTACCTATCTTCAAAACTATGCTTAAATAGCTATATTAAACTGATCTGGAATGGATTTATGTAATTCGATGGCAAGCATTAATGTGCTGTTCACAGGCGTCCAAACCACAACTCCATACTGGCCTAGGGTGTTCATTACCATCTTTTATAGTTTTTAAATAATTCTTGGGATTTTTTAAGCATCGAATACATGTACATTAGAACTGAAATGTCCCCCAAATCAATAAAATTCAATCTCAGACTCAGACGGCTTGGTTTTATACCGGCGCTTGAATTCATTCTACCAGGCGCGCATAACAAATGCGTGCGCGGCTGCTATGTGACAAAAATTTCTATTTGCTACAAATGCGCAGGTAGTCTTAAATTCGCACAAACGGCAATGCTCACCAGAGTGGCCTTTTTTTGCGCTATAGGAATTTTAAGGATACTATAACCTAATTTTTTTTCATATAATAGAAAATCATTCAATAAAAGTTTTAACTCAATTTAACTGGTCGAACCATTTGCGCCAAATTGAAATGAATTTTGAATCGACATTGCAATGATTTTTCAATAAATGGGAAATACATTTTGTATTATTCCTCTTGTAAATAAAAATGCTTACTTATTTCTTTTTGTAAGGAAGTAAAGGCACCCTAATGTAGACAAATAGCAGAGCACGAGCTTGTGCTTCCACCTGATTTCGTCCAAGTTATTTCAAGCAACTATGGCAAAAATTGTCGAAATTGCTTAAATGAACAAAAATGCAAAAATTTAATATTTTAGAATCAGACTCACTTTGAAATAACGAATGTGAAATGTTAGGAAGGGATAAGGGGTGTATTTTATACCGATTTTGATTTCTCTGTACCAGGCGCGCATAAAAATTAGCCGTCACAATTATGCAAAATCATATGCTACACTTTGACCGTGACGCTGCAAGCTGATCGCGACATTTTCCCTGCCGTCAAAGCAAAGAGAGAGAGATTTATCCACTCTCTTTGATTCAGCCTGCGAAAACCATACTAGAAAATATATGTATGTATGTAGATATGTATGTCCACCTGCTTCCACCTACAATCCATTTGTCTACATTAGAGTGCCTTTACTTCCTTACAAAAAGAAATTAATAAGCATTTCCATTTAGTTGTGACATAAAACAACAAGTATGTATGTCCCTTTTACTAAAAACTCATTGCAATGTCGATTCAAAATTCATTTAAATTTTGAGACAATGGTTAGTCCAGTTGAATTGGGCTAAAGTTTTAATGGAATGATATTTTTATTACAAACAGAAAAATCAGGTCATATCATCCTTAAAATTCCTATATTCAAAAATAAGGCCACTCTAGTCTGCATATAGGCAGAAGTTCGTGCGAGTTTGAGATTACTGCGCAATTGTAGCAAATAGAAATTTTTGTCAAATAGCAGCCGCGCACGCATTTTTTATGCGCGCCTGGTAGAATGAATTTAAGCGCCGGTACAAAACCATGCCGCCTGGGTCTGAGATTGAATTTTATTGATTTGGGGGACATTCCAGTTCTAATGTACTTGTTTGAAAAATCAGAAGAAACCTATAAAAGATGGTAATGAGCACCCTAGGCCAGTATGGAGTTGTGGTTTGGACGCCTGTGGACAGCACATTAATGCTTGCCATCGAATTACATAAATCCATTCCAGATCAGTTTAATATAGCTATTTAAGCATAGTTTTGAAGATTGGTAGAAATATTGGAGGTTTAAAGATAATGTTATATCACTATTTTTTGCTGGAATACCCCTTTTTTCAACCTTTCGCAATTTTAGATTTTTGGAAATTTTGTCATTTTTGGATGGACTTTGGCAGAAATTTATGAATGAATGAATCAATATGAATGAAATTGTTATTGTTGTTATTTCTACGCATTTTTTAAGGTTTTATTGCAAATTTTCCATAATCCACCAAGGAGCTTAACAAATTAGAAGCATTTTGAACCACTGATTGCGATGACGCATTAGTCCCCAATAAAAATTAGCAAGGTTTATAGCATCGCGTTAGAAAGACCAAAGAAAAAGAAAATTCAAACTTCTTGATACGCGGACAGGCTTAAAAATATGTGGTGAGAGCCCCTGTCGTTGATCTTATAGAAGAACACCAAATCCTTCCAGCCGAAAATTGAGTGGCAAGCTGCTCCCTCTTATTAATCTATGCTCTTTGATATCATTTGGGTATGGTTTTGGGAATTGTTCGGGACTGTTTTCCGATAACTTTGGGCTATTTCGAAATGTGTTCTAGTTACTTGTATATTATTGCGGGATCCCATTTTTTGTCTCGTTTAGTAATGTGCTGGAAATCATCAGAAGTTTTCTTACTCCATATCTCTGGAAAAGTTTCTAGTAAAGTGAGAGAAACATATTAGGACGTTATATGAAATTAATACCATATTCCATAGCGCTAAATATTTAGCAGCGTATCAAAAGCCCGTGGTTCATTGAAAAAAAAAGCACACAACTATTTCACATTTAGACACAAATTTCTTTTATTTATTATATTTTTATGTTTTCGTCTATTTGTATTATCAGTTAAATTAATTTATGTTTATTGTTCACGCTAGTAAGTTTTAAAAATTTTTGTTACTTAAAAAATATGTATGTAAATACAAGTTATGGAGGTACTTGAAAGAAACTATACGAATTTAATATGTAGATATATGCTAGTATATAATTCAGCATTTAGGAAAAAACTTAAATTTATTTATGTACATATGTATATATTGTATTAATATCAAGTAAAATTATTATTAAAATATTTGTTTGGATTTAGTGTGAAAAATAGTTTTGGGCAATTTCAAAGGCATACAAGTTCCTAGTTAATAATGACAAGATTATAAGGGGCTAAAACTAGTCGCATAAATATATTACAAAAGTATAAACCTACATATGTATGTACATAAGTGTTAACAACAATATATCGCTTGCCAACAAATGTAATCAAAATTATAAAAAAATATTAATACATTTGTGCTTACATATATCCTTGTACATATGTTTCTATTTATGTTTTGTTTTTAGGTATCTTAGCTTTTCAGTGATCTAACGAATTCTGATCATTTAGCGATCATTGTGGTATAACAAACATACTTCGATAATAACTATCGAGTTTCGATATTAATGTTAAGCCTATATAATTATCAATGGCCTTTTGCTTAATCATTCAGTATATTACAAGTGGAATTAAAGTAAACAATTCAATGTTCTATGCAAATAAAATTAAAAGGAAGTTAACATTTCGTAAAATTTTCCTTAACTATTGCATTAAATACAACAGCGAAATTACTTTCATAAATCTTTCAAGCAGCTTTTAACATTTTCATAAATATTTTTCTCTTTTACCTTAATTTTAAAAGTAAGAAACTAACAACTACTTTATATACTACACACATACATACATACATAAATACATATATTAAGCTATGGTTTACACAATTTACATACATCTAAAATATTACAATTTTATTTTTTACACAAATACATGTGTATGTAGATGGCTAAGTGGTACAACACTTTAACTGCTTATTCCAACTCAGCAAAATATTAAAAAATGGTCTGTCTCAGCGCTTGTTTTGAAATATGCACCGGTACAACTTACATATATGTATGTATATCAATTTGAGATCTAACCACTTTTCCAAATTTTGTTTTCAAATTGAGTCTCATTGGAGCTCATTTTGTGGTATTATTTAACATTTTTTCGTATGGTAACGCTGTTAAACATTTTATACACTTTTAACAAGTATGGCAATGCTGTCCAATCATATGTCAAAAAATTTAAAAGCAATGAAGAGCAGTGAACAAGTAAGTTACTCAACAAATTTCAAGGAAAAACACAATTTTAATATAAAATTTTATTTTATTTTATGTGGATGTGCTTTCATACAATTAAATAAAAGAAAATTTCGTCAATTATGTTAGTACTGAATTGTGAGGTTAGTCGTGTGACTACTTCGGTGTTTTTTCAATTTAAAACTATTTGGTTAGTGACGTTTGAACTCAAATTGATATCAAAGAGCTTCTCAAGTGGAGTTGTAATATTATTTACGTAAAACAAACATGTACATTAAGGCGCCTCACGCTCCATACAAAAAAAATGGACACCCTGTTTCCATCGGAATTATTAACTTCAATGTATTCTAAGACCTTGGTCAAAATATTTCGAAAAAATATTAAGATTTACCGGAGCTAAACCGAGTTAAAAAAACGCGAAAAATCTCGTTTTTTATGTATAAAAGGAGTATGATAAAAATAAAAATATAAAAAATAGGCATGATTCCTTAACGTCGACTATTGACGAGATATTCTCCAAAACTCCACATGTGAGAGGTAGGGGGTTTTTAAATAAAATTTTTAGGTTTTTTAAACATTTGCTGAGTTGGGTCAGCAGTAATAGGGTATTCAAACTCCAATCAAGGCAAAAGCTCTATTGAACTTTATGTAATTTTTGGACAATATATGTATATATATGTATGTATATAAAAATATATACATATATGAAAATTGAAAAAAATGTTAAGCTTCTAATTCACCTCTATACACATACATATATACATATGCATGTATTTTTGCTACCAATTCATATATTCAATATTTCATATTTGTAGGTAATTTATAAAAAACAGTTATAGGACTTAAATTATTGATTAGAAATGTACAAAAAAATTACTAAGGGTATTCACGCAGCCTGGTTATGAGATAAGTAGCTAATGTGTTCAAACTTCTCAAACAAATCTACAGTAGAGAGAAATAAATGTTGACCATAACCAGACTTATGCGTACATCCCGTTTAGTTTTCGATCATAGTACAAATATAAAAAATTTGTTTTTGTCATTTAGTAAAATATAAAATACGTTCTTTTATGAAAGCATATTTCTTATTAGGTTCGATTTAAGTTTTGCGGCTTCGTTTGTGAATCTGTTAGATTGGCTAATGAAAAAGTGGTGCTTTTCTTTGTAACTACCATACGAAGTGTCGGTGTTTAGCCGCGTGTAGAATTTTTTATTTTCTCACTGACAAGGGCAATAGAAATATAAGAAAGGATCCAATGACAAAACCCTTTAAACATCTCTGATGACGGAAGACAAAGCATCTTTAAGAGAGTTGCTTAGGTTTGGTACGCGTAGAGGTTCCTAGGAAAATAATCGCCGACAACTGAACTAAGGCCATCTAGAAATTACCTCTAAATTAATCTCTAAAGCTTTAGTCCATTGGTGCTCGTTCAATATGCAGGGCAATCTTCAACATGGAAGTTTGTTCGAATTTCGTTTGAAAAGCACCAGTCAAATAGCAATCTAAACTATTCCTACATCAACAAAACCGTGAATTAGTTTTTTATACTTACATACATACTTATAAGTATATCTAGTAATGAGCTATTACTAAAAACAAGGGATAGAGTTGACAGATAGCACGACTTTTCAAAATTCTCAATTCCTTTTTAATTTATTAAATTGTTACTTTTTTTAAATTTTACTTTATTTTATGTAATTTAATTTAATTTAATTTAATTTTATTTTATTTTATTTTATTTTATGTTATTTTATTTTATTTTATTTTATTTTATTTCATTTTATTTTATTTTATTTAATTTAATTTAATTTAATTTAATTTAATTTAATTTAATTTAATTTAATTTAATTTAATTTAATTTAATTTAATTTAATTTAATTTAATTTAATTTAATTTAATTTAATTTAATATAATTTAATTTAATTTAATTTAATTTAATTTAATTTAATTTAATTTAATTTAATTTAATTTAATTTAATTTAATTTAATTTAATTTTATTTTATTTTATTTTACTTTTTCGCGGTAGTTTATTACCACCTAAGAGTCACCGTGACAAAATTCACATCTTCACGCATATTTGCCAACTCTGACAAGAGGTTTGTGCTACTACATAGTGCAATCTAATATTTCTAAATAAAAAAAACTATGCATAATTACACATACTTTAAGGTTCAGTTTTGCTTATTTAACGTCACTTTAATATAAATTCAGAGCTGTCGCCTGCTAAGTTTAAATTTAGTAAAATTTGATTGACCTAAGTTTATCACCTAACCATACAAGTCATTGCACAGCAGTCATTGACCTACAAAAGAACATTTACATATCTGAATTTATATTAAATAAGCATAATTGAACCTTAATTTAACATTTCTTATGTTATTTACTATAATTGTATGTACATAAACCCATCATTCCCCCCACTATCACAATTTCGTTGCATAATCAAATTTCAATGTGCATACAGCTCTGTTAAACACTTTTACTCTAAGCGTAAATGCAGATTATGAAACCTTTCTCCATTTTCTCTCATAACAGCTTAAGGTATTGCGGCAAGGCGTCATCTATGGATGTGTTCGCACTTTCGATCACTCACTCACTCATCTTGCAAGTGAGTTGATTCAAATTTTATTCACCACACTATAGTTTCATGTTTCAGTTTCTTCGTAGTTTTGTTGGCGCTTTTGCTGGCTTTTGTTTATCAGCCTCCTTTCACAATTTTGCCACTGACTATTGCACGTCACGCGACATCACAGCACTTGATTTTTGTTTTTGTTTCAATTACATACATTCATTTTTTAATTTATCATACACACTTGACGCGTTACGCGCCTATTTACTCACGACGTGGTGGGTTTTAAGTGCCATCGGTTTTTGCGCATACCTCATGGTCCAATTGTAAAGTGACGTCACCGTTTTCTGGACCCACAATTGAGGTGGGGTTTGCTTCCTTTTCATTTGCTGCTTCTTCTTTTTCACTCAGCACATTTTCTGTGGCGCTCTCGCCAAGTTCTTCCTCTCTCGTCGCTTCTACACCTTCTTCACTTACTTTACGTATCGTGTAGAGATATACTTCCATATGATCTTTTCCCTTTACGTAGACGCTGCCACGTGGCTCAAATTCATATTTATCCGCAAGAAAAGCTAAGCACTCCTTCCCCACTTGTATGCGATTTGGTACACCTGTGGAGTCCATGCGTGATGCCACATTAACTGAATCACCCCAGATGTCATAGTGCAGCTTACTTGTACCAATCACACCCGCCGTCACATCGCCGATATTCATGCCGATGCGTAAAATCAAATTGAACTCAAGCAAATCTTTATTGAAATCATCCACAACATTTTGCATCGCTATAGCGAACTCCATTAGCGCATGTATGTGCTCGTTCTTCTCACCACGATTCGAAGGATCCAGTCCACTTGCGGCCATAAATGTTGAACCGATTGTTTTGATTTTTTCCACACAACGAAATTCGGGACGTGAAAGGAGCTCGTCAAAGTCACCGATGAGCTCGTTCAAAACGCGCAAATATTCCTTGCCGCCCAAATAACTTTCGTCGTACATTTCATTGAAATTCACTATGGACGCAAAGATGATGGCAACATTGTGATGGTTTTCCGAATATTTTGCGGTATTCTTGAGATGCTCGGCGACATGTTTGGGTATGATGTTGTGCAGTAACATATCGGCTTGATTTTTCATATTCTGTACGCGTATCTTGTCCTGATTGGCTACCGCATTGCCGTAGAAGGTTAGACGATAGCCGATTTCGAACTCACGATTTAAAAACCAAACCAACACCAAAATGAGCAACAGATCGAGATAGATCTCCACATGATAATCTTGGAACCATTTCATTTCCTCGATGAGATAATTTGCCGCCTCACTGCCTGGATATGGCAGCCGTGTGGCATTTTGTGCTAATGCAGCCGCCTCAGCTGCATCGGTACGATTTGAGTAGACCATTAACTGACTCACCGCAATACCGACAAAACACATCGCCGCCATAAGCGCCAACGTATTACGCATCCAACAATTGAGCTGTGTGAAATTACAAAAGTGCACAATACACACGAAAATCAGGAAACCATAATGATATTCAAAAGCTTCAAGCAAGTTGAGATCGAGCAAAAGAAAATTTGCAATAATCAAAATGACCGGCATAGCCATCAAGACGGCTAAGCATATGTGCCAAGGATACCAACTTGAGATAGCCTCAAAAATGCGATCAGCGCATGATTCCGTATCGGTGACTTTGGAAGAGTGCGCTTGCGTATGCCGACGACACATTTGACGCGTAAAGAGGAATAAAGCGAAGATTTGCACAGCTGTGAAGATGGTGAAGAGTGAGACCCACAAGCGAAAACTGGGCGTGACCGTATTTGGTGTCATTAGAAAAAGTGAAATTGAAATGCAGAGATAGACTGCAATGCCGACGAAAATATCGATGTAAGTATTGTAGCGTGGTGTTGCCAATGTTGGCGGACCTTCGGTCTCATTCTCATTGCCAAAACGATGCGCCTTCGAACGAAAGTCGTGCTCCATTTGACGTGACTTGAAATATAAACTAAAACGCTTGAGTGGCGGTTTGACTAAGTAACTACGCTGCGACTTGGCATTATCACGTACGCAACGTATCAGCTGTAGATCGGATTGTTTACGCAATTGTTGCAAACAAGCGCCCAAGGGATCGGCAACTTGCGCTACAGGTTGTGGTATCGGTGGTAATGGCACATGCGACAAAGTTGTAACATCGCCAATATTTGAAATGCTCGATGTCGAACTGGTAAAATAGCCGGAAACGCGATGCTGCGAAATGGCAGACTGATTGAGCGCATAGATTTGATGTTGTATTGAGGAGCGGCGTGAGTTGCTTTTAATGCCCGAATCTTTACGTGAAGTCGCCGATGGACATATGCTGAGACCATCAGGCCATATGCCAGAATTACGTGCATGCACGGCTTGATGATTGGCTGTAGGAGCGGTTATTGTTTGTGTGGTGGAGCCGCAAGGAAATGAGACAGCAATCGCATCAGAAGTAACGACACCAATTACATCTGCGCCGCTACAAGTGATCAAAGGCTGTGTTGCGGGCACATCATTACGCTTCTCATTCACCGCAGCCATGGTGATTGTGGAAGCACGTGGGCGTGGCAGCGGTGAAGCTTCCAAATTACCGCTACGTCCACATTGTGAACGATAGCTACCAGAGCGTCCGAATGGTGAAATATCGCTGCGCGACTGACTTATGTAGGAACGTATATCGATAATGTCATCGAACATGGAGTATTGTCCAGGCGAGCAACAACTGCCATCTGGCGAACGCACATAATGATGCGAAATACCTGACGAGGTGGCGGCATGATTAAGCAACGATTTTTGTGGTAACTCGAGTGTGTTTGATGTTATCGAAGGTTTTTTGCACGCCTCAATAACGACTGGACGTTGATGATAACCATTTGGTTCAATAAAGGCGACAGTCTCATCCGTATGTGTGCCCAAAGATTTTGAAATGGGCAGACAATTGGTGCCATTTTCTGTAGTATTTGAGGATTTGTCCACATGTTTGACGATATCTTCGATTTTCTTCAGGAAACGTGGCACTTTACACACCACCTTCAAACGTATTCTACTACGTCCAGTTTCCTCAGCCGAATGCGCTTTGGGTGCACTACCATTCAAACCATTACAACAGCCTTCATCTATAACAACTTTGTCTGGCTCATCGGTAGAATCTAAACTGCCGGGTAGACTTTTAGTGGTTATAATTATCTTTGGTCTTTCGCGCACCACCATTACGGGCGGTATGTCGGGTGCATGTACTATACCGCGTTCGATATCACGTTCGCGACTTTGAGATTTCTTGCGCAATTTCATGCTGAGTGAGGTGAGACGTGGACGCATTGAAAGTATGGGTGAGGGATTGAGTGATGAGGAGAGTTGTCCAACAGGCGAGGCGGGCGGCACATTTGGATGTATCACTGAAATGTTGGTAGCACTTTGTGAGAGTGGCGTCGGTTGACCGGGTATGCCAGGAAGTTGCAAGTGACTGCCATCGTAGATTGGCGGTATGCTTGGACTGAGACTGTTGGCGCGCGATATATCTTTCCGTCGCCCAACGACAAAGTAAGTGCGATGTCCTGCAAAGGGAAAGAAGAAGAATGTATTATTATTGTTATTGCGTAGGAAAATCGAATGAAAGCTCTACTAAAAGAGTGTTTCAGCGACTCTTTGTGCTAGTATGCTCGTGGCTATTGATCGGGTCCTTGCACGGTTTCACTCGCCGTAAAGACCTCCGTTCGCAGCAAGGCTTTTACAAAGGACCAGGTGTACCACAGACTGAGAACTAAATAAATACGAAATAAATCTAGAAAGGCTCTCATAAAATGTTGGTCCTCCTAATAAATTAATAGATGAGATGAGCAGTCAAGAGAGCCAAACTGTTGTCTCAATTCCCATATGTCGGCTGACCTTCTTGTGGTTACAAGTCTCTTGGGACTTCCATCAAAAGATCTACTTGGGACATTTCATTGTGGAAGGGTGGTGAAATACTATGATAACCACAACAGAAGCAAGATGACACCCAGAGCTGTACTGGACTTGTTGATTTATTTGACGACGACGTACGACAGGGGGCATGAAAAATAATCCTATCGATTTTGGGTTCATCTTCAAAATTTGTAACAATCATTCAAGATAATGAAAACCTGAAGGACGAATCATTTATAAGCTGAAGCTGAACTTACTACAATAGCTTTTTCACGGTGAGGAAAGTAGGCAGGATTACCGAATCGCGTATTCCAGGCGAAGGACGAAGGCTTAAGGTACTTCGAAGTTCTGGTTCCACTAATTTCAAAATCCAAATGTTGCACTGAAGCTTTCCGGTCTTTTTCCGACTATTTCCATGAGGTGACTAACAAATTCTAAGGATAAAGTTAGAGAAAAACAAATCTTCTCAAAGGATATTATAAGTTCAAAGTTATCTGGATTTGGATTCAGAGTAACGTTTTCTATTTATGGAGGGCTATTTTTCATCCCGAAATTATGTTGCTTTTGTTGTTTTTAGGGACGAAACTACTCTGTCAAGGATTTGGAGGGTGTTGTTGAAAGTGACAAGCCTTTGCGCGATATGAACAAAGTACAATCCGGTACGCACTTGTGATACATGCCCGGTTGTCGCGGGAGTGATTTTGTACGATCAGTGGAACCTTTGAGGTCATCCAATAATCTCCTACCGTAAGAAGAAGGTTGTTTATGAGAGGTGCTCGGCAGCTGGCTGATATATTCAGAGCCCCTAAGTAGGTGGGATAGCCCGATACTATATCTTGCTTCAGTTGAGCCCAAAGTTATTAAATCTCATTTATACCTGCCCAGGTACAGTGTAACGTGGTACAAAATAGGACTTAGTGTTGAGCCGCAGTCTGCTTCCCTGGGACTGTCAACACCCACTCTCTTTGAGACTAGACTTTCTGTTTTTAATGCTTTGCATTCATTGACACAACATACCGAAAACTTCTTCGCCTTCCTCGAGTAGATATGCATCACCCAAAAATGTCGAGGTTTCTTCGGAGATATGCACCTGCTCCGGCTTTCCAGACGATTCCATTCTGTAACGAGAAGTAATCCACTTTAATGATTTGGAAGTTTATAAAATTACTCATGTTCGCTTACTTATTTGC
This sequence comes from Sphenella marginata, assembly GCA_951509765.1. Lineage (NCBI taxonomy): Eukaryota > Metazoa > Arthropoda > Insecta > Diptera > Tephritidae > Sphenella > Sphenella marginata. The sequence continues at coordinate 14,915,115 of OX608081.1, read as the reverse complement.
CAAGGTAACATCATTGCTCCAAACATCGAACTTCACGCGTCGTGTGCCAACAATACCGCACAACACCGTACCGGTATGTACACCAACACGCATCTTTACGCCCTCATGACGTTGTGCATCAAAACAGCGCATAGCATCGATCATACCCAAACCCATCTCCACACAACATATGGCATGATCCGCACGCGGTTCTGGGCAACCAGATACACAATAATAACAATCACCTAATGTGGATATCTTCTCGCAACCACTCAACGTACAAAGATCATCAAAACGTTCAAAGAGATCATTGAGTATTTCTACCAGCTGTTCGGCTGTTTTCGTGGATGACATTTTCGTAAAACCAACAATATCGGCAAACAGAATGCTAACATTATCCATGCTATGCATATGGAATGGACGAAAGAGTGACTTGAGATCGTTGGATGTGCGCGGACGAACATAGTGTGAGTCGGGATCGATGACGCCTTTATCTTTTTTATCAATACCGCTAGCACCGCCTTCATTTAATAGCATGTTGGCTACCTTTGGTGGCATAACGGAGTGAATCATTTTCTCTTTGAGTTGTTTCTCCATTTCCAATTGACGACGTACCAATAAGTTTTGTCCCACCTTCATAAACATGCCACGCATGCGCACAAGATTCATGACCAAAACATGTACCCCCACCAAATGTACACATATATGTAGTAATATACGTAAAAGCATTATTTTGTTGTTGCACTCTGTGGCAGAGCCATGTGTGGCACTATTGCCTACAACTTTGTGTGAGGCCGCTTCGAAGAGTACCGAATAAGCGACAGCAATCATAGCACTCATCCAAAGTGGCATTGGTATTGCCGTATAAATGAGTAATACAATCGAAAGACAAATGGAGAAATGTCCAAGCGGGCTAAATGCGCGTCCAGTGAATATAAGAAAGGCCAATGAGGAGGCACATATTAGAATGGCTGTGAGGGCGGAGGTGAAGACACGATAGGCGCGATATATATCCCAATGTGTGAAACACATAGCCATGATGGTGATGAGTGATAGCATTGAGAATGCGCTGGATATGGGACGCCAATAATCTTCAGAGCCGCCATCGATTAGAAAATACAGGAACCATGATAGAGAACAGAGTAATATGTAGGAGAGTGTGAATCTGAAAGTAAAAAGAGAAGATATAAGTATAATACATAAAAAAAATAAAAATAATAAAAATAAATGAAGAAATGTTATTGAGCTTTGCCCTGCTGAGTCTGTATTAGAAAGAATTTAACATATTACAATATCCAGAACCAAGTTGTGCTAGCACAACTCAAGTCTCCCTCCGAAGAACGCTCACACCTTAACACTTTTCAGGTGATTCTCAAGCCGAGATCTGCGGGATCTATCTACCGACTCAGTAAGGTCTTTTAGAGCCCTCTTATGGTTTCGCAGGGCAAACGGAAAGGAGATGTGGTGCCGGATCTCATCATCGTGCTTACGCAGATGTTTTCTAATATTTCTAGAAGGCGGGGCTTTATCGAATAGATAGCGGTTTGGATGGCTAGCCTCAGTAAAAACTGTCCTCTTAACAGCTTGAGAGAAGAGCAGAAAAAAGTCATTTAAATGGACCCCAATGTATTCCCGTTATACAACGGCTTGTGAGTACTCCAACCAAGGGGATTAGGGAGGGCCGTTTGAGATTGAGTAAGGATTTGGTCCGTTTCTAACTGCTGCGGGGCTACATTTTCGTTAAGGTTTGAGGATGGTTAGTTTGAGATATGGATATCAGTCTTATAATCCGATTAACTTAAGATGATATTCCTCAGAAGGTGGCGGAATATAGCAAGAAGGAGAACACCACTTTGATTTAAGGGCGAAGTGAAACTAGTTTTGAGATTCCTTGGTTCCCAACGGAGCACTGACTGCAATTCTTGACCTCAGCTGCAGAATTAAACTCAATATGGTATTCGTGTTCAAATTCCAGTGAAACCTTGCTTGTTCATTAAATCATAATGAGTATACCCACAGAAATTTGTGCTTGTAATCGTAATATAACTATAATTACATTACATTACAAACACTAATGTTCGAGCAGAGGAGTAAAATTATGCACGGTAACATTGGTTTTGTTGAGTACGGATCCGGGTGTTTGAGCCGGTTATTATTTTGGTAAGTCACTTAATTGATGTCATATCAACAACATATAAGCATTGAAGCCGGTACTTTCGTGGTTTCTAAATAAAAAAAACTTCATTTTTAGAAATTGAATTTTTAGAAAATTAGGGGCATGGCAAGTTATCGAAATATTTGTAAAATGGCTCTAATAGATACCTTCAAGCTTGGATTACTACGGCATGATCCAACCGATTTCAAGGACTTGTATACCATTAAATAAATAGATTAACATTACTTTCAATTTAATGATTATTTTCAATTAGTTAAAAAATTAAAAAAATTAAAAATTATTAATTTATGATTGTAGTAAATATTTCAATATTAACGTAATAGTCTTTTTGAAGAAAAATATATCGACATAGGGTCAGACTTTCTAAAACGGATCACTCAATCTCTTAAGACCTGAGTATGAGCTAAATGCCGTTTTAAACTTTTTTATATTTTTTTTTGTATTTGGAAAAGCATAAAAAGACTTGTTAAAAAAAGGTTTTTGGTAAAAAAAAAATTAAATAATTTTAACGAAAAAAAAACTAAACAAGTAAGGAAAGGGCTGTCTTCGGCTGTGCCGAAGGCTTTATACCTTTCATGAATGCCAAACCACACTTATCGGAACAATCGATTGTATGGTAGCTATACGTTATGTTGGTCCGATCTGGCTGATTTTGCCTACATGTGTTACATATATAATATGTAGCAAACGTGCAAAGTTTAACGTTCCTAGCTTTTTAACTGCAAAATTTATAGCCCAAAACCCATTTATGGAAACTATCGATTATATGGGAGCTATATGTCTTGTTGGTCCGATCTGAGTCATTTTCACTACACACGTTACAAATACAATATGTACTAAACTCGCAAAATTTTACGTTCCTAACTTTTTAATTGCAAGAGTTATAGGCCAAAACCCATTTATCGGAACAATCGATTGTATGGGAGCTATGCCTTGTATCGGTCCGATCTTGCTGGTTCCGACAAATGATTAATCCAATCCAAAATGGCGCCTGCTTGCAAAATTTCATTGAGATATCTCTAAAACTCAGGGACTAGTTTGCGTTCAAACAGACGGACGGACGGACGGACGGACAGACGGACATGGCTAAATCAACTCGCCTCATCGCCCTGATCATTTCGGTATACTTAATAGTGGGTCTATCTCTTCTTCTTCTCATACTTACAAACATCGGACCAAAGTTATAATACCATTTCATGTTCATGAAAGGTATAATAAAAAAGGGTAGAAATAAACTTTGTATACATGTGTTTTTATGCCTTTTTGAGAAGAAAAACCTTTGTTTGGTGAATAAAAGTTTCTCCTAATACATAAATATATGAAAAATAAGAAATAATCAATAAATTATAAAAAACCAAAAAAAAATTTACAAAAAATAAAACATAAAAGATTCTATAAAAAAATTGCAAGAGTGAAAAGTAAAAATAAATATTTTTTTTTATTATTTCTGATTTTTTACATGATCGTAAAAATAAAGATTTTTATTTGTTTTTTTTTTAGTAATATATAAAAAATAAATATATGAAAAATAAGAAATGATCAATAAGTTTAAAAAAAAAATTTTTAAAAAATCTAAAAAAAAATGATTAAAAAAGTTTCAAATGGTCAAAGGTAATTAAAATAACTTTTTCTAATTAGTGTCTGAAGAACATTTAAGTAAACATTACCAATGAAAACAGCTATTTACTCAATTGATTACTAATTATTGATCAAGTTTAACAAGTCTAATTTTATAGTTTCACAAATTGTATTCACTTATTTTTAATCTAGGCTGTACGAGAATATCAAATATCCAAATAATGCCGAGATTGCTCAAATCGATAAAATTTCCAAAACTAGTATTCTATGAGTCGTATTTTATTCCAGTTTCATTCTATTTGGTAGTTTGTAGAAGCATAGAAAAACTATTTTCTTTCAGTCAGATTTCCCGATTCTGTGCGCTACTGGTAAGATTGTGGTTAGACATTTATACATACATATATTGTATATATATTTGATCCACAATTAATTTCAATTACAAGCGCTTTATGAATGTTTGCAATGCGTTGTGGCTGCAAAACCATACACAGAATTAACTTTGAAGGCGACTAAGAATCGATAATTAAATGCGGGTAAAGTTTACATAAATAGATTCCAGAACATAACCATATACATACATGCATATATATATGTATATATATAAACAACAAAATATATTTCTAGGCTAAAATTATTCTTGCTATTTATAGTCCAAAAGTACTTCGTAGTCAAATTTGTGTGTTCCAAAAGTGATGTGCTAGCCAAAGCATATGTATGTAGGAGTTGTGACTTTTCGCACCCAATCATCAGACCAAACTTTTCCCTCTCTTTACTATCTACTATTATATATGTATATACTATACAGTTATACAAAAGCTTCCTTAATGCCCCAGTGCAGCCTTTAATAATACCAAAAAGATGTTAACATGAAAACAGGCTTAGCTCAGTAAACGTTGAGCTTTTCTGCCCTTCGTAGTCAATAACAATTATCCCTGTCACATTCTTCCTTAATGGACTTTATTTGTTTGCTTGTATCCCTCATGACACCACGAATACCGTCTTAATTGTACTAATTGCCTAAGCAAACAATAATCGTTAATAAAAATGCCATTAGTAGGTAAGTACCCGCTAAGAAATATAAGGCAATGATAGTACTTAGGAGCTGAGAAATTGCAAACAAAATTTTTATCGGCTTAATGATAAGTGGCCTTTTCGAGGGAGGAACTTTATAAAGATTCTCACTAATGACGATTGTTCGAGCAAGCTAGAAGTCAGCAAGATAGTATGTTCCTTGAGGTAGGTCGGCTTTATTTCATCGATTTCAAAAATAGTTCTTTCTATTTATTCGAAACAAACTATTTGTTTAAGGGAACATTTGAGACTATTGTGACTAAGGCGATGATTCTACGAAGAATTTCATCATTATAAAGCAAAATAAACAAACCGCAAAAGGTAGGAAACCGTATTACTTTTCGATGTTTGGAAGCTTAAGAAGAAGCTGGATCCAGCACAAAGTATATTGAAGTTACCAGGATAAGGGACAAGATAAGAACAAGAATGCATATTTACTCAAATAGTTATAAGAATAAGTAAAGAAAGTTCAGTGCCCATTGTACCCAAGACATATCTACAATTAAATTTTTTTCCAGCAGGTTATTATAATCTAACATGAATAGAAAGGAATGTAGGAGTATATCTATGTATATACTAAATGCATAACATTTGAATTGCCAAGAATTTTTTGTTCAGTAAACACGAGTGGCCACACCTTATGCTAGGAGAACTTACATTTGAACCAGCGGATTGACATAACTGCAACGAAAATAAATAATCAAGCAAAAACACTCATTTGACCAGTCTTGCTCCAACATAAATGATTATAATGAAAATTTACTTTTGTGTTAACTCGTTGCTACACTCAAAATAATTTCTAACTTACTTAGAACTTCCAATGGACTAGCCTTAAATTTAATATAAAATAAACAAAAGTAAAATTGAATAAAATCAAACGAAATAAAATAAGACAAAGTAAAATAAAAAAATAAAATATTAAAGGAAAGGAAAGGAAACTAAAGAAAAAATAAGGAAATGAGAGAGAACCAGAAACAGAAAAAACAAAACATATTGCAAAAAAAATATTAAAGTAAAGGAACAGCATAGAAGAGAAAAAATAAAAGATATTAACTAAAATAAAATAAAGTGTTGTGGTTTAAATTCAAGCACTGGGCGAGGCTCAATTTTGTTAATTTATGCACAAGATACAAATCAAACTCCACGAGTACTTGATACTCACGCATTTTTTTTAAATTGATATACAGGAAAAATTACAACCATATACACAGCGATGGTATGGTGACTTCTTTTCGAACGATTTTACTAGATAATGAGTTGGTGCTCCAATAGAGGGACAATAGAGTTTAAATACCGGAAACTGGAAAACGATTTCCATTCTATCTCAACTGAACTTCAAAAAAAAAAAAATTCTAATTTAGATTAGTTGTAAATCAGCTGATGAACAAAACATACTTTAAGTTGTCATAGTGTAGAGAGAGCTTTAGCTGTGTATGTGGGAGCAATACATACACAATGCTTCATCCACGCTCTACACAATGAGTAAATCTGATATAAACACAGCAGAGAAACGAATGAATAGTAGAATATTAAAGCGGAAAGAAATCTAATCAAATTACATATGAAATTAGGCGAAATGAATTTGATTGTCCTGCTGCGTACGTGCGGTCATAAAGTAAGTCAAAAACATTTGAAGTTAAGCTAGGATCAGCTTATGACATTGAATTGAAGTACTTGAGTGTTATATTTATATTTGTAGTACTACTGTTGTTACTCTAACTGAGTTACTTTTTGTGTAATATTCTAGGAAAAGAATATTAAGTGTGCTTTTAAGCTAAAAAATGATGTAAGGATAATATGTCAAATTTTATTATTTAATTTAATTGAGGTTTGTAGAGCAGTTTCAGAGTATGATGTTGGATATTAATTAGAGATTTATAAACTTCTTAATGGTTGGGAAAATATTTTTCGTTGTTTGTGGGAAGCGGATGAAAATTTGAATACATAATTATGTGTATGCAATATCTGTTGAAATGAAGAGACCGAATAGTTCTTCGATTATTGGGTTTGTGGGTAGTACCAGAGCCATTCAATGAATAACTCCAAATCGTCATGACTCTGAATTTATTTGCTTGAGATTGTTGATATTTTGATAAGTTTTTTAACAAAATTTTGTGTGCTCTACCTTAATTACGATGCCAAAGTCAAGTTGAGTTAAAATAGAATACTAGCCTTATAATAACTTTCCTAACATTCCAATAATATTAATACACGTCCAACAAAGTCCTCACGCTGGTATTCCAGTCATCCTCATTTATATATATGAAAGTGTATAGAGCAATACTGATTTTACCAATTTAATGAATTGTGTTAATGAGTTGTCATTCGAGTTTTATTGAAATCTTAATTGAATAATTCCCACCAGCAGAGATTTGTAACAAATGACGGTATGACACGCAAAGTCGCACGAATTAGTTAACCATCCAAACATTCATACACTTGCACGAATATACCTCAAAGGATTGTTTAAATGCTTCCTCGTAGCCATAGCCAGTTGAGAAGAAGCTAGCTAAATGATTTGGAGTGACGTTTAAATTGTAAATTTTATGTGGGGGGAAAAACATTAGTGAAGCTTTTACAGGCCAGAAATGTATTATTCGGAGGGTTGTCGACCATTAGCGAAGGGCGATTTCACTTTCAAACAACTTGTCCGGGAGTTCGAACCACCTGGTGAAGAGCACTGAGCTGACACACAAACCATCGTTCTGATAAAATCTTATAAATAAAAATGTCTGTCTGTCCTTTATAGGCGTCCAAAGTACTCAACAGATTTTTATGATCTTTCACTAGTAAGTAAATAGTTTTAATATTTACCACAGTTGGGTATACATTTTTATTGAAAATTGAAAAGCTTGAGTAGAACTATTTCATGCTATTCTGCTTTCAAAGATATGGACGTAAAGCTTGGCTTTAATTCCTTTTCAAGCTCAGCCAAATATGTTTTAAATTGAGTAATTCTTTGAACTGAAGAAAATCTAAATTTGCGTGGTACTAAAATAGATGAATATGTTATGACTGTGTGTATATAAATACATATGAACCATGCATGAAAGGTGGTAACGAGCGAGACGAAGTTTTTGTTCAAAAAACAGAATCAACAAAATTACGTTTTCGTTATCCCCAGTGTTCATGCAGGAATTAGGGATTAATCTCGTATAACCACCTACAATATTTCAGTGGTCTAACTCAAATACTTCCAGAGATATGGACTATGAAAAATTCCATTTGTATGGCACGCCCCCGCTATATATCAAATTATTTTTTAGCCTTGGTTAATTTGGTTGCGATCGGCTTACTCGTTTAGGAGCCAAGTCTATCTATACTTATGTAAGTGCTTTCAATTACATATATGTATTTATTTTTTTCTGCACTATTTTAATTTTTTTTAAATTTCAAATGTAAAAACGTGAAGTCAGAAAAACGATACCAATATATATCTGAAGCTTAGTTATTCTGGAACTGCCAAAAGCGAAAATTTTAAACTTCTTTAAATAATATCAAAATAATTAAAAAAAAAACATTCGGCCCGGTCTAATAAACATATCTGAAGCTGTGTGAAAATGAACCATGAATTTCGTTCCAGTAAGTAATCTTAAAGTTAATTACAGTCAAATATAACATGTGTATACATATACGCCGGCAATGAAGCACCAAAGTAGTCAGCAAACATACCAGTATACATCTAGAACTTTCTGATTGGCATCGAAACAGTCCAAAACGTACTTAAATTTAATCAGCTAAAAGTAGGAGTAGTGAAAATTCGAGTAAAACTCCTTATATAAATTTTAATTTTTATCACAATGGGACCCGAACAAGTGACCTTACCTATCTCAATCTAGTATTTATCAACTGAGTCTAGACGGCATTTAAATAATTTGCGCTCACCATGATTTTACTAAAACTTGCTTGGTCTATTTTGAACTAGTTTGAGACTAGTATATTTCTGCCCGAAACCTGACAATGGAAAACACGTAGGACATCGCTATGCAAAAGATGCCAGTTGGGGTCATAATACATATATGTACATATGTACATAAACACTTGCACGCGTTTACTCCCAGTTCCTTGTTGACGCATTAAAATCACGTATACGCCCTGTCATACGCTTGGGCACTCAACGTGATAAATGGCTTAATTAAAGATGTGAGACGCGTGAAAAGCACACAACATTAATTTTCCTCTACATTAATTAAAATATTTCTTGTTTGCAGCATTCGATATTTGCAGATAGTGGAAATGTGTTTAGTATTTTTTGTTTTAGACAAATAAAGTCGGTGTCATAGTTTTTTTTTGAGAAAATTTTCGAAACATAATCAACATTTCAGTTAAGGATATCAGAGCAAACAACAACAACAATAGGTAGGACTTCAATCTGTTGCAATATCCAGATCGCACTTGGGCTGGTGTGACACTTGCCTCCCTCGGAAGTTAGTCTTCAGGAGGTGGTGACTGTGTCGGAATGATGGCATTAAAAGGGTTGTTGTTGACAGAGGAGTTTATCAGCTATGTGTGACTCTTTATAATACCCTGCGGCTGCACCATTGGATCAAACATCTCTTCATACATAGCTAACAGTTCAAACCATTTAAAGAGTTTTAAACTTGGCATTAGTTGCCTACTACTTTTACGCACTCATACACATTTAAAGTAATTATCTAACCCTAAAAATTGGTAAAGGCAATTTTCACTCGAACACAACAACAACATACTAACACACCAACACATGCATACATATGAACTCACCTATATCTCATACGTATATGCGGGAAAACGCTCGTTTGATATTGTCCCTCCAGCACAGCTGAATCAAATTTCGGATCCAACCATGACTTGGATGCTGCACGTTCAAATGCTACCGGCAACATGACGCTACAACACGAATGGCGACGGCCCGTCTGACTTAGATAAGTTTGTATATGTGGAGCTAAAGCAATTTGTATGTCATCGGTGGAATTGCTGCAACTGTCATTGACTAGAACGCCCGGAGGCATGGCGGTGAAACTGACCGATTGACGACGTGACTGCAAAGATATAGAGAGAGAGTGAGAGTTAAAGAGAGAGACACACAAATAAATGAGTGAAAGTAAACAGATAACAAACATACATACATATGTATACATAAATATGTTAACTAAAGGATTACAAAACAATGAAACGTAAAAGTAAGTTGAAGTATTTAAAAGCACGCTTAAACTAGAAAACAAAAAGCATAGAGAAAATAATTGAAAAACTGTTTGATAGAAATTTGTAACAAAAAAAAGTAGTTAAAATTCAAATTGCCATTCTGACGTTGTTACAGTCGGTGGCGCCGCTTTGGCGTTTTAGATTTAGTGGACAACAAAAACAGCTCCAACTTTGCCTTTGAAGCTTTAATTAAACCGAATTGTTCAGCGCTGTAGAAATGCGATTGCATTGAATGCGACATTGCAGACGACTAAATACCATTGCGACTAAGAGCACAGTTGGCTTATGTGTCATTGAAATGGCAAGCAAAATACAAAGTTTTTTTTTTTTTGTACCTCACTGAAGTTGGCGAGGCAAGTCTTACGTGGTTAAAAAACTATCTATTAGATTATTTGGTCTAAAAAATGTGTAACGAAAGTCTTTCGTAAATCGGTTAGGAGACTGAATCAACTTCAGAGATGAAAAGGCCATTAAAGGAAAATATGTTTTTTTTTTGTTAAAAAAATTTAAATAATAAATTTAAATGAAAAAACTTTTTTTGTAAAATATGTTTTTTATGTTTCGTCAAATGTTTATGTACAAAAACTAATTTTTGGTTTAGAAAAATTTTTGGGATACAAAAATCAAAAATTCAAAGATTGGTTTTGTTAATATATGCTTTTTATGTCTCTACAAGAACAAAACTAATTTTTTGGTATACAAATTTAAAAAAATAAATTTTTTGGAAACATTTCTTCAAATTTTTCTGGTAAATATGTTACATGTATAAAAAAATAAAAATAAAAAAAATAAAAATATATAAAAAAAACTTTTGTAAACATGTGTTTTTGAAGCTTCTTCAAGTATAAAAATAATTTGTTTGGTGTTAAATATGAAAATAAAATTTTTTCTTTAAACTCTTGTCTAAATGTCTATAAAAATAATTTTTTAGTATAAAAATATAAATGTGCCTAACGAAAAAAAATTTCTTTCGTAGATATGCGTTTCTGAAAAAAAAATAATAATTTTAAACAAAAAGTTTAATTATTTTTTTTGGAAATGTGTTTTTTTATGTCTCAAGTACAGAAAATATTTTTTCGCATAAAAAATAATCTTTTTTTTGTTTGGTAATCATCATAAGGACACAACCTTATAAAAATAAAAAATAAACTAAGTATTGGTATAAAAAATAAATATAAAAAAAAAATTATTATGTTAACATGTGGTTTTCGTGCTTAAGTTTAATAACAGCAGATACACTGCACTCAAAGTAAGAATTCAAAATTTCAATTTCCTCGCTTTTAAAAAGTCCGTAAATCACCAGATTGAAAGATTTATGTCAACTTATAGCCATTTTCCTCATTCACTATTCACCTCTTTTTTCCTTCAACTTTTCGAGTCTTATCAGTACTTAATAAGAATCAGATTAAATTAATTTATCAACAGATTAAATTAGTCGAAAAAGTTATTAGCTCAAATTTGGTTTCATTAATTCATCGAACTTGCCTTAATTAGTAAATATTATATATTATATTTAATGTGATGTGAAAATTTCATTTTGTATCGTGTTATAAATTTAGTTAAGGGAGTGTGCGATTAATCGAAAAAGTCGTACTATGAAACCATTTTATAGGTTCTCCGTGTTTTTTAAATCGAACCAATTTCTGAAATTTCGCAATAGCTTATAATGTAATAATTATGTTATCAATTTAGATTTTTTATTCATTCATATATTTAATTCCAATTGTGAAAAACTGTGAGATATGTACATGTGTATGTATGTATACATATTAAGGCGCCTCACGCTCCATACAAAAAAAAAATGGACACCCTGTTTCCATCGGAATTATAAACTTCAATGTATTCTAAGACCTTGGTCAAAATATTTCGAAAAAATTTTAAGATTTACCGGAGCTAAACCGCGTTAAAAAAACGCTAAAAATAACGTTTTTCATGTATAAAAAGAGTATGAAAAAATATTTTTTAATAAAAAGGACCTGAGATGATGAAATAGCTGGAGTACAAAAGGTAAGCATACAAAAGTTTGAAAATTTTATCAACGCAATCCAAATATTGAGATGTATGGTGCTGTTTTTGGTCATATTTCGAGGGGTACGTTTGTGGAAAACTTTAATAACTCATCCAATTATTAACGGATTTAGACGATTAGGATATCATTTAAAAGATATTTTCGAGATGTTGCCATTTCTGCAAAATTTAACCCTTTATGGTCCAATTTCACACATTGCGAATATTAGCACACAGGTACACAATAATAGTACTGAAAAAATTTTTAAACTTTTTTATGCTTACCTTTTGCACTCTATCATCTCAGATGCTTTTTATTAAAAAATATTTTTTCATACTCCTTTTATACATAAAAAACGACATTTTTAGCGTTTTTTTGACGCGGTTTAGCTCCGGTAAATCTTAATATTTTTTCGAAATATTTTGGGAGAGTCCTTAGAAAAGAGTGAATTTTGAAATTCCAGTGGAAACAGTGCAACTTTTTTTGGCGAGGCACCTTAATACATATGTATTTTAGTTCAATCGTTCAGAGCCATATCAACTCATTTTATTAAAAAACATGACACTCGACCAAATTTTACGTGGCTCATTTCACAAATTTTCACTCATATTTTAAAAAGTTTTCGATATCGAAGAAAGGAGACTGGCTATCATCCGAGTTTGTATATTTTCAATAGAAATCTTGCTGGGCGCCCAGTTTTATTCAATTATGTGAATTTCAATACACACTTATATTTATAGTTCCTTCGATCATTACCCCTCTTTGCTCTTAAATCCTTTCCTCCTTTAAGCAGCTGCTGCCGCGAGTTTGTAATGGATATTTGACATCATGAACAGCTTACAACACTAGCCTGACACGTCACTATAATCAGTAACTAAAACGCTGATAAAAATAAACCCGAAAATCTCGACAGCAAACGAGTTCCTTAAATTACCAAACCTAATATTAAAATTTATAAACAAAAGTCACTCATATACTACCGGCGTGAGTAAACACGCATCCACGTATTCATTCTCACACACACATACCCACAACCATAAAGCACACACAAAACCAAACAGAAAGTTTAATTAAATTCTTACAAATCCAACAAATTACTTAGACCAACGACGAAAATATGCAAAGGAATGCGTACAACAATAGAAATAGTTCAAGTCGCTTTCCACACTTACATGCATACCTAATAGCTAAACTAAACATAAGTTGGTGCAGGCAGCACATTGTTTGTGAACGTAGAAAATTGAAATTAATTACCGACATTTAAAATATGAATAGAGAAGTAAGAGTAAGGAAAACAACAACGATTAAAATAGAATTCAAGCGAAGGAGAATAATAATTTCTAGGAAGTCTTTTAAAAGGCTTAAAACTGCCGTCAATGCAAACCTTTAAACGAAACGAGTTGAAAACAAAGAAGCAACCAAAAGAAAATAGGCAAAAAGAAATAAATATTTTCGCTGCAACGTGTATGCATTACAGTTATTATTAACAGTAAAAACGCTTACAAGCTAAAGTCTCTGTGGCTATTAAGAAGCCATGCCATGCAAGGATGTTGTTGCACAGAAAATAATGTTGAAAGTATGAGAAAATATATATAGCGAGCAAGGATGTTCTAATGAAAGTGAATTTAATGCTATATTTTTCTGTAGTGAACTGCAATGTGTTGTTGGTACTTATAAATAGTTTTTGTTGCTTTATGCTATTTTAGTTGAATAGAAGATGAACAGAAGGAAGAAAGAATGTACGGAATGAAGAACTCTGAAGTATGCCAGGTGTTAAAGAGTAACTAAGCTAAGATGTAAAGCTTAATTCGAATGAAACTGACTTTTTAGGTAGCATCACGGGGAGGCCGAATTTCTCATTCAATTTATGGTGTGCTAAGGCCATGCGATAAGTTATGGTTTGATAGTAGAACGTGTGTTTTGGTATAGATGATGATAAGTGATCTATGGATCGGACTGTCAAAAAATCGGCGCCAACAGGTAACTACACTAAATTGTTACAAGCAGATGCCTTTCGGAATCCTCAATTGGTAAAACGCATTGCTACCCAGCTGGGTATAAAAACTGTTCAAAGCTGTTCAAACTGAAGCTCTGCGGTAATGTTTATGAAAGATGCAAAAAATAGTAGCTAAAAATATGTTGCAGTAGTCAGTTTTTAATTGCCAAAAAGATATTAAAACATAGATTTGGCAGCTGAGCTCTATAGAAATAGTTTAGGTGTTTGAAGCCATTTGACTCAAGTGGCGTGTTACTGGAAATGAGATGTATTTGTATTTGTATGTTTCCAAATGGCACGTAACTTGGACATTTTTTGAGAACTTTATTCATACTTTGCTCTTTATGGCGATCATGAACCTGGCATTGTAATGTAAGTAGTGTGATAATGGGTTGGTAATTATATGGTTCGAAATGGTTTTTAGTAAGAATGGTACTTATTAAGAGCAATATAGTGGTAATGGTATGGCTATGGTATGGTAATGGTGTGGTAGTGGCATGGTAATGGCATGAAAATGGTATGGTAATGGTAAGTAATGGTATAGTAATGGTATGGTAATGGTATGGTAATGGTATGGTAATGGTATGGTAATGGTATGGTAATGGTATGGTAATGGTATGGTAATGGTATGGTAATGGTATGGTAATGGTATGGTAATGGTATGGTAATGGTATGGTAATGGTATGGTAATGGTATGGTAATGGTATGGTAATGGTATGGTAATGGTATGGTAATGGTATGGTAGTGGCATGGTAATGGTATACTAATGGCATAGTAATGGTATGGAAATGGTATGGTAATGGTATGGTAGTGGCATGGTAATGGTATACTAATGGCATAGTAATGGTATGGAAATGGTATGGTAATGGTAAGTAATGGTATGGTAATGGTCAAGTAGTGGTATGGTATTGGCATAGTTATGGTATGGTAATGGTATGGTAATTTTATGGTAATGGTATGGTAAGGCAATGGTATGGTAATGGTATGACAATGCTAAGGTAACGGTAATGTAATAGTGTGGTAATGGTATGGTAACGACATAGTAATGGTATTGTAATGGGATGGTAATTGTATGGTAATGGTATTTTAATGGTAGTTAGTGGAACGGAATATTTTGCGGAGATGTAAAAGAATGCATTCTTTTGCGAATAATTATTATATTATTACCATTCCGACTTCATTCTGCGACTTCGAATTCTTTTTTTCATTCATTTTTTGGTTATTCGTGTTTTGCATTCATTGAATAATAAGTCTCACTGAAGTCAATGAAGTCATTTGAAATCATATGGAGTCATTTGAAGTCGATTTACCTGTGGCATACGAAAATTAATCGTAAACTATTTTTATTGCAAATAGTTAGTGACTTCGCTCCAAAAATAAAGTCAATAAGTGACTTCTCAAAATAACTTAGAATTCGTGACTTCAAAAAGACTTCAGACTTCATTTTTTCATTCCTTAGTCAAAGTGCGAGTCAATGAGTGCATTCGAAATTTGAAGTCATTGAATAAGACTTCACCTGATTGCATTCGCATATGAATGCATTCTTTTACAGCTCTGCTATTTGGGCACTATCCCATGATTAAACATTTTTCTTCTTTAAAAAAACTAGGCAACTTTCACTCTAACTAACTGTTATCTAGGAGGAGAAATAAAAAAGTAAGTCAAATAAGTAAATATTTAGCTCGATATGACTCCGAGGAGATGGAGGCCGAGCTTATCTACAAATTTATGGTTTGCTGCTTCTAACTTTTCCTGCAAAATATCGGTACATAGCTTTGTTCCTACTCCGAACGACATCTGAATTGAATACCTTCAGACCACTTTTGCACACCACTTTTGACCCCAGGATTCGAACCTGGAACATTGAGTGTGGTAGACCAGCAAAGCAATAGCCAAACCACGGTGGTTGCCGAAATAAAATAATAAATCTTTGAGATAAGTTTGATAGTTTTTCTCAAACTTAAATATGAGGAAAAATTACCTAATTTCTTTGTTTATAGTTGGAATATGTTATAATAAATAATGAGTGGATAAAAGAGAAGACAGCAAAAATTATTTATGGAATTTCGTGCTCGGTTGTAAAAAGCGAGAAGCAATTAGAATCCGTTGTAAGCGCTGACTGTCGCAGCATGCCATGAAGTAGCTACCTATGTAAATAACTGGGTCAATGCAAAATTTATGAAAAACATGCGAACCCTCAAAGTCACCATTCAAATATGTTTTCAAATAAAAAAGCAACGCAACAGTCACGTGGCGTCACGTACGCGCGTACTACAAGGGACTGACAAGATAAAAATAATTTCAACACGGCTTTGTAAGTAATAATGACCTCTTTATAAACGCATTAAATTTAGCAGAGTATGCCACACGCATACTTATGCAAATGCACAGATAGCCCGCGTACCCACGTATTTGTAAGTAATTGAGCCTAGGATAGTAATGCGCCTTTTGCTTTTTGAACATCAAGGACCATATTGTGTGCGCAAAAGAGCGAGAAAAGAAAAAAATGCAATAAAATAGTCCTATCGTAGGCCTCTTCTATGCCACATGGATTATTTAGACATATATACACACATATGTACATACAAATGAGTTTCATTTCATTTCATTGTGCACTGACATGCGCTAATGTTGGATTTTATAGTTGATTCCACAGAAAAACACGCATAGTCAATTTGTGAATAAGAAAGATTTGTATGTATATGTGTTAGAGGAAGTAAAAAATAAAATATATTTATGTATAAGTGAAAACAAGTTGTTATATAAGAAATCAAATCACGATTTATGGTGTTAAGAGATCACGGTCAAGTGCGTGGCAATTTTGTCCTAAATGCTTTTTAATACCTTGATAGCGTTTTCATGGTAAATGAGAAGAATATACAATTACATATGAATAGCATTTAGGTATAAAGGACAACGAGGAAATCACTATCACTTGAAGTTTTTTTTTGGAAATTAGCGTGTAAGCAAAAATACATATATTTACAGGAAATATATGGCAACTCTAAGTGGTAAACCTAGCTGGAAGCATTTTAGTTCAAAAACCACTCAAAATCCTGTGCATTTGATTATCTCCTGTTTTGGTGACAGTTAACAAGATCAACGGAAATGAGATCAATTTACTTTATTTCATATCGGAAAATTAAATAACTCAAATTGACCTTATTTCTCATTTCCAACTTATACAATTGCCGTTGAACATATGTATGTATGTATATTTAACACTCAAATTACTTTGTATTTACCGACCAGATATATTTTGAAAGTAATTTAAGGAAACCGCTCTTTTTCATCATTTTTAATAAAGCTGGCAACACCTTCGTGATATGAGGCAATATTTCAACAATATAGCAAGTAATTGCTTTTGAATTGTTTTCAAGAAAAGGCAGTTATAAACTTATCACGAGTAAAAAAAAACATTTTTTTTCGGTTTTTTTTTTTAAATTTTCTTCAATTTTGTTTAATTATTTCTTTTGTTAAGCTGTTTTTATAACTTTTAAAAATTTTTTTTTTGATTTGTTCAGCTTTTGCAAAGGAACAGACATGAGATAATAATGAATTAGAATTTCCAACCCGTACGTATCTCTCTTTTAGAATATAATGTCATGCATATTCAAGTATAATTCAATTTAAAGGGTTCTATTATGATCACCATTTCGGACAAAATATTCCACGAATTCATTTAAAAATTAATTATTTCATTTATTTCCCATTTAATGAAAAACAATGCAATCAACATAGTCAATTCCTTGAACAGACACATTATGAACACGCGTATGCCAATTCGAACAAAATTAATTATATGCACCCTCTGAAAGCATAATTATCACAGCGATCCTCTAAAACGTACGCTCCACGTCAACGTATGTAAATTTAAATGAATAATAAAGCAACTGGAAACGTAACAAATCACAGCAGCAGATATCTATCCAACAAACAAAAAAAAAAAAAAAAATTGAAAATGAACTGAAGCCAAGGCAATGTTATATCAATGTAAATTGATATATCTAATTAAGACAATCTACAACACGATCTGCTGCCCTTGCTATTACTTTCCTTGCTCCTTTGCATGCTGTGGGACTCACTCAATTTGCACCCATATTTTGAGTGGGTTTTTTCCCTTTAAACTTTTGTTAGCATTGCATGCGCTTCAAATGACACCAATTAGAGGTTTTGTATTCGTGTTAGTTAGCATGGTGCACAAGTAGATAGTGAATACCCAGTCAACCATAAGTGGGTAAAAATCTGTATAAAAAGTTGCAGTGTATGATATTTATAATGGGATTAAAAGGAGAGTACTTTTATTCGGAGCTTCTCACTTTTACACCATGGTGAAGTTACTGCGCCCCCAACAAGCACAAGAAAATATATTGTTCAACCAACGAATATAGTTCGAAGCAACATTTTTTATAATTCTTGTCTGTCTGTCTGTATGTTTGCGCGCATCACTTAAAAACTTCCAAACGGAATTCAACGCAGGTTTTACCGCTTTATTGCTAGATATCTAGCTTAAGTTCAAGATATCACTTATTTCGATAACTCGACCGGTTTCGGTGTTATCTACCAATATGTGAACCAATGGTGACCCAAAATGTACTAGTATAATATGGATAGAAAGTCCCACAATTTTTTTAACTTTTTAAAACTGTGGCACAAATTACAAAACCAAGAAACAGTTTATTTTTTTATTTACGTTTTCGAATCGGCATATTTCGCACAACGGAAGCGAGTCTTTGGGTGTCCCCCTCTACAATTTTGGCACTGAATGTTACCAATTGGTGATTTGTCTACGATTAGTTCATTTCTGGTGTCACTGTGCAATTTCGCCATAGCCTCAACAGGTACTAAGGACCCTTTGTAAAAATGTGCTTGTGTGTGTGGGAGTGCACTTGCAATTTTTGTAATGATGGATTTGAATATCGTTGCCATTGTGGTTTGGGAAAGCGATGAGATTCTAGCCATGTATGTACGTAAATTCAAAAAGGGTTGTTGTTACAGTTCGGAAATTGCTGGTGGTCGATAATTTCCCTTCTGATGCCTGAACTATGAATTCAACGCTCTTTGACAGATTGTGTGAGTAATTGTAATGGAGAATGTGAGTGCGGTGGAATTTCTTTGCTAAATCTGGATGTGTTTTAATTTTAAGCGCAGCGTCTATGAACACTCGATTGTCGCAAAAGCTGATTTAAAGAATTTTTTTTTTTAGGAATCAGTTGCTAGAACATTTCGAGAAAAGTTGGGAAAGGTGGGAATATTTGCTAGTATAAGTGATATCCTGTCAATACTTATTCCCTTTTAGCTCGTTGTTGAAAATAGTTAATTCGTTCCATGTTGGGATAGAATGAGTCTGTAAGAATCAGCTTAAGAGTTATGCGTTCAGATCTAAACTTTAGGGTCTTAAGCTCAACTCAGAGTTACTTAAGAATCTATAGCAAATCAAACTCCAGTTTTTAGTAAAGATTGGTGTTGTCTACACTTTTATTAATTCCAATTGTGCCCATCAATAATATTGCCAACAAAGGGCTTGGGCTTTCTATTTGACTATTTGAGACTTTCTATGCCTTTCTATGCCTTTTTTGTGTCTTTTGTGATTCGGTATTGTACACCTACAACATACATCTACCTACACATCGTATTGACTTCATCTCAATTTTCTATTTTCATTTGTTGCATCTGCGAACAGACTCAAGCAGTCGAAGCCTAATATTTTTGTTGTTGTTGTTATAGACACAATTGATAACACGCATAGAGTTACTGCACATTAATCATACATCTAAACATTACTCAATATTGACTTACATAACAACAAAAAAAGGCTGCTGATGAACATTCATAACTCGCCTACAAGGAACAAGTATTTGATTACGTTCAACATTTCAGTTTCATATTTTGTTACATTTTTGTTGTAAGTATGAATTCATATTTATACCCAGTTGCGCTGAAACAAGTGAAAATTTAACAAGTTCACTGGTAAGAATAAGAGCTAGGTTGGAGAGCAGCTGCTTGAGAGCGTAGCGTTTTGCCATGCAAGAACTGTTTATTGGCTCTGATTTTGCTAAGCTGACAAGACAACAACAATAGAAGCAGACTACAGAACTGCCTATCAAAAAAAAAAAAAAATTTTTTTTAACCGTTGTATGGTTTCAAATCTGAGCCAAAATTTTGAAACGTGTACTCGTACGCCCTTACTTGTTTGGCATGCATTTGTTTGGGCTTTGCCCGAATTTCTTTATCGCTTTGCTATTACCATCCCACTTTTTGCTATCTGGCCCATCTATGACTTTGAAATACACCACTGTAGTTACTCGTACTACAGTACGTAAACATACATGCACACATATATTCGTATATGTAATTGAATTAACCCAGCAAACAATTTTGTTTGATATGAATTTCAAACGTTGTGAACTCCCATTGTGACTCTTAATAGCTGCTGAATAGCCAAACTATGATTTTCCAACTTTAAAAATATATATTTTTAAAACATATATCAAATTAAAAACTAACACGGGTAAACTGAGAAAACATTTCAAACGCCGAGCGTTTAGAAAAAAAAATTTTTTTTTAACAATTCGAAAAAAGCTTCTCAAACTCGATACAAGTTCAACGATGAACACATTGAGAATCTCAAATAGTAATAAATGCATAAACTCAACTTAAGAAACTCTTGGAGCATAGCTTTTCTTGTGCTTGCTGGGAATACAAAAGCCATTAAAATTTTGATCTATTCTATTCTAGCGACATTGAACTTTCGAGTGCGACCTTAGAAAATAAATATTTTTCAGCAAATAACTATGGAAAATTTAAGGTAAATTTTTATTTTGATAACAAATTATTTGATTGTTGCTAAGAGACAACACCTATTTACTATGGATTAATTTAATTTTATTTTGTTACAGATTAATTGCTAGATTACGACGAGGTGATGAACTGATGGCCGCCCTTGCTCCCCCAATGACAGTTGTAATGAATATTTTCACAAAAGTGTTGGAATTTGAGTGGCCTTTCTCACTGCTGATACGGTTCGACACAGTTAGAGGTTAGATTTTATCAAATTTTTAATACTTTTTAAAGTAGTTTTTGATTAATAGAAAATGTATGGAATCACCTTAAAATTGTTCTTGTTTTGAAAGTATGTTGTTGTATCAATATTGCGCTAATTCTTTGAATTATATTAATTTTCGAATAAAAGTCTCAGGAAACTGCTTCAACCAAGGTTTGATAACATATACATTGTTATTAAAAGGGTTTGTTTCTCTGAACAATAAATAAGTTGACTCATATCGTGAAATACCTAGTTCGAGTCTGAGTCACAGAGTTGAAGATCTCTGGAAATGGTATCTTTTCTGAAATATTGCGTATATGAGCGCCCCATTGGTGAAAAGAATCTTGTAGGTTCCGACTACCATCAGAACGATTTCTTTAATCCTGTCTTGCGACAGATATACCTACTGCTCTCAGTAAGTGACCGGCCATGCGTTTGTAATTAAATTTTATTTGGTTTCCAGGGACTTGTCACTCGTTTCTGTTTCTTTACTGTTCTACATATACATACATAGGTAACGAAACATAACTGTATTGAAATATGCTATACCGACAGCTGGAACGAAACTGTGATTTTCTGAAAAAGATTTCAGTGAAAACAAAACCTCTATCGAAACTGTCCACAACGATGATCACAAGAGCAGAATTGTAACCGAAACGCAACATATTGAAAACAAAATTTGTAACGCTAGCTCAGTAACGAAACTGTAACGAAACTTTTACGTAAAGAAACCTAACTTGTAACGAAACTGCAGGAACATTGAAACATTTTCGGTTGTGTTCAATTACAAAATTACGAAGAAGTTTTGGAATATATTCATTTCAGATGTGTACTTTGAAGTACTTCGAGTCATTTTGAAGCGAAAAGCTGTTCTGATTTATTTTGAAAAATAAGGTATTTATTCAGAAAAATTAAACAAATTTGGAAAACTAACAAAGAAAATTCAATTCTTAATACTAGTATTGTTCCAACACTTGAGATGTTCAAACAGTTAACGCGCGAGAAACGTTACTACTTTCGTTTCTGCACAGAAGCGTTTCGTTACGATTTCGTTACTCCAATAGCGTTACAGGTTTCGTTTCAGTGACTTAAATTTCCCATTCGAGTCACATTAAGAGTTTAGTTTCGGTTTAATATTATTTCCATGCCATACTTTTCAGTCTATTCTTTTTCTATGTGTTCCTTTCTTCCATTGTCTGTATTTCAAAGTATTTTGTTAATAATTATGTGAATAAACAAAAAAGTAGCTAAACAAGGGAATAATTAATGCAACAAATTGTATAACTTTTAATTACAAAAAAACGAATAAGCAAATAAAAAGAAATAAAACAATCAGTTAAACAAAATTGTTATTTCTAAATTTTAAAGAATCAGAAAATAAATTCTTGCCATTTCTTTGGCTAGAAAATATCGCGCGGCTTGCAGCGTTGTCGGCAGTTATCAAACAACAAATGAAAACAGCTGTATAAAAAAATGTATGTATATATGAGTTGAATGTGCGTGCATTAAGGTGGGGCGATATTGGAACGGAAAATTAAAAAAAAGGCATGCGATAGCTTCAATTTCTTCCAAGAATACTCCATCCATGATGTGACTACTTTGTTGACCCACGGAAATAACGCACGAAGTACGACCTGTGGGAAAAGGCAAGCGGGTAAATAGAGCCCATACTTTTGCTCGGACGACAAAAAGAAAGTGGAAAATCGATTCTTCTTCCTCCTCATATGGACCTTGAGACATCACAATCATTCCGTTTAGTTTATTTTAGCTTCTTTGTCTTCAAAAAAATTCTCATGGCTTTTCCTTGGAGATTAATCTTCATTCTTTTACTTTCTCCGTTTATCTCATACTTATTCTTAATAGTTTAAGAAGTTTAACTTCTATTATGTTCTATGCAAAGGTGCCTATTTGTTTTAGTAAGATAAAACATTATTCCAGCTCGAAACTTACCAGCTCGTAAAAGCGTGCGACTGCAAAATATGAAAAAGCAGCATTTTGAAAAAAAAAAAGCGTAAACAATAGGTAAACACACACACACACAAACGTGCCAAATGCTTCGACGTCCGAAGCTGTGTATCGTAATAATGATTTAAGATTTAGCGGTCAATGCCAAGTGTGAGGCAGCAAATTGGTTGTTGGTTTTGTTTGCTTTAATTTTCTTCTTTGTTTACAATTAACAATTTCACTTTTTTAAGCGTTTCTTATACTTTTATTTATACTAGATATTATTTCACACATTATTAAATTATTTCACGCATGCTTATCAGCACGCTTTTTTGTTATTGTTGTTGTTGTTGTTGGAATTTGCTGCACTGACTAATAATTTAATAATTTTTCACATTTGCTTTTTACTCTAAATATTTAGCGATTAGCGCAGCAAAAACAAAACATTAATAAATATATGTGTTTTATCTTTGTATGTATGCATTGGTATGCTTGCTTTATTTTTTGTTGTTCGCTATTTACTTGTTCCGAAGGAGAAATATTCAACGCAAACTCGCCACTTCCGTAGAACAATTCAGCCACAACCAAACGACCGAGTTAACGCGACGAAACTAATTTGAATTCATATTTTTACAAAAACTTTTCTCCGGCCATAATGGCGACACTCCAGCCCTAGCCCAGCGACTATTGTTCTGGCGACAAATTTATTATCAGGGACCGAAAATTCCGATTTGAACTCCAGATTAAATAGTTAAATTTTAAATATCAAATTTGACCTTTAAAATAATTTTAATACAATTTTTTTTATCATTACATAATGACTTAAGTCAAATTTTGCCTACTTAGATACTGAATTAAGTCAAATTTTGGTTATTAAGATACTAAATTGTGTAAAATTTTGGTTATTAAGTTATTCACTTAAGACAAATTTTGACTATTAAAATACTGACTTCAATTTTTAATAATTAAAATACTAATTTGAGTAAAATTTTAGTTACTAACCCACTTTCATAAGTCAAATTTTAGCCATAAAAATACTGACTCTAATCAAATTTTATATATTAAAATACTAAATTAACTTGAGTTTTAATTATTAAAGTACTGACTTAAGTCAATTTTTAACTATTGAAATACTGACTTAAGTCAGGTTTTTTTAGGTATAGCAGAAAAAGTCAAACTTTTTTCTTACATTAAAATGAAGAGTCAAACGTCAAATTTTAACTTAATTTTTATTTTTAATTTTGAAAAGGAAACTACAATTTTTGGTCCATTATTCTTAACATAAAAAATGAATTCTTGAAGTCAGAATTAAAAATTGACCCCAAAAAATAAAACAAAATTTTTACATATTACTTTGTTCAATATTTTTTGATTTAAGTCAAATTTCAAACAGTAATTTTATTCGTAGGAAATAAAACTTAATTTTTAAATTCAAGATTGAAAGTCTTTAAGGTTAAATTTTTACCATTTTTTTGGTTTTTTAGTTTAAAGCAAGGAAAATTTAAAACAAAATAGCTTAACAATATTTATGACTCTAATTTTATAATTATTTTGAAGTTGAAAAGGAAATCCAAAATTTCCCCCTTTATTCTTAACTTAAAAAATACAAAAGTCTCGAATTCAAGATTAAAAGTAATTTTATGTATAATTGTGGGCTTTAAAATAAAGTTTTTTAATTAAACGTCAAATATTAATCGCTAACTTTTTTCTGGAAATCGAGATTAAAAGTCATTGAATGCATATTTTGAGCGCTTTTTTTGACTTAAAAACAAATATTAAAATGGTACTTATATATGAAAACAAATACTTTATACACTTGTTTTTTGACTTAAGTCAACCTTTGACTTATTTTTTTACTTGAATATCAAAAGAAAATTTATAAGTATTAATTTGACTTATAAAAAATCGGAGTTGAAAACTTTTTCTGGATTAAAATTTTTACTAGTTTATGCTGAAATTATAAAATTTTTTGATATCATAATCGTTACGGTCCCTGTATATATTTGAAAGTAATTACGTACATATATACGTATTTATGCGGTCGTCTCAAATGTGCGCCTTATTAGGCGAATATAAAAAGGCTAGCAAGAGCAACAAAAAACAATAATAAGAATGTAATTATAGCTAACTAACTAAGCGAGAAAAGTGCTCGCGAAATGAGAGCAAAATAGCGTAATTGCTTTAGTTTTTATTTTAAGTAGAAACAAATTTCACAGTTAAAAAATTTAGGAGAGCAAGTGGCAAGAAATCAAAATTTATACATATAAAAATATGAGTGCTTAAAATACGATCTATATATAAAGACCATATCTGTGACTAATTTGAAAACCTAAACTCACCAAGACAAGCTACAATCTCTACACTTATTTAGTTTCGCTACTAACTACTTAGGAGAGTTGCAAAAATTTGTATTAACTTTCTTAATTCAAATGCCAATGGAACCACACCATTATATCAAAATATGTATAGATTCAATTGTAAGCGCACAAGCAACTATTCTCAGCTAGAGAAATATTTTATTATTTATTCTTTAGTTTTATTGATTTAATTCCGATCTAAATTATAAGGCGCTTCCCATGATTTACTGCGTCTGTTGTCCTCAGAAATATATCGCTATAGATTCATAGCAACAAAAGCCTTAGGTTAAACGATGTGGAAGATATTGGAGTCGGCACAGAACGTTAGCTAGGCTCTAGGCCATCAGAAAGTTAATTAGAAATAGCTAGAGAGTTTCAAAGAGTTTTCAACATATATAGGTGCGCCTCCTAGCGGAATTTTCGATGAAATTATTTATCGTCAGCGGGTTCTGAATTGTGTGACAAGTTTAAGCTTACCGGAAAGTTACTTAAAAATGAATGGCAAGATACCAAATTTGAAATCAATTTTTCGTATGTATCGATCCGTGCGCCACCTAGCGTAAATTTTTTCCGCCCACCTTTCACGTAGATCGGAATTGTATTACTAGTTTCAAGTTTCTAGCTTAAATGGAAGTTACCTAAGAAGATTTTTCATAAAGTTCGTATGGAAATGAGCGGACAAACAATAAACGGAGTTAATAAAAAGGAAGTGAGTAGTGAAAAATCGCTCTATTTCTTTTTCAAACACAGAAATCAAACTCATTTTTAGTTGAGAAAGGGTGTGCCTCAAATGAGTAAAATATGATTTTCAGAACAAGTTGTGAGAAAATACCCACTGTATGCGGCTGGTATTATAATTGTTCCCTTAATTATCATATTTGATTAAAAACAAAAACAAATAAAGTTATAAAAATAAAGCAAAAAAATACTTAAATTAAAAACAAAATAAAAATAAAAGAAATCAACAACAAATTAGAATAAAAGCAAACCAAGGTGCACAATTTGCAAACAAGTAAGAAAGATAAGCAGCAATGAGTTAAGAAAGAATAGAATGAAAGAATAATCAATGAAGGCAAAATTAGACACTTTCTAGCTAAAGAAAAACAATGCCAACTTTATACTATTTTCATTCTTTTAGACTCTTGAACTCCATCTATTATTTTGGATCAAGTTTCAATGCATACCACAAACTACTCTCACTGTCTAAACTGAGCCGAACGCCACCAATCGATATTTATGCTTTTCGGCAACGCAAAATCACAAAAAAAAATCGGCCGCATCATTTTTAGGCAGCCTGAACGTCTAATGCTAGCGTTAATCTGGAAAGTAAGTCAATAACTATGCACGCTATATTGCCATGATCAGTATAACCTTCTATTACTAATCGCTTTTGTTCTATATGACAGCGTGTGACATATGTACGTATGTATATATAGGTATAACTGCACTTCTTTGGTTATCGCCTGCGACCACTAGACTGACCCAAGAAAAATATTTCAGCCATTGTTTTTAACTAACTATTAGAGATCTATCATTGGTCTTTTATATTTTTAAGACTGGTCTTATTTGTGACTTACAGCAACACCACAAAAAAAAAAAAATAAATTTACATGTATGATTTTCTAGAAAATTCACTATGAAATGTCGGGAGTGAGCCTTTCCTAAGGTGGCCCATTTTAGGATAATCAAGCTTTAATTAAACTTTATTTATTTTATTTTATTATATTTTATTTTATTTTATTATATTTTATTTTTTTTGTTTTATTTTGTTTTATTTTATTATATTTAATTTAAGTTAATTTAATTTAATTTAATTTAATTTAATTTAATTTAATTTAATTTAATTTAATTTAATTTAATTTAATTTAATTTAATTTAATTTAATTTAATTTAATTTAATTTAATCTTAAATATTTTCATTTAGTTTTGTTTAAGGCTTTAAAATGTAGTCTCTTTCACTATCTCAAATGTGCTATAAATACTTTTGCTTCATAATTTCTGCACAAAGCAAAACAAAAGTCATAGACCAAAACAAGCAAACCATTAAATTATCTAGTTAAAACAAAACAACAATACGGCGTCTAGTTTGCTAAACTAAAGTGTGCGTAAATAAATTCTTAAATAATCTGTTACCAACAATTTTTCAGTAAAATAAAAATATTTGACTAATGATAAGATAAAAATTATACGTTAAACATTTGGCTAGACAAACGTCCAGAAACAAAAGGAAATTAAAGAAAAGAAAAGAAAAGGCCTAGAAAACCCAGAAGTGAGCTAAAAGCTAGCTAAAGTTTGGTGAAAAAACAGAAGCTGACAAATATAAAACAGCTTGAGGGTTTGTAGGTATAAATGTGCATACTCGTATGCATAACATTTATTGATACCTATATAAACACTTACAGCTGTGTGCAATATAATAGTAGTGAAATTAAACTGGATATCGAATTAAAGTAACGAACCGGAGTTTATTTGCCGACTGCGACAGCAGGAAGCAGCTAGTCCAGCAGTTGGTCTTTTAATGTATTATACGATGATGATAAGAAGAAATTCCTCAAAAATATGCGACTTTTAACTGCCACCATATTGGTCCTTTGCGAGCTAGTTCATTTCATGACTAGTTTTGCATTTTACTACTGGGTTATTGCTATACAACCGAGCACTCAACACTTTGAGCAATTTTTTGTGATTTGATAAGATAGCCAACGATAAGCAAAGGCGAATGCTGTGATTTGTAAATTTAGTTGTCTTAAAAGAAGATTGATGGGTGGCCGCAAAGCAATGAATTTAAATTAGCTGGAAATGAGCGTGTGCGAGTTGAGTAACTAATCAAGCATTTTCTCGACATTTGTTGAAATGCAGACGTGTTATTATGTTATAATTGCACTTAGCTATGAGTGAGCAGCTCGCTTTTATTGTTACTAAATTATTTATATTCGCTTTAATGGAGCTTCGCATTGTATAGAGATTAAAAGGGATACAATTTTTTTTTGGTTGAAACTTGGACATTGTTTTGCGGAAAAGTAATTTTTCTTTGTTGGTTATAAGGTTGAAAGTAGTTGTTGAGAGGTGACTGGCACTCCATTATACATTTTTAGAAACTAAAGCCTATTCCAAATATTCTTCAATTTGCATTTTACCCTCATAGAAACGCAAATCGAGGCATTTGTAACTCAAATACGGGTTAGTTGAGTAGCCTTTTTGTTCTTGGTTTTGAGTTCATTCAATAATCAGCGTTTGTGAATTGCGATGTTTCCCAATTAACTTCGTTCGAAAAATGTCCTTTGACAAACCAACATTTGGTAAGGAGGCTTTTAGCATTTATTAACCATTTTGTTTCACTCAAAATCGAAAACGATAAAAATTACCTCCTACCCAAAATTGAAAAGCAAACTCTTTAGCTACTGCTAGAAATGCATATGTATGTAAGCACTAGGGATGGTAATACCGCGATTTTTTGTAAGTTGAAAATATTACGGGATTTAAATTCCACGGTACGGTGATTGTATTGAGTTACTATAAAATATTTTTTTGCTAAATTTTATGAATCATCATATTCTATTAATGTTATTAGAAAATAAATTTTAAATTATTTTATTTCAATTTAAAATCTTCTGTAACAAGATGTAAGATGGATTTTGAACTTAAAAAAAGTTTTTCTGTCATTATGAAAAAAATTTATGTTTGAAGATTTTAAAAAATTCAATTGAAATTACCATGCCAAAAAATATTAAAAAGAAAATAAGACCAAAAATTAAGTATCTATTTATTTAATTTTGCTTATGCGGGTAAATCAAATAACTTTCCTAAAAAAAAATTATATTTAGGAGTCTTCGACAAAATAAATCATTAAAACTTTGTAAAATGATAGAAAAAAAATGTACCCTATTTTTATTGCCACCACTGTAAAGTGGAATATTTTTATTTTGTATATTATATATTAATGTAGCAATACATACGTGAAAATTTTATTAAATTCCATGCAGCTGATGCGTGTACAAACATGCTCATATAGACAGACAGACACAAATTTTGATTAACAAATTTCTTAACTCCCTTAAACTGAAGAATATTTATTGAGTTCCGATGTAAAAAAAGAACTACAGCGGGGACAGTTGGAAGACGATGGGGTATCTCTCTTAGGGCGGTTCATTGGCTGCAAACCGGGGGCATTCCTTACAATTTGACTACGTACCTGATAAGACTGACTACAGTGCGCCGGTCTCTGTCCCCGTTACCACCTTTTACCTCCCTATAACCACGAGAGAAAGATCCGCGATGCAGGAATTATCAGTTGCATGAGTCTGGTGGACGTGCTCAAGGACGGGTATAAGCTTGATGGGAAGGTCAAAGATTTCGGCGGCATTGGGTTCGGCCGCACTGCAATGAAGGCTTGTCA
The DNA here is from genome assembly GCA_951509765.1 of Sphenella marginata. Lineage (NCBI taxonomy): Eukaryota > Metazoa > Arthropoda > Insecta > Diptera > Tephritidae > Sphenella > Sphenella marginata. Next base: position 14,885,381 of record OX608081.1, on the reverse strand, counting down.
AGGAGTGCTTGACCTCTTAAGCTGTGGCATTAAACTATTACAACATCAAATTTTTTTGGCTGTCGGGACACAAGGACATCTCTGGTAACTAGGTAGCTAGCGGCTGGGTTTATGGGATTTCATTGGCTACGTGCAGTGTACTTCTGGGTAGGTGAGCATCGTATAAATTAAACAAGCGCGGAGCCGACACCACTTCTCCAAGACACTAAGACCTGAATTTTTTTTGAGAACTATAAACAGTTCGTGGTATCACGAAAGCCATTAAAAGTGTCCAAGTAAGCTGCCTTTTGAGGCAAAGAAACTCTGTGTTTTCAGCTTTAGTGTGAACATAGTTTTAATCATTTTTTGAAAATCTTTGTTTACTTCTAATTAAATCGTAAATTAAGCAATCGATTAATGTAAAAAATCATTTAATTAATTATTTAAAACGATAGCAGTGGTTCTGAATGCACTAGTAGCAAACTAGTTCATAACTAATTTTCTACTACCTACAGAGTATGTTTATGTTTATCAGCTAAGTAGGGAGTGAAATTTCCAACTCGTTCAAGGACACAAAGCGCTTTTACGATGTCCACATCACATACTCTGCAGCTGGCAGGATGACAGTATTTTGTAGTAGCAACATCAAAAAGGCATCAGCAACAGTCGTTAGCTCGCGAACACGACAGCTGTCAGTAGCGGTTAACGAGGAAAAGAGCCTTTAACAACACACAACAGCAAACGAGTGTTAAGAAGGCAAGGCAAGGCAAGGAAAATCAACAAAAACAAAGAATCCCGAAAATAAATTTTATTTTTAAATGAGATTTTTAATTTGTTATTAATATGCTCAACGCTTGGTTGGTTGACTGGTTGACTGGCTGGTTGACTGGCTAGCTGACTACTGCGAGTGTTAAGACAGCAAACGTGTGCAAAATGTGATCGGATGTCAGCACTATGGAAAGCTCAACAACACAAATATGTATGTACCTATGTAGCTGCATGTAAGGCGCATCATTAATGTATGACTGCATTGTAGCGTGGGTCAAACAACAAAAATAACAGCAAGAATAACAAAAAGCTCTCATTGTCCTCGTATTTGTTGGCTTTGCCCTCATCATTTATTTATGTATGCTCTATTCCTCTTGTGTGTTTTTGTTGTTGATTTCCTGCCTTTTAATTTCTACTTCTTATTACACACATTTAATTTTAATCAAAAACTGCCATCGTTGGTCAACATCGAGTCAACGAGATTTCATGATTACCGTTTGCCAACCGTGGAGTTTATTACGGTGCACCACAAATTGGAAGAGAAGCTCGGGGCTAAAATCTCTTGTGAGGTTATTAGAACAAGCAAGAGTGCAATGCTAAACATTATTCTGGATCTCCTCTGCTGGTTACCAGACTGCTGCAGACTTTCGGACAGAGAAATTAACTACGAAAATAACATTTCTTTCCAGTTCTATGAACTGCTGTAGTTATACGAGTCCAGTTGAAAGTAACATCAAGACATTCATTCCAATAAGAGAAAGTCAAGTATGTCTGACTGACCGAAAGGTGAAAGATTAAAATAAAATCAGTCTCTCAGTAGGTTGGTAGCAGCTGAAGTGCTCTTAAATGTATCGTTTTGTCCATTAAATCTTTTCAATACATACCCAGCAGCTATTATCATAGCAGCTATAAGTCCCAAATCTATGTACCAGATAGTTTGATTTTCGTAAGTCAGCATGCAGTAAGGTCAATTGAAACTTTTTCTTTCGATTTCTTCAAGATATTTCTAAATGGAAGATAATACGTCGCATGTCGATTCTAGGCAAAACGAGAAGCTTGTAAGGTATGTGAAAGATGAGAACTAAGCACATCTCACAAGAATTCCAGGAAAATGTGGTCGTATTGGGAAGATTTTAAGCACCATTTCCAGATATTCGTAGAGCCGGTAGAGCATCTACTCTGTAGCTATGGTGGGTTTGGCGAGAGGGATCTTTGGGTTTCTGGAATGCAGCTGAAGGTTTTGCGGACCATTATTGGGTGGCAACCTGGTTTTCCTAAGCTATGTTTAATCTCTATTTGAAAAAGTGAAAAATTGATTTTTTTTTTCGTCAGCACTAAGCGACTTATGAATAAAATAAGGAAACTAATTTTTCTTTAGCTAGCAACCAAAAGTGAAAGCGTTTTCAATTTTCTCAGGTAGAACACATTTTATCCAGCCTCGTTAAGGATTGAAAAATGGCCGTTGCATAATACAACCATTTTTTCCCTACACAGATATTGCAACAAACTCGCAATTGGGTATATAATTTCAGTTTCATAAAACTTAGCACTTTTTTTTACTTATTTTCTTATTTTATTTTCTTTTATATTCGTGGCAGGTTGATTGGCTTGTTTTATGAGTTTATTTGCTAACTTGCTAATGTCTTGCGGTTTCCGGCTACTGGCTTAGTGACTGTGATACCCACAAACTCTGTGGCATTTCAGGATCACATGGCGAACTTCGTTTAAAAAAAGAACCTGTGGGTGGAGGAAAAACAAACACCCGTTGTTGGGAGGTGGTTTAAAAGTAAAAAAAGAATCTGATTTAGGTAGTTAGAGAAATTGAAACCAACGGTGAAAGGAGAGCTTTTCAACTTTATTTGAGTTGAAAATACTTCTCTGCTTCAACTTATTAATAAATGAGATTTAATTCGGTGGAGTATAGTCCGTTTAGCTTTTGTTATAAATTTTTTAGTATTCTGCATTTCCTTTCCAATCACGGTATCTCTGTGAACTTGATTTCAGTTTTCGGAATTTCAGCTTCACATTAGTAAGATTTTAGCTCCGACCCCTCTACGGGTTTCAAAGTAAGTTTCATTCAGCTTCGGGTTTTTGTTTCGATTCCGATACTGTTCCGGCTTCGATACGGTGCATCCGTCTTCAGTGTAAGGCTACGTCTTCTTCATCCTATTGTTACAGTTTTGAAATGACAATTTCAGTTTGGTTTCGTTCTCTTTTTTAATTTTGTTTCCAATTGTGCTACCCTTTGTGATGCTTATTTCGTTTCAGTTCCCATGCAGCCTCTACCAGTTCCAGATTTTTGTCACTACTTTGACTTGACAGATGCTTGAGTTCCCTTGCGATTTAAATTTCCGCATGCTTAAGGTTTTAGCTCCAGTATCCCTCCAGGTTTAGAGCGCAGTCAGTTTTCGTCGTCTGCTTCAGTTTCGGATTACTCCCTTCTCTTGCTCCAATTTCATGGCATGATTCCGCTTCCAGTTTCAATTCCGCTCCGGTATCTGTTGCTCTCTATTTGAACTTGTCTTAGTATAGATATTTGTTTCGCTACCAAGTTCGATATTCTTTGGTTTCGGTTGTAGTGTGGATATCTACTTGTATCCCATTATTAGCAGCAGTCCCGGTTTCAATGTGTTTCGGTTTCTTTATCATTTTCGGTATCAATCTTCCTTTCAGTTTTGGCGTCAATGTGTACCAGTATTTCGTTGCTTTTATAGTGTCGGTATCAGTCTATATGTATATCGGTTGCAGTTGATACTTCAATTTCGGTATCACTACCAATCGAAGTTTGGCATTAAATATCATTTTTCCCATCGCTTAAAGTTTTAGTTTCGGTATCAATATACAGTGGCCGACAAAACTATTCAGAATTTTTAGAATTTTTTTGAAAATGCAGATTTGTAGCGCATTCAATTTTAGTCTGATAAAGTGTTGGTCTCAAGTCTGTAAGTTTTCCTGATTTTTGGCGATTTTTTTTCTGAAGAGCTTTCGTGTTTTCTTTCATTTTATGTTATGAGTTGAAAATTTGTCTAATTTTTGCGAACGTCCCATACATATTTAAACTATAATTTATAGTTTTTGTATTAGATCTTGATAAATTCTCTTACAGGAAAATAGTTAAAATGAATTTTCTGAAGCCGAAGTTGGTGAAAACATACAAAAAAAGTGGGTATGCATAGTTTTGTCGGCCACTGTAGGTCTGGATTTTGGCATTACCATCAATTCCGGTTTTAGCTACGGTATCGCTTCGACATTGGTTTGAATTTTTATGATGCCCTTTTTAGGTATTTTTAGTTTCGGTATACGTATTTCGTCTCGATTTTGGTATGACCATCGGTCCCGGTCTTATCTCTTTTCGGTTTCGGTGTCAGTTTCAGATCCCGTTTTAATGTCCTTGCAGTTTCATGTCTATTTGGTTTTGTTTTCAGTTTGGAACTCGGCTTTTGGTTTAACGATTTCGGTGTCTTGATAGTGATATCCCGTGTCAATGCCGGTTTCATTTGCGGTATTCCCTTCAAACAAAGTGTCATTTCGATTTCAGCATCACTAGCAACCCCTTTTTAGCATCGGCATCGCTTTGGGTTTGATTTCGGTTGCTCAGTTTCACGGTTTGCAAAAGTCTTGGCGATAAATGCTTGAAATTTAAGCGCAAGGTCATAAGTACAGACTACTTATTTAAAAAAATTCGTCTGGTAATAAGATGCCTTAAGAATGCTCAGTATAATTAAGCGTTTAAAGCTCCAAAAAATTCTTAGTATTTGCCAGCTTTGGCGTGCTTTCATTTGATTCTTCAACCTTTTGCTCTTATTTGAAATTGTCGCATGAATTTAAAATTTGATATGGTCAGTGCTTGAGACTTTAGCATTAAAACGACACTCAGTGTAAATGTAGTAGCTACAGGGCGTCTACACACACACACACACACACATACATATGTATAGCCTTATACAACAAAGACAACACAAACATCTATGATTAAATATTACCATGTCTTTCACCTCGCACTTGATTTTGTGATTTGATATTTATTTTGGTGATGTTACTATTTACTACTGATGATGGGATTTTCATAAATAAATAAGTATATGAAGAGAGGCTTAAATGAGTGTTTCTAGTGAAAATGACCTTTGGTATACCTGCGAAGCATTTGGAGACACTGTGGGATCACAAATCTGTCTCCACTTGGTTCTTCTTCTATCGGAGTGGTGTTTTCGCTTTTTTGATGCTTCTACCGGTAGGTGCGCAATACCAAGAAGAAAAGTATTTAGAAATATAATTATTCGTTCTATTTTTCTACATTTTATTAATTATTAAAATTGACTTTTTTTCGAAAAGAAAAACAATCCAAAAAAGCAACCTCGAAGCTACACTAAAATCTACCAGAAAAATTATAAAATTATAAAATTATTCCAAAAAAGTCCCAAATTGATCCCAAAAAGATTGTGGCACGGTCCTAAAGTTCTCTCGCCTCAGTATGGAGGTTGTTTCGCAAGAAGATGTATTACCTGATCTCTTCATAGTCACCCCTATTCTGCATTTCGACTTGGATCGAAAATTTCTCCGCTTGGCAACTTTGGTATTCTGCGTTTCAATTCCGCTACGTTCAACTTCGAAACTTCCAATTCTGCTAATTCTGCACTTCGATCGTAGCTCCGTTTTTCTACGTTGGAGTTTTGTTGGCGGATAACTACTTGTTTTTTATTTTGCAAACAATTTACGATTAATTTCCGCGATTTTTTGTTGAAATTCTTAAAATTTAAGTAAAACGCGTATGTAAAAGTTGTAAAACGCTCGCTATATTTTGTTTTTGTGCTCTTATGATGTTTTTTGATATGTTTGCAGGGTAATTGTTTTCGACCGGTGCCGAGTGCTAATATTTGTCCAAAAATGTAAGGAGGGAAATCAAAAGACGCGTTTCGATGCCAGGAATGTGAATCCGCCTACGGAGATCTAATATTTTTGGACGCGCATTAGCATCGGCACCGGTTGTAAACAATTACAAATTGGACTAGCATTCAAAACACCAAACAATATTACTAACGAAATTAAAACTAAGGTAATGGCTTTGACTTTGCCATTATATCCAAACGTGCACCGGCGGCCACTTCACAGCACCCACTCATACTCTGTAAAGTTCTTTGTCAGTTCCGGGTCGGCCAATGTCTTCCTACAGCGAAAAGTATCACCTGCGGTCAGACTTAACCCTGACATGTCTTATGTTTGCTCGGCGTATGGTGTTGCCCCACGTCGGGACACCAACCATCTGTGTACCTGGTCGACAAAGCGCACTCTTCTAGCGCTAGCTCTATGGAAAATACCAGCTACCTACTGACGATGTGGTAACATCCACCAACAGTGTCCCCTTGCTTTTTGTTGTTCCTTCGTTGTCGGCTACAATCAGTCAATTGATCTACAAAATTTCACTCAATTTATTCAATAATGCTCAAACATATAAAATTAGGTTTATAAATCATAATAAAGCTTTATTTTTATATCAAAAGTAATAATTTGTGTAATTTAAATTGCTTTGTTATGTTTCAATTTCACACATTCCAAGGCAAACAGCTGACTTCGAAAAACTTATAGCTCTTCCTCTTTTTCTTTCGATCCAAGCGTAACTCAGAATGCATATTTACGATCCAAGCGGAGCGTAGAGCGGGAACGTAATTGTAATGCAGAATAGGGGTGAGTGTTTAGCGCGCCGGTGCTTCATCCCATCGATGACAGTTTGGATGATTAGATTTGTGGCAGTTCAGTTAAAAATGTCTGCTTGACAGTTCCGCGTTCTCACAAACATTGAGCATTTCTATTTTCTCTGGATGGTGGCGAGACTCAGAGGACATAAGCAGACATCCCTTGGCAATTCTTATGGCGCTGTTTTTGATGTTAGTACACAGTTTGCCTGAATTGTACGAAATTTCAAGGTCTGTCGCATTCGCATTGCTAAATGAAATGTACTAGCTTGAACAGTCATATGCAATAATGTACAAAAACAAAGTTCATTCATGTAAATCTATAAAGTTGTCGTAATAAATTTCGATCAATCAAATGCATAAATGCAAGCAGCTTAAATTAACTTTTTCATTTTGCTGCATTTCGGATTTTGTCAAACACACACACACACACACACAGAGACATTTTCTCGATTGTGCAATGCAATGTCATATCGATTTAATTTCATGACTCAATCTTGTATTAACTCAATGCGCTTCAACTTGACAATGACATTGCATCATTTTGTATGTTAAAGCGGCAATGAGTGAAAATGGTGGTACATGTCGTATGAGTAATATTGTTGACGCGTGTCGTTGGTAAGCAAAGTAAAATAAATTGTGACGTACTTAAAGGGATTAATTGTTTAAAATTTGTTTGAAAAGTATTACGATTGAAATAAGTTCTAGCATCTGTGTAATTTTGTTTTACTTTTTCTAACAAAAAATGTCTTACATTTTCGGCGTCAAGGGTCATTTTGTCCTGATACAGACAGTTCGAAAACGTTTTCTTAAGTCAAATGAATTATTCACTTTTACGGCCTTATTACGAAAAACGTAACAAGTCACTTTTTTAATAAAAAATATTTTTTTTTGCAGTACGTTTATTTAATTTTTTTTAAAGAGTTGGTAACATTCCTCAAGACGAAAAACTTAGTGCACCCTGAAATGCCGTTTCCTTGATAAAGAGATCTATCGGCGACACCTTTCATATCACAATCAGATCATCGTTACGCTTTATCTAATCGACTGGCAGCTCGTTGATCTTTCCATCTCATCTTGCTTATTTAGTTCACCTCGACTACCTTTCACTACAGTACGGCCTAAGATCGGTCGGATAAATAATTTTTTTTATTCACGCCATACCGTAACCATACCGCAACCGTAACCGTAACCATAACCCTAACCGTAACTGCACAATGCGAACATAATCGTAACTACAACGGTTGTCATATTTTTAGTTGGCGCCATTAGTGTAATCACCACTATAAATAACACGTACGCGTAGACGTAACCGTAACCGTAACCGTTACCGGATGTATAATTTTTTACATACCGCAATCGTACCATTAGCTGTTTCTTAGCTGAAACCGTTGCCGTAATCGCCACCATAACCGTAACATAACATAACCGTACCTACAGCTTTAACTGAAATCTGAACATAATCTATGCATATAAGTAACCGTTACTGTAAACTTAAAACCGGGCACGGAACTCGTGGCCTTAACCATAACCGTAACTGTGCCGAAAAAGAAGAATTGCATTATTGCACACTTACACTTAAAGATACGGTTACAGCTGCGACTGCGCTCACCATCCGAATTCCCCCCTACTGACTACAAAAATATTTAAAAATCAAACATATTTCCTACGCTGCCATAACCATTAACCTGAAAGGGTTAAGCACATTCATTCATTTTTATATTTCAATAACATTGTCAAGGCAACTGACGCGTCAGCCTCTCTATGATCCTCTTCTATAATTCATACTTATAATACATTGTATTGTATTTGCCATTTTTCAGAATTTTCCTATGCAAATCGTTTGTGTATTTCAGCGTGTTTATGTGTTTGTATGTATGTATGACTACAGACTTTGTGTCAGCACTTTTTAGCGAAAAAGCGCATTTCATTGTCAAGTTAATGCACAAAGGCATTCCGGCTGTGAATGTAAAAACTGAATATACATATTTATGAGTAGTTGTGCATTAAGGTGAGTCGTTGCAGGGTTTTGAAATTTAAAATTGGCTAAACAAAAGTACAAAAACAGAACAGTTATAATTATAGTGGTATAACTTCGTACCAATCTTCAGTTTTAATTGCCTTTCTATAAAACTCGAAGTTTTCATAGTCCGTACCTCTGGAAGTATTTAGGTTAATATCTAAAGTTTTATGCTGAAAAGTGGGCGGCACCACGACTACTTCCATCCAATTCGAAAATTCATATTTCGCATTTCTTTGCTTACGGACACTTTTGAGGTGATGTAAAGTTATTTCACCTAAAGTTGTTGGCTATTAAAATCTTTTGAATAAAAGTAGACCGATTTAGCCCATATTTTGGCCAAAAATTTCTGGGATTAATATAAATATATGTGCTAAATTTCGATATCTTAAATGGTTCTTGATTTATGATTAATAATATTTATAAATGTGACTAAACCAAAAATAGTCGGTGCCACGCCCATTATCAAACATTTCTTGAAAAATGTATTTTCTGCCAAAATGCTAATGCACATAACAAAATTTAATCTTATGTAGGTACTGAATAATCCCCTTTTAGTATTTTGTATATTATAAAAAGTGGGCGTGACAGTCATACGATTTCACCAATTTGAAATAGCACTCGAAGATGAGTTCCAAGGAAATTGGCTTCCTAATTTATACTCAAATTGTATCAAGTTATCGTGTAGAAAATTTGGATTTTTTAAAGGTTCAGTTCAAGGTACATAACTGAGAATCTTAAAAGAAAATCAAAATTCCAAAACTTAAAAATAAATTATGTTGACGTTATTTCCGAGCAGGTTATGGCACAACGTGATATCCCAGTAACTTATTTGGCTATGGTATTTCGCACAACCTACGAACTCGGCGCTGTTAAAAATTAGAAGTAGCCGTGGTAAGTTTACATTTTCATTAGAACCCCCCGACAAGGTAAAGCATCATTCTATAATTTCATAACCTGCAAGCTTTTGTGAGTGAAACGGTGACCAATATTATCAACCAACAACTTCAACAGCTAGCTGTAATTTGACAACGCTGTCCGCATCAGCTTTTAAAAATTCCATGTTTTATCACAAATTACTATGGATTGTCTCAAGTTCAATTCTACAAGTTAGTGCTATAATTTAATTAGGAAAATTCAATTTTTCTTTGCTTTGTTGTGGTTGTAATCAATCAACGCGAAATTTTAAATTACACATTTCGCTCTTTCACATTAAATTTCGAAAGGATTTCTCCACAATAGTTTCGCAGCTGCTCCTTCATAAGCTTCATAAATAATTTAAAACACTTACACAGTGAGAAAAGTTTTGCGCTGCTTGTGAGCTATGATTGCAACTAGCAAAATTAATGAGAATTGTTCGCTGACTTTCTACTTTCCCTTTTTTTGCGCTACTCTCAGCTTTTTCACTATCTAATTGTACGAGTAGCATCGAATCCATTTGTTATCAGCCACAGCCAGCGGAAGAGTGCCACGTCAGTCATTGTTCATTGTTTGCTGTCACTCGAAGTTTGTTGTTAAACTATTAGCAATTTTAGCCAACATTTTTATATCCATCAATGTGGCTATGAAGACTTTAATGATGCCGTTCGATATTTGCGTGAACAAATGTGTGATGGCTTGGTGGTGGGCTTTAAGTTATGTACGCCAATGGAGAGCAGATACATAGACGTTTAATCTCGCAGCAACAAACTTATTCAATTAATGTTTTGAAGTTAAAATAATTTTATATGTTGGGGAGTAACGTAAATGAGAAAGTTGGTAATTATGGCCAAATGGATTAGCATAATATTTAGCATACAGATTATACGTCTTTGAGGCAGTTTAAACTGAAGCTGCATACGCTGTGAAAAACTTGTCTAGGCGAGTGAGAGTGATATGAGAAAGAGAGACAGCTAACAGTATCTACACAGGCTATCTATAACAGAAATTATGAAAACTTGATCATCTTAAATCTTTATCCAGTTGATCCTTCTCACGCGGTGGGGTTTCACTCCCTGCTCCTCAATAAGAACATTCAAGCTCATCTTTGGAGACTTGACTCAAATATTTCCCAAAATTTAAACATAATTTCGTTAGTTTATTTACAAAGCACGTGGAAGTATTTTTCAAGGTTGCCATGTGGTTTCGGCTCATACTAACTTAATCGCATTTTTATATAGGTGTTCTTACCAACCTTGTGAGCTCGTTTAGTAAGTTTTTGAGATATTGAGTAATTCGAAAAAATATATATACGTGCATATCCCTAGGGGTATCCCTACCTAAAAATATTTTTGTTGAAATACGACGTAAAATATCATTTGTAGGATATCGACATTTCTTATTCGGTTTTGCTTTTGCTTAGATAAGTGGCAACTCGGTTGAACTCTCCTAATTGGCTTTAGTAGAAACTGCAGCATTTTACCTGAGCTGAAAAGTTCATTTAAATAAATCAAATAGTTTAACGAGCTAACATCGAAAATGCTAAACAATAAATATAATTCTATTAGGTGGCAACTCTAGTACTTACATTTAGCTGGAAATAATTTTGCTGAAGTACGACATAAAATACCTTCCCTTTGATATTCATATTGACATATCTCATAAAATGCTAAAAAATAAATATAATGCTATTAGGTGGCAACCCCATGTCGTACCTCTACTAGGAAATACTTTTATGAAAAACGACATAAAATACCTTTCTTTGATAATCATATTGACATATGTATCTCATTAAATTTTTAAAATATTAAAAAAATACGGTAATCCTGTAAAATCTCTGAGTGGCAACGCTTAAGCAGCAAAGCTTCAAGTATAGGAAAACGTTCCTCCAAATGGGTCAAGTTGTCTTCGTAATTATAGCAGCTAGACTAAAAAATAAATATAACTGGATAAGTGGCAACCTTAGTAATATATATTTACTTCCCATATATTATTTCCGTATAAAATATCAAATAGGTGGCAACTCCATAAAAAACATTCTTAACTTGGATACCTCAGTAGAGGTGCTTAGCATGTCTTACACTACTTACATACTGAACGTATTAACGCCATTAGATAAACAAATATATAACAGTAAGACAGTTTTGAAAGACGCCAGCAAACAAACGCTGTCATGCGTAACTTGCCTACAGACATGGACATATATGTAGGTACATACATACTTTTGAGTAATTTAGCACATTCTGTAATAGCAATACAAATATTTCCATACGCCTTATATCAACAATTTTGATATCCATATCAACAAATAGTTGTATACCTACTTAACTACGTAATTGATAACGTAAATCAGTTACGTGTTTAAATATTTTCAATCACTTAATCGTTTGTTTTTGTTTTTGTTGTTAGCAAAAAATGTCGCTACTGTTTGTTCAATTGTTTATTTTTATTGTGTGTTGATGTCATGTATTAGACTGAGAAAAAAATATCAAAAACTTTTTTTTTTAATTCTACGAATAGTATTTTTCAGAGTGGAAGAAAAAATAATGTAATAGTCAAAGATCTTGATATTAATTTTATGGTTTGAATGATAACTTTTTCAGTTTGGTTTCAGAGTAATCAAGCTTTGGTATCTTTTACTCACTATTTATATTTTTTTTGAGTGTAACCCTGTCGATTTAAGAATCCGTTCACCTTTATTCTATATGAATTTTGTGTTTTTACCAAATCAAAAACTGAAATCAAAAAATTCTAGAAACTAGGTGGACCTTGCATAAAAAATCAAATGGTTTTTGTTCCTTCAGGTGTTTAATCAAAGACTTTCACCACTACCATCAGCGACATCTACAACACAGTAGACAAAGTCTCTGATTCACAATAGCGTTGCAGTACCAATTGATTTTTTTGTGCATTCACAATTTTTTTATTTCAACAAATAAATTTTTATAAAGTACACTTAACAAAAGCACTCCTGTAATCTGATCAGTGAAGGAAATATAAGCTGAAATTTGAAATAATTTAATTTCAATGTACTTTCCAACAAAAATACATTTTTTTTTTCATATTAGTCCAATATGTATTTTTTTCTACTTTTTGCACATAATGTACGACAGGAAATACTAATTCTTGGTTTCGTATCCAAGTGATTTGTTTAGCAGTTTGCCTTACACGAGGTTTGTGGACACACCCCATTGTAGATAAAATGCCAGCAGTACTTACATATAACAAAAAGCTTAACAAATTGCTATCAAACAAATATGTCAAAGAGATTAATAGCAATTTGTGAACAACATAACGTAAATTGATAAGTTTATTATTAAAAAGTTATCAAACAAATAGGTTTTGTTATAGGGTGAATGGCTTGGAGTCGTTTGAAAACAATCAAATTTCAAATTAAAAAGTGATGCTCCAGAAAACTACTTAAAAACCATGTACACAGCATCAGATAAGCTCCAAACTAGCAAAAGTAGTCGCTGAAACGGAGCTACGACCATTGTTGTTGCGAACTTATCTATTACATGCTTGTAAATAAAATGTGGAGACATTTTTTGGTAACCGCAACGTTCTCTTGACGTTGTTGTTAGGTAGCAATGACGTTGCGGCGTGGTAACAGTGACTTTAAGGGAACCTCTCTATTTAACTTGTTGTGAAATAAAGTTTTTTTTAAATACGAATACGACGAAATAAAAATTGTTTAAAAAAAATTAGCAACAAATATTCAAAAATATTTCGTTAAATAAAAATTACAAATAAATAAATAATCCACAATCTGTAATGAAAATGAAATAAAATTTTTTAGTGGACTTTTTGAGTTTACTGAGTTGGCGTGCATTTAGAGAGTTGACAACACTGATTTAAATAGCTTCGTTTCACAACAGAAAAGAAATACTTAGCCTTTACGCTCTCATATTCATTTCTCAGTAACCATTAATCATGTTACTTAAATATCACTTACAAGTTGCATTACTTTAAAGGTACAATGCAGTCCCCCCCCCCCCAAAGGTCAGGGTAACTATTAAAGCTACTTCAAAGCAGCTGAAACTTCGAAGTGACATTTAAGTAACATGATTTAGTCACCGCTCTAAAGGAAAATTTCATATATTTTCGGCTGAGATAGGGCGTTTTTGAAAAGAATTTTGAAATAGGGCGGTTTTTGAGAAAAAATTTAAAAAAATCTTTGATTGAAAATATTTTCAAATAGGGCGATCTTCCACTCCGCCGAAAGTTTCCAAAATGTGGCTTCCATTTCGGTATGTATGTATATTAATGAATCTACATCTTCTTCTTTTATTTGCAAACATCGGACCAAAGTTATAATACTATTTAAAGTTTATGAACGGTATAAAAAAATTTGAAATTTCTTCCTTCCAATTAATTCCAAAATTTTTCCCAGTATTCTGAGTTTTTAGAATCAAATTCCAAAAAGCTCGCAGTATTAAAAATCCAAAAAAAAAAATGGCATCACTGCAGACCTACCCCACCAAACCACAACACTTCTCTTAAGCCACTCTCACCAAACCATTTGGATTGTGAAAAAATCAATCAAGCAGAATAGAGTGACATTTTTTTTCTTGTCGGGACGCCTCTAGCAAAACTTTGCTACACTCACATAATATTGCGAGCATGACATATTTATTGCACCCAAGCTCTAGCATAACATTTTGTTGATATGAACTAAGTATGTATGTATGTATGCATGTATGTTTAACAGCGCCAAGTGTCAACAACTTATTGAGTTTCCCATTGAGACTGTTATTATTTGCACACACATTTTCCTCAACAACTCTATCGTGCTCTTTCATGTTCATAACCATCCATTCCTCGTGCGAGTGATTGGCTTTTTCAAAAGCTGAAACAAACTTAATTGTACACTTGTGGCTTATGTCAGTTGAGTTTAACCATGTTATATTTATATTCACTTGCTCATCGCATGGGAATTTCTTTTATATCAAGCGCTACACACACACACATATACAACTTCCATGTCCCACCAGGAATTTTCGTTAGGTCCTACTTGTGTTATTCATTCCAGCATGCATGATTTTGTTAGGTTCATCGCAGGTGCTGCTAAAATGTGTTAGCTGGTCATGACATTTTTGAGTATCTCATTTTCCACCTTACTATAGCAGCTTAAAGTAGGAGAAGCCGAAGTTATCAGATGACAAAGTAAGGCTGTGAGCAGCTACGAATTCAGGATCTTTAGGAAGATGTCGGATACAAAAGCAGTAACAAATATGATTGCGAAAAATGATTTTTTTAAACCTGATTTCAGTGATAAAAAGGGTTGTTGTTGTTGTTTTAACACTACTTTGCCCTGCCTAGGTAGTCAGTGTCAACCTTACCCAATATTGTCATCGAGCTCTTCTAACGGAAGTCCTAAAAACCTAGCGGCTTCAATAGGGGAGGACCAGAGGGATATGGGTGTTAGAAGAGTAGGCTCAGATGAGCAGACAAAAAGATGGTTAGTGGTATGGGGGGACAAGCCGCATGCCGGACAGACATTAGGCAAGTCGGGGTTCAGTCTGGATAGGTAAGAGTTTAACCTATTACAGTATCCAGACCGGAGTTGGGCCAGCATCACCCTAGTCTCCCTAGGCAGCTCGCGCTCCTCTTCGGCAACGGGTGGTGTTGCTGCCTGAAGAACGGCGTTCACCGGGAGAGAGCCAACATAGGAATTTACCGAATTTGTGTGGACGAGGGTGAGGGCCTGCCGGTGCACCTTAGGATCAAACGGCGTGGAAATCAGGTGCCGGATCTCATCGTAGTGTTTGCGTAGATGGCTCCTTATGCTCCTGGGGGGCGGATCCTCGTTGATCAGGCGTCCGTTCGGATGCTGCGGTTTGCAACAGTTGAACAGGAATTGCCTGGTCAACATCTCGCTATGCTCTTTAACGGCGAGCATTTTCGCTTCATTATGTAAGTGATGCTCAGGAGACATAAGAAGACAACCAGTGGCGGTACGAAGGGCGGTGTTTTGGCAGACCTGTAGCCTCGTCCAGTGTGTGTCAGCTAGCCCCGGCGACCATATAGGCGTCGCGTAGCTCAGTACCGGCTGGCCAATTGCTTTATATGTAGCTAGTAACGTTTCTTTGTCTTTACCCCAAGTGCTGCCAGCTAGGGACTTGAGGATTTTGTTACGGCTTTGGACTTTATTGGCAATTGCGGTTACGTGAGCGCCGTATTTGAACATGTTATCAAACGTCACCCCTAAGATTTTGGGGTGTGAGACAGTTGGTAGCTTGACATTATCAACGTAGACGTCTAATTCCATGTTCATTTGCGTTGTCCACGTCG
The DNA here is from genome assembly GCA_951509765.1 of Sphenella marginata. Taxonomy (NCBI): domain Eukaryota; kingdom Metazoa; phylum Arthropoda; class Insecta; order Diptera; family Tephritidae; genus Sphenella; species Sphenella marginata. The sequence continues at coordinate 14,869,712 of OX608081.1, read as the reverse complement.
TAAATAGGGTGGCCGAGGACTTATTCGGTGACAATGCCAGGTTTCTCCCGGCGAAGAATTCGGACACGGCTGGGAGGTATGAGTTAATACGAGAGCAGAGTTCTTCTACGGAGGGGCCTGTTGCCAGAATCGTACAGTCGTCGGCGTAAGAGACGATCGAGACACCCTCTGGTGGGGGGGGAAGTTTCGATATATAATAGTTGAACAGGAACGGGGATAGGACACCACCCTGCGGCACCCCCTGTTTAACTATTCTGGGTTTTGATCTTGCGCCTCTGAACTCAACCGACGATTGACGACCACTCATGTAGTTTGCAGTCCAACGTTTAAGACAGGGAGGAAGGGACGAATCTTCAAGGTCTTTCATTAGTTGCGCATGGTTGACCGTATCAAAAGCTTTGGCCAAGTCCAGCGCAACTAGCACTGTCCTGTGGTTTGGACGCTTTTGGTTTAGCCCGTCCCCTATCTGAGTGGTTATGGCGTTCAGCGCGGTGGTGGTGCTGTGATTTTTGCGAAATCCATGCTGATGTTCGGCGAGCTGCAGGTTTGCGGTGAAGTACGGCAACAAGGTGGCTTCCAACACTTTCACTACTGGCGAGAGGAGAGATATCGGGCGATATGACTCCCCTACGGCAGCTGGCTTGCCAGGCTTTAGTAGTGGGACCACCTTTGCTTGTTTCCATCTTTCAGGAATAACAAAGGTGGAAAGGGAAAGGTTGAAAATTTGTGTGAGGTAACTTATGCCTTCGTCGCCAAGGTGTTTCAGCATCAGCATGGAAATGCCATCGGGGCCGATATATTTGGTGTTCTTGGATCTCCGAATAGCCTCATGAACTTCTGTTGTGGAGATGGCAACGGGCGCATCGCTGTTTTTGTGTTTGTGCGCTTCCCTGGTGGCTCGGCGAATATCTTTGTTCAACGTAGGATGCATTACAAATTGTCGGCAGAAGGCGCTCGCGCATCTTTTTGGCTTCGACTGAACCTTATCACCGAAGGCGATGGATATTTTGTCGTTAGGTTTAGTCGGGTTGGACAAAGATTTCACCGTCGACCATAATTTGCCAACTCCAGCCGAGAGGTTGCAAGACCTTAGGTGCTCCTCCCACTTAGCGCGTTTGTGTTGATCTACTAAGCGTCTGATTTCCGCGTTAAGATCCCGTATTTGGGGATCCGTAGGGTCAAGGTGTCTAATATGGTCACGTTCATTTGCCAGGGCCGCTGCCTCTGCGGGGAAGAATGGACGCACTTCCTTTATTCTACCTGACGGAATGTGTTGGTGGGAGGCTGAAATTAGGGCCATACGAAACGCCTTTTCCCCTTCTCGTACGTCAGACGGGGTAGGAAGAGCAGCGAAGGCGCTCTCTGTGGTGTTGAGAAAACCCTCCCAGTCGGCTTTATTGAAGTTAGTGTATGTGCGTTTCTCAGCGGTGACAAAGTCGGTGGGGCGATCGATTGAGAGCACTATGGGTAGGTGGTCTGAAGCAAGCGTCAGCATCGGTCGCCAGTCAACGCAGTTTATTAGTCCAGCGCTGACTATGGTGATGTCTGGCGAGCTAGAGCAGTTTACCGCCACTCTAGTGGGGGCATCCCCATTTACCGTGCAAAACGTCGAATCATCTATTTGGTCAGCCAGCTCCTGTCCCCTACCATCGGCCTGCAGGCTGGAGTGCCACAGGTCGTGGTGTGCGTTGAAGTCACCAAGGATGACGCGGTTCTCGCCCCTGAGTAACGCACGAATGTCAGGGTGGTAGTCCCTGGGACAACAGGTGACAGGAGGTACGTAAATGTTTATGATTTCAAGGTCGACATCGCCTGACCGGACAACCATACCTTGACGTTCTAAGGTGGTGTCCCTCGGGTCGATGTCAGGCTCAAATAGACGATACTGCACAGATTGATGCGTGATGAATGCCAGACCACCCCCAAGCCCTCTCGCACGGTCACAACGGTGTACATTGTACCCGTTGCAGGTCAAAAGAGACGACCTTCCACCTAACTTTGTCTCCTGGATAGCCGCGATCGTAAGCGCTAATGTTATAAAAAAAAATCACGCGTGTGGTCAGAGCTACTGACGAGTACATGAAACTGGCAGCTGTGAAGTGAGGTCTGCTGCTATTTTCAGGTATGAAGGAGTTATATACTGAGCTGGTTCGTATACTCACTATCTTACCTTCCTTCCACCTAACGTATGTATCATAACAACCAAATGAAAAAGGCAGCTATATTAGCATGTACGCACGATTATTTCCGAACGATCACTCTTCATTCCTTTTTGTACTATACAAAGTCATTCATGCGAAGGCGGCCATCGCCGTGCGTTAGTCATGGGGAAAAGTCATGGAAGTTGTTATGCTCCGCTGGTGAAGAGTAAGGCTGAAAGTATTCATGATTTCCACCTTCGGTGGCCTACTGGGGTATGTATGTATGTATGTATGTATATCATTTAGTCAAGTTGTCACTTTCAGCTCGAGTTGGATTTATCAGTTTGTCTTCGATCGTGATGTTTTTGCCATTTTTATCCCCTACTAACTTCTCCTGGAACTCAATGTTTATGCTGGCGTTCGCCCGTTTTCACTTTATTTGACACTTAATACGTGCTTTTAGATTTGCGTGCGTGTGTGTGTATGTGTGCTGTTATTAATTTATATCCTTTTGTTTGCTCAATTTTTCGATTCACTTTTTCTATGATATTAAATTGCTTCATTTATTTGATTTGCTGCTGTTCGCTGTCTAATGTGCTTGTGTGAACTTTTGTAACAATTTGTTTGTATTAACAAAGTGTTGACAGTGGGTTTGATGGGTCTGATGGGTCTGATGAGTGGATATGCAGTTGTGTGAGAGTTTGCTATAATTTACTTAGACTATCAAGTGGTAGGATTTATGGACATACATAACTATGCATAAGAATTTTTGTATTAAGGTGGAGGGTCGAAGGTGCTCTTTTAGTATAACTTTTAACGTGAGTTTTTTCTATGCTAAAACGTGCTCGGGAAAATTTCGTTTCAAGGTTTTTGCAACGAGTTTAAAAAAGATATATTAAACATTTTATTTGAAAGAAACAAAAAAATCGAATTTGAAGAGCTTTTAAAGCCAAGAATAACTTTAATTCCGTATTCAAATGAATTTTTTTGTGGTTTAAGGTTGAATAGTTTCCCAAACAATTGTTTCCCTTGCTTCATTCTGCACTGAAATTATGTGACTGATTGAAGAATCCCGAGATATAAAATCAAATCTCGAAAATCCCACGTTTGTTTACAAAAAATTGGCATCTCTAACTCTTACACATGGGAGGATTTATTGAAACATGTGCGCCAGATCCATCGATCTTTATTACTCAACATGTTTAGGACAACTTAAGGCTTTATTGCCTCTAGTTTAATTGCACCGCACCGATCTGTACTCTACAATGTTGGAGTGAGCATTTGAATATTTTCATGAAACTTTACACACATGTGACAGCTAAATCGGTTGATAACCACACCCAAATTATCGATATCGAAATTTTTTTTAAATATATAAAATCAGATAATTCTTTTAATGAAGCAGCTAGAATAGTTAATTTTAAAAGTCTGCTGGATTTATCAGCTTATTCTTCGATGGTGATAATTTATGTTTTTGTGAAGTACCCTCTTCTGGAGTCTGATCAGCTTTTTATGTACGTTCATACGTGAGCTTTTATTAATTAATATCCTTTTATTTTGATGTTTGAATCATTTTTTCCTTCATTTCAAATTATTTCATTTATTTAATTCGCTATTGTTCCCTTTTTAAGAATGACCAAGACGTTATATTAATGGTTTTCGGAAATAATGAAACTTAGTGCGAGAGATATGACTACTTTGGAAGGTCACGCTGTGAAAGCTCCATATCTAAATACATACATAGTTATATAACTTACATGCCTTGATTTATTTCGAGTACTTAATATGCCAAAGAAATTTACAAGCAACATACCTGTAAAGAAAAGAAGAAATATTTAACAAAAGCTAAATTAAATATACGTAGTACATACATATGTATATGATAAACAAAGCTGGAGTAAGTAAAAAATTATTTTTAACTTTTTATTTTTAACTTTGTTAAAATAAACATTACGACATACATACGACTTAGAGAAAAAAGTTAGTACTCAACTGTGTGATTTTCAATTTGTATTTGAGCATTTCAACCATATCGGAAGCTTTGCGAAGTTTTCACCACATAACAGAGTAACGTCTGCCAATACAACAACAGGTGCTTACTAATATACATATGTATAATATACATTGTACATATATCCCAAACACTCATAGGGGTAGTATAAGTATAAGTCGAGTATAAGTAGAGTGATCGATATTGAAAAGCTTAAATGACGTAAACGTCTTTTAACTTTCTCTCCAGCATGCTTCACGTTTTTCTTATTGCTCATGGAAATATTTCTAAAAGCTTGACGTAATCTTTATATTGTTACGGTTTTTTGTTAAGTTACTTTGTAAAAAGGCAACAATAAAAAAGAAGTGGAATCATGATACAAACATTTGTATAGCTACCTTTATATAGAAGCAAGCAAAGAAATAGATTTTATATCCGTTGATTTCATTTAATTAATTTAATTTTATTTTATTTTATTTTATTTTATTTTATTTTATTTTATTTTATTTTATTTTATTTTATTTTATTTTATTTTATTTTATTTTATTTTATTTTATTTTATTTTATTTTATTTTATTTTATTTTATTTTACTTTATTTTATTTTATTTTATTTTATTTTATTTTATTTTATTTTATTTTATTTTATTTTATTTTATTTTATTTTATTTTACTTTATTTTATTTTATTTTATTTTATTTTATTTTATTTTATTTTATTTTATTTTATTTTATTTTATTTTATTTTATTTTATTTTATTTTATTTTATTTTATTTTATTTTATTTTATTTTATTTTATTTTATTTTATTTTATTTTATTTTATTTTATTTTATTTTATTTTATTTTATTTTATTTTATTTTATTTTATTTTATTTTATTTTATTTTATTTTATTTTATTTTATTTTATTTTATTTTATTTTATTTTATTTTATTTTACTTTATTTTATTTTATTTTATTTTATTTTATTTTATTTTGTTTTATTTTATTTTATTTTATGTTGCGTGACTTTATTTTTTTAAATTAGTTTTCATTCTAACAACAAAGGGATTAAGAGGGAATGCCCCTGCTTTTCTCAAGCAATCTACATTATATAAACGTAGTAATAAAAAAATAAAAAAAACAGTCACTACAACAATGTAAGGCAAATGCGAACAGTTGTAAGCAAAGTTAAAGCGAACAGAAAATGACAACACAAATTACAAATCGCAATAAACTGAAAAAGGGAAAAAAAGAGGAAGCTTTAAAGATGAGTGAAACTGAGTAATATTAGCGATGGCAAATGACAATAAAACCTGCAACCAGTGTCGTCAATAGCAGAAACATTGCGTTGCAAAGACAAATTGCAATGTTAACATTGAATGGTGAACAGATACCAAATAAAGTCAAATGATCTTATAAATTTTTTTCTTGTTTCTCTTAGAATCAAAATTGTGAGCTCTAAAGGATGCATTTTTGTGTATTTATTCTACTATACTTCGAGCGGAGAGTATTTGTATGCTGTCGCCAGAAAAAGCTGAAATTTTGACTTCAAAACTTTTGATGAATTTTGCTTACAGCAATGACCTAGTGCCACAATTCAAGTCAAGTATTTAGTACAAACATTCATTCATTTCCACTCAACCTTCAAATAGTTATAAAATAAAATATAAATGCAAAGATACATAGTTGAGCACTAACAATGGCCAACGCACATTTGCAATCAGAGGGACGAGCGCAGCATAGTGCCCTTGATATAAATTCTTTAAAATAACTGGCGGCAGTTAGAGACATCAAAGGGTGCTAAATCATTTCATCTTTTATTTTCTCAATGTAGTGTGTTTATCTACTTTTTCTGTGCTGTGGATTATAAAAATACTAACTGAACCGGATCGTATTTCTTCATTATCATTACATATTTAGCTTAGTCAGCAAAGTTATTATTAAATTTATGAAGGGAAGAGAAAGTTTTAGTACAAACTAAGATAGGCAGGGTGTGACGGAAAAGTTTAGCGAAAGGTATACGTTTTTTAGCAGTCTAAAGATTTCAACCAATCCTTATGAAATTTTAACATATATATAAAATGTAAATGCGTCATAAGTCTGGTTCTGTATAAAATTGTTATCAAATTGCTCGAAAGCTTAGTTAACTCAAGCACAAAAAAGTGGCTGCGCGCTCTTTATTATTTATGAATATGGAAATTTCAAAAAGCTGACGCTGATGAAGATATATATGAAACTTAGTATAAACAATGCAAATGTATGCAAAATACCGATAAAGTGGATTATGTATAAGCATCTGCTAACAGATATGTATGCAAAACAGATTTTCTTGAATCAATTTTTATTTTATTTTTTATTTTTTTTTCATTGACTGCCCTTCAGTTTGGCAGATGTATAGTATCGCCGTAATGTGGCTTTTTTCTGCTCAACTAAAAGACATTTTTTTCTTTGCGATTTATTAATAAATTCGTTCGTATTTTCGTATGACATGTCGTATAAGTAATGTGTGTGGTTTTTATTCCTGGCAGTACTTGATTTGTGACTCAGGCAAGATTTGTACTAATATCCTGTCCATTCAATATCATCTTATCATTTTATATATACATATGTAAATATGCACCTAGATATATGAAACGATGTTCATTTCCTGTTATTCTTGCCGTATGCATATGTTGGCCAAATATCACATTAAAGGTTATCGCATTCAAATGTGACATTTTTCAACTCAAACCCAAGAGAAATGTGAATGCCATAAGCAATTTACTTCTGTGATATATAGCTTAATGTGATGTTTATTTTATTTGTATTAATATATAAACATGTCTAGTATATATACATATATTAGACAGCTGTTACAAGGACACGTCATCTGTGAATGCTGTTTGAGTTGAGTTTGTCTTTTTTATATTTTTGAGTTGAGTTTGTCTTTTTTATATTTTTGTATTCCAATATCGTTCAAGGTTAAATAATTTTATGAACACAAACATTTGTGAAAATCGTAGAAACTGTATGTCTTAATTGAAATATTTGCACAAGTGGTTATGTTGCATACAACCACCAGTTGCATGCGTTGTAAGTGTCTGTGTTAAATTGTAAATCTTTTAAATCTCATTGTTATTGTAGGAGCAGTATTTTGCATCTGATGTTTTTCTTTTCAATAGCTTTAGGATGTTGTTGAAAAGCTCTCGACTTTCTTTAAATTACTTTTGAACGCATTTACTCACATATCTGTGGCAACAAGCAGTAACAGCCAAAGTTGAATTTAAGAAATTTTTGCGAAGGGGCAGCATTTGACGCTTGATGCAATGCAAATGTGAAAAATCATATAATGGTCAGTGGTTGAAGTAGCTTTAGGAAAGAAGCAGTTTTCTTTTAGGTAAAACTTTTTGAAGTGAAATTTTTATTTGAAATATTTTAGCAACTTAAGCCTTTACGGCTGTATTTGTATGTCACCCAAAATTTAGAAAGGTCTTTATTCAAATTCTAGAATTAAATTAGATTATTCAAACTAAAATTTAATTTGTTTGTTGAGTTCGGTTGTTATTACGAAATTGAGGGATTTCCTTAAGAGTCACCAACAAATCGAACTTAGACTTGCTCACTTGCTTTCATTCAAAAAAGGGAAATTAAGAAACGCGCTACATACAAATGTAGATGCCCAAAAAGCTCGATTGTGATGGTGGATGTTGTGCCAACAACACTTGTACAGGTAATAAAGGTCCAGACATATAGAATTAAAAATGCAAATAAGTTCAGTCAAAAAGAGTATACATTTCAAATGTCTGTGTATGTATGTATGTATGTATGTGTAACGAACTGACATTCAAATATTTGTACAACAAGCATTTGCATAATTGAAAGAGTTCAGTTGTAAATTCCTAAAGTTGAAAACAAATAAAAATTTAAATATTAAATATAAATTTTTTTTTAAATTTAGTAAGATGTAAGGAGAAGCTTTTTATACACTGCTATAAGTTCTAGATAGCGGCATCAAGCAGAGCTTTCAAGTTAAGCAAAATTGTTCGCTCTCAAAGCTCTGAAGCTCAATTTCAAACAATTTCAATCCATTACTTTTTTTATGATAGAAGCAGGATTTACAGCAAATAAAATTATTTATCATATAATGCATAATTTTTCGCTAATTGAGACTAAGACTAAGACTTAGACTAAACCTAAAACTAATACTAATACAAAGACTAAGACTAAGACTAAGACTAAGACTAAGAGTTAGACTAAGACTTAGACTAAGACTAAGACTAAGACTAAGACTAAGACTAAGACTAAGACTAAGACTAAGACTAAGACTAAGACTAAGACTAAGACTAAGACTTAGACTAAACCTAAGACTAATACTAATACAAAGACTAAGACTAAGACTAAGACTAAGACTAAGACTAAGACTAAGACTAAGACTAAGACTAAGACTAAGACTAAGACTAAGACTAAGACTAAGACTAAGACTAAGACTAAGACTAAGACTAAGACTAAGACTAAGACTAAGACTAAGACTAAGACTAAGACTAAGACTTAGACTAAACCTAAGACTAATACTAATACAAAGACTAAGACTAAGACTAAGACTAAGACTAAGACTTAGACTAAGACTAAGACTAAGACTAAGACTAAGACTAAGAATAAGACTAAGACTAAGACTAAGACTAAGACTAAGACTAAGACTAAGACTAAGACTAAGACTAAGACTAAGAATAAGACTAAGACTAAGACTAAGGCTATGGCTAATACTAAGACTATGACTAAAACTAAGGCCAAGACTCATATTAAGACTAAGACTAAGACAACCACTAAGACTAAGACTAATACTAATATTAAGACCAAGACTAAGACTGGGACTAGGACTAAGACTAAGACTCAAACTAAGACTAAGACTAGGATTAAGACAAATATTATGACTACGACTAATATTATGACTACGAATAAGACCAAGCCTAAGTTAACACTTAGGATCAGATTATGACTAAGAATAAAGGAATGAATAACGCGCATTAAATTCATGTTATGTAATTAATAATCTTACAGTTGTATCAATAATGTCAATAGGGGTTACGTGAAATTAATGAAATTTTCTTTAATTTTCGAGCACCCTGACAGAGTAAATAGCAATTTTTTTCTGTTGTACCCAAAGTTTTTTGCGTGCTCTTTAATCGTTTAAGTTGTGTGATCGCTTGATGCTTGTAATTTTCGTTATTTTCGTGTAACGTTTGCAGTTTTTTTTGTTGGAAAACATATTGCGGTAGAAAAAAATGTACACAACATGTACATATGTATGCTGAAAGCTTTTAAAGGCAAAAACGTGCTGGATTAAAAAATTGTTTACGAAAAAATTTGTTAAATATTTCGTAAGTGTTAAAGTGAAAAGTCAAATTAAGTGCCGGGTAACTGGTTTAATGAAATTGTATTTACATGGATGTTTAACGTCAGCGGGGGAAAAAATCAAAATAACACAGCCAGTAAAGGGATTAACTTGAAACAACACAACCAAATGCAGATTATAAAGTTTTGACAAACAATTCTTATAAAGATTGTATGAGAATATAGATATAGGCAGAAAAAATTATTGGGGACAAGTTTGCTGTTTCTGTCGCTTTTTGGGTTCAACCGCCAATTCCAAAAGTTGCAAAGACTACATATTTTATATAGGAAGTATTGAATTATTCAAAAGGAAATTTCGAGCCTCATTCTGTATTGCGAACGAAAGCTCAGACGAATGATTCGTCTCCTAACGATTTCGTCTAGCAAGCTTATTCTCTATCATTTTCGTTTGCCTATGAGTTTTTGACAACTAAAAAATTGTTTTTTGTTGCTTCGATCGTCTTACATATTACATAGAGGCGAACGATTCGTCTCTGAGGCGAAACGAAAGTTTGTTTCGTGATAGAGAATGAGGCCCTTCACCTCAGAAATAAAAATATGCAGAAAACGGTTATGCTATCCGGAATGCTCTCGAAACGTATCAGTGAGTAGTTGAATTCTATGAAAAACATTTTTTTGCAGAATTTTGAAGTGGGGATTGCAATTTTTTATGTTATTTCAAAGAGTTGGTAAAGCAAGAGATGACCTCAGTTTTATAAAATCCAAACTATGTAGCAATGATAGACCCCAAAAAACTAATATGAAGCGCTGAAATATTTTCATTAATTCTTTTCGTTATGATGAAAAATAATTTAAATTTCATTTCCATGTCTAGGGAGCACACACACATACATACATACATAAGTATATTCATTTTACTAGTACTCTTAGCGAACTTTCTCCAATGATGGTATTATTCTCATTCAAAATGCAACGCGGCCAACAACTAAAATGAAATTTATAGACACATGCTATGACATACATATGTATGTATGTGTATACATGTATGTGCCTGCATATTTGAATAAAATCAATATATTTACGGTGATCCACACCTGCACGAACGGTACAATGGTAGATACAATGCAAGGAAAACGCAAATTGGTAAGGAAAAAGGTGGAAAAAGAAAATATAAATATATAAATTATATGCTACAAAGAAAGTATGAGTCCACGGAAATTCCGTTAAGTTATACACATATTTTATGAATGTAAAGAGTGCAGAGTGAGTAGAGAGAAGAGAATATGTATGTATGTAAAAAGGTTTGAAGTATACAAGTAACAATATTGAACTGGTCCGTAGAAGTGTAAACTTGTACCGGTATAAACTCAAAATTGAGAAAGATACGTGTAGGGCTTTTTATTTTTATTTAAATTTTTTGTTTCCGGTACCATCGATGGTGGTGCGGAGTTATCGATAGTAATATCGATATATAACAATTAAAACGATCGATATAATGATACTATCGAAATTCATAGATTTGTAGACACAAACTCATGGGATATCTACCAAAATAAGAGCACAAATATTGCTATTAATTCTTGTTTTTTTTTTTTTTTTGCAAAGAAAAGCTTGCTACATTATCCCGAAGAAAAGATATACATACATATATCAGCATAGAAATACTGTTAACTGATTATTTATGGTGGAGCTCCTGCCATTTGCGAGATAGCTTGAAACTACATAGTTGCTTTGATTGCGGGCTTTTATATATACATACCTATAAGACTATCTATAGCATATATATTTTAGGTAAACATATATATATAACTATATCTACATAGTGTAATTTTCTCTTCAACAACAATGCAGAAATTTCTCAAACTCAAACATTTTATAAGTGATATGAAAGCTTGCAAGCTTGAGCTTAAATATGTATGTATATTGTGAGTATTTCACGAAAATGTTGTAAATATTATTCCACTTAATGCCTTTAAAACTTTTTTAGCTTTTGTAGCATTTATACGTAAGCTAGTCACTTGGAAAATGTTATTCACCTGCAGTTGCTTGCTGCCCTTATAGTTTTACTCTGTTTTTGAGGTCAATTTACGCATGATAAAATGCCCTATTAACTATGTATTTGCTGAGTCACAAACACAAACAATTTTGCTATGTATACGAGTACATACATATGTATGTGCATATTTAACTAAATGCCCTGCAGTGAAACAACAACAAACTAGCGAGGAGAAATAATAATTTACAATAAGAATTTTCTAGCTCACTTCAAACTAGTTCGAAAAATACCGAGTTTAAACAAAAATTAAAATTGCTTAGATTGACCTATTTTGGCACGCAAAATCAAAAAAGTAGAAGTTTGGTAGAATAAAATTTATGAAATAGTTAATTTTAGTAAAACTAGACAGGGTGCGTATAATTTCGGGATGATTTTCTGAAACTTTAGAGTATCATCTTTTGACCTTGTCGATATAAATTTGGGACGAATTTGGGATTATTTTCGGAACTATTTCAGACTCATATGGGAACTTGTTTGTGGTTGCGGTTGATTTCTTTAATTTTTTACTTCGGAATTATTCCAATAACATTTCAGGGAGACGTATTCGAAACCTTATCGTTATAATTTTTTTAAATTTTTTGTTTAATTTTTGGTAAACGTTTCAGTATCATACTGGAATTGATTTCTTGACATTTATCGGCAATATTTCGGGACATTTTCAGGATGATTTCGGATTTATTTCGCATCATTTTAGGATCTTTTCAAGGAGACCAACCACGGACCTTTTCAGTATAATTTCGTGATATTTTCCGGATAATTTTAAGTTTAAGGGAATTTCTTCTGAAACCTTTCGGGATTATTAAAGGATTACTTTAAGATTGTTTTTTGAGTGACATTTTGGGAACCATTCCAGTATTTTTTTCAGGACAGTTATCCTGATTATTTCTTTATTTTTTCCAGTACTATTTTGAGACTTTTGGATCTAAGTTCGGATCTTTTTCGGGACCAATGGGGGACCACTTGACAATTTTAGGATCTACTAATGGTTTATTTGCGAAAAAAGTATCAGAAAATAATCACGAATACACGCCGAAATTGTTCGGAAAAAGAAAGAAAATATATCGCTTTTGACATCTAGTAGGACAAAACCAGTTGTCTGACTAGTTCATTTTTCTGTTCATACTAGTTTCGATATAGTTAGCAACTATTAGGTTTGATCGTAGGGTATATGTGAATGTATGTATTCGTATTGTGTAAGCAGGTCAATACACAAAGCTAAAAGAAGCAACAGGCTGTCTTTCAATCGTTAAAATACAAGACATTGTTTTGACTTAAGATTTACACAAAAAGCAACTTTGTTATTTCCACTTTTATGTGCGAATATAATACACTGAGCAACTTGAATTTTGTTGACCTACTTTCGGGATTTAAAAAGGATTATTGACAGTTACTTTCAACCCAAAACAGCAAAAAGGCTCTTTGGAGGGCTAAATTTAAGCAGAGCAGACTAGCAGATAGAAAGCTTAGTTCATTCTGCAGAAATCAATTTTCTCGTACAAGATGGATGTGAACAGAGGGCTAAAAAAGTTGGCAGAAATTCCACTCCTCTAACAATAAGTCCTTTTCTCCGCACAAGAAAAACTTTCTTTTTTTCGAAAAGCTTTTCGAAATACAATTAGGTACAATATCTTAAAGGTTTTTATATTATTAATAGTCGGAGAAACCCATTAAATTCCACTTAAAATTCATGAAAAGTAAGTTCTTCACTGTATACGAATGACGTCATTCCAAACAATCGCAGTTACATTGCCTCTTTAAATAACACAAACATGCCAGCAACATCAACTAAAGCATTTCTAAGAAATTTAGGCAAGCGATTGTTCTCAAATAAACGTCAAGAAATTCGACAACAAGTAAATAATAAGGCAAGTTGCTTGTGTGTAGGCTGGATAGAGCTTTAACTAACTTTTCGGATTGAGAGTTTAATATAGTTGATTAGTGTGGGTTTAACTATTCAATGCACGTACACTTAGAAAGGACAAACAAAGTGATTGACATAAGAAATATTTGGTACTATTTTATAGGAGTGATGGCATTTGGAAGGATTTATATTTGTTTTCCATTCAGTTATTGGCTGCAAGGCATGTAATTAATCAATTCAGCTTTTGAAGGAAAGTGTTACAAAAGGGTGACACTTATTTTGGCAAATTTTACAATTTTTTTTTAGATATGAACGAGAAAATATTTGAAAAAATTAAATCTGTCTAATACACAAAACGATGCTAAATAATTTTTTTTTTAATTATTCTGACTGTCTAATGTTTTTTTAATAACTTGTAAGCGACCTGTATAATTTGAATTTATAAAAGTAAGAAACGTGAACAATGTTCAAAGACGAATAACTCCGGTCAACCTTAAAAAAGAAAATTTTGTTCAGAACATTGTTGTGTAGCATAAAATTACCTAGAAAAAATTGTTTTGCACAGTCTTATATACATACATAAATTTGCTTATAAGTGGGTACAAATAGAAAGACTACAGCTGTTGAGACAAAAAAAGGAACTAACTCCACAATTTCTTCGTCAATATAACAATATAAATGTTAGAAGAGCCAAAAAAAAAAAAAAAAAAAAAAAAAAATTGAACCGAACCTAGGGTAGGGCAGTGATTGCTTGCAAAAAAGGCACCCGACCCAATTAGATTTAAAAAAAAAAATTAGCATGCAGCTATATTTTACTTGCACTAGGCTTAACCCATATCACAGCTATTTTAGCTCATTAGAAGGGTATTGTAATCATCTTTCGAAAATATACGCTGTAAAAATTTAGTATTACACTGACAAAAATTTTTTGTTAAAAATAAATTTCTTAATTTAGGAAATACTTCAAAAGTCAAGTTTTAAAAAAAAATGTTTATAAAGGTCTATTATATATGTATATTTAAAAACAAAATTGCGGTTTTTCTAATTATTATAAAAAAAATTTCAGTGTATTATATAATTTGTACCGTGTATTTTTTCGATATAAAGGACAGGATATACAAAAAGACAACAAGAAAATTCATAGACAATTCAATCTTACCACTTGGCTCATCCTTTAAATCAGAGCCGCCCAAAATAATGCCCAATTTTTCATGCCTATACTCGGAGAATAGGAGGCAGCAAATGCAGTCGAAACATGTACACACGGTATGTGTGATTGTATGCGTTGTTAAATAAATTGCGCATTATTTTGGGCGGCTCTGCTTTAAATCCATACTCTGACTCTGCTTAAGCGGCTTCAAACTAGACATGGAGAAAAACTCATGGTCGTACATAAGTCAGTTATTTATAGAAAATTTCAATGGAAAGCTACTGGAGTATGGAAAGCCTTCCAATAGCAAAAGTGATCGCTGAAAAACAGTTAGAAATACCGGATATCGATAATCATACATCCACAACCAAAACTAAAACCTAACTTTCCGAAATCTCACAGGCTCAAAACTAGTCAAAGCCACACTATTATAGGACTGTTCGAATGAAAACCGGTTTAAGAAGGGTTGCCAAGTAATGGACTGATTAAAATCTGCACCGCCAATGACAACGCCATGTTAAAGTAGACAGTTGAAAGCATTACTTAGAGATAGAGAGCTAGAACTTGTGATGTCGTCAAAAGGTTTAGCTCAGGGATAGCTCTGAGCTAGTCCGATTATCTACAGGGAATATATAATTAATCTTTTTCCTTCTTGGATATTCCGACTTTAATCTGAAGTCACCGTCAAGACTAAAGTTAACAAGTAAAATATAAAATATGAGACTAACTTAATCAAATAAAAAAAAATTATATTTCTTGTTAATTTTAGCCTTAAAAGGGACTTTAGATTGAAGTTGAAATATCGATTAATGGGCGTATTTAAAGATAAAGTTTAGTTTTCATTTGATATGGATTTGAGCTCATAAATTTAAAATATGGTTCCTAAGCAGTTACAGCTAAACTCTTGAACAATAACCAATATCCAAATATAGAAATTCCGGAGTAACAATATCATACCCCGAAAATAAGGAAAAGTATTCAAATTTAAAATAAAGCCATCCCTAGTAGGCGCATGTTGTACAATAAGTGTATGTACACCAAATAATTTCGGTTCGTAAAATTTCTGAGCAAAATAATTGATTGATGGGGGACTTGACACCAGAATGCGTTGATATATTTTCGTTTCACTCGCTTTATCCTTTTCCATGAGTAAATCAGCATAGTAACTAAACCTAAAATGATTTCAATTATTTTAAATATAGTGAAAATGTACTATAAGTACGGCTCTAAACCCTTTTTTTTACTTCAATGGATTATTGAATAGAATAGAATATATCGTAATATCATGAGCATTCGTATATACAAAGCTAGTCCATTCAAACCTCATACGAGTATGTACATACACTGGGAACTATTCACCATCAGAAGCACTAGTCACACGCACATTTCGATTGCTATTAATTAGGTAAACAATTTTGCTATTTATTTGATTTAACAATACAGCTGATATAATAGAACGCATGTTTATTCAGGCATAGCTAACCAAATAGCAAGGCCGTTTATTGACTTTGATGTGTTCAATTGACTCTACATGGGCTAAATGAGAGTAAGGTACATTATTAGAAAATTTGGTAGATAGGGGTAGAAAAAATATATTCATTTTTGTTTAAATTTTCTAGAAAAAAATTGGAGCTCTTTCCAGGGACCGAAAATAATATTTTTTTATTTCTTTTTATTTTATAGAAGGCCAGGGTTAAATAGGCTAGATTCAGAGTAGCGGTAAAAGATCGGGTTAACCTTTTCTGGTCTCAAAAAATAAGTTCCAGAAATAAATTTCTTTTGAAAGTGACGTGTAAATGGAATTAGTGTCACTGACGTTAATTCACATTTCAAAATCGAATTAATGTCATTAAAGTTAATTCTCAATGTCAATTAAATTCGCATTACAAAATTGAATTAATGTTATTAAAGTCTACTCACAGATTTCAATGGAATTAATGAAACTGACATTAATTCGCATTGCAAAACTCGAATTCTAAGAATCAGTGACAATAATTCCGTTGACATTATTACGAGTCACCCTAAGCATTCCTAAGTATGTTTAGAGGTTTGACAGCTAACTGCGCGATTGGAGAGTCCATGCTTTGCGGTGATATACATTTGACAGCTCTAGTTTTACTGAGTGGAAGTTAGAAAGGTGACAAACACCAGTCTGAATTAATTTTAGCTTAAATGGTTATTTAAAAAACGCCTACCGCTCATTGGATATAAGCAGACGTCAATCAAATACATGACGTGATTGATTATTGTTGTTGTTTGCCACACAGGGTGGGGTGATAATTTTACAAAATTTGAGCCTCTTGATTAAGTAAACAGTCACCAGTTTTTTTCTAGTAATCCAATTCAAATTGCATAAATTCAAAGTTTTAGCAAAGACTTTTTTATTTATGTTTTTTTTTTATTATTTTTATCATTTTTAACGCAATGAATTATGTAAATTTTATGGAAAATTTCTAAGAAAGTACTCGAATCTGAATTAATAAAATCTGCCATTTACTTCTTTCTATACATTCATCTAAAATTACTTTCACATCGAATTAACATTTTTTATATACAAATCGATTTATGACCACAAATCATTTATTTTCTTTAAGAATCAATTATTTTCTTTCAAAATCGATTTTTCAAAACGTTTTTCTTGTTTACGTTTGCTTTCTTTTGTGACTAAAAAATATGTACACATGAAAAACAAATTTCCAAAAATCTTTTTCGGGTTTTTTGTTGTTTTTTGGTTTTTTCTTTTATTAAAAAACTAAGAAACAATTTTACAATCAAAGAAGATATTTTTGCAAAAAAAAAGTTCTATCTGGGTAGAAGAACATTTCACTTCAAAATGTTTTCAAAAATTTCCTCTTTCAACTGAATATGTATTGAAATTTCCTTTAGGTGGGCATTTTTGTAAGTCATTGAGATGGGACGTTTTTTCTCTATTTTAAAATAGGATGGTTCTATTTAGCCTATAGAAATAGCAGCCTGCAGCTGTGAAGCAAGCCTGTCATATGTCGCGTTTAAAACACAAACCGACCGTGCGACGCAGTCAAGCAAAGTGCCGTCGAGACATCTTCACAATTTCGGCGAGTATTGATATATTTATGACAACAAGGCCCTACTCCGAACCAGCTCCTTCTTCTTTTATTAACTAGCTCTTAACCGTCTAGATTATTCGTAGGAAATGGCTGATCCCACTAGCAAGCCGTAGTAAACGTTTAAAATGAACCCCACAATAATCCAATTGGCATTCTTAAAATTAATGAAGAAAACTTACAAATTAGATCCATTTTAAAAGAATATCAATTCCATTAAACTCATGAAAAGTATACAAGAATTGCCACTATCTTTGTTTAAATATTTTTCAAGTCTTGGGAGGCAAGTTTATTTTTATTGAAACTCACAGAAGCTAACAGAGATTCAATTTACTTGCGTAATGTGCCCACAATAGGAATTTGTGCTAAATCCCTTACTTTCGTTCAATTTTCAATATATTTCATAATCCAATCTTTTCACTGTCAAAAAATTTGAAAAAGTATGCAAAGTCAATAAAGTTGAGCTAAGTCAATATAAACTTATCAGTGACTTTAACCTTTTGTTATTTTATTAGCCATTGTCATACGTTTTTCGTTTTTCTTGCGCTTGCTGCCTTTGGAAATATAAAAAGAAAATCGAGTGTTCCTTTTGCAGCAAAGAAAAGTTGTCTTAAGAGAATTCTTGTGAAACAAACTTTTGTGCGACCACAAAGGAAAAATTGTGTCATAAAATGAAACAAAGAAAATTGTGTCACATAGTAATGAGCGTGAGTTATGCGTTAAAGTGGGTGAGTGAGGACATTGAAATCGCTGTGGGATGACACAAAGCATAGTGACAATAAAGGTGACTTGGTAGTTAAAGTGAAAACAAAAAATAGGTGAGGACTGTGTTGAAGGCTTTATACCTTTCATGAATTATCATGGTTTCAAGTGTTCGATTCTTATATACAATTAGTACAAACTTCTCAAAACTATTAATTTAAATATGCATAGTCCAAAATACATTTATCGAAACTATCGATTTTCACTACACACGTTATATATATAATATACACTTAATGTGCAAAAGCTTGCGTTCCCAGCTGTATATTTGTAAGAGTTATACGTTGGTTCATGAAAGGTATAAGAACTGTGCTGCTTCATGAGTAAGTAAAGATCAAAGAAAGGTAAAAAAAAACACAACAACAAGTATGTCTATATTATGCCACTTATTGTTCTATTTATAACCACTTATGTACTACAGTTAAAATAAAACAAAATTTTTTTGTAAATATGTACTTTGACTTACCTCAGACATTTTTTGTTTCTTTTTCTTCATTCAGTGTACGAAATTTTGTTTTCAGATTAATTTTTGCAAGTGAAGCGCTTTTGTTTGTGTAGAAAAATGTTTGAAACGCGACGAATTCAGCCAACCATATGTCACATGCGTTACGCTATGCTACATTTTCCAAGTGTTGCGTTACTCGCTGAGTCGTTGATGATTGGCAATACGCATCAATGGAGCACACGGCGTATGAGCAACTTTTGCTTTCGCCCATACGAGAATGTGTGCGTCAATTTCTTCTTTTTTAAATTAATTTCATTTGTACGTTATATTTATTTGTTTATGCTTTATGCTTTATTTTT
Organism: Sphenella marginata; assembly: GCA_951509765.1. Classification (NCBI taxonomy): domain Eukaryota; kingdom Metazoa; phylum Arthropoda; class Insecta; order Diptera; family Tephritidae; genus Sphenella; species Sphenella marginata. Next base: position 14,850,554 of record OX608081.1, on the reverse strand, counting down.
AAATTAATCTCAAATAAACATATTTGTATTATTTATTATGATCATATTCTTTTGGTATTTTTAGTTCGTTGCGTTACTAATTTTAGATTGAGTACTCGGCTGGTTATAGAAAACATATTAACATATTTTACTTTATTATTTACATGCTGGTAAGGATTGGTTTATTTCTGTGCACGTTCCGGAAAAGCCTGTAAAGCGAAAGAGTATTTTTAAATAAGAGCTTTGACATGCCTAATATAATTAAATTCCTAAAAAATATGTAAGTATATATTTGAATGGGTCAGGGGTATCTACTTAATGGGGATAGTGCCGCTATCCGTCTGGTTAAAGTTCGGTGTGTATAGCATGTTCTGTTTTCCTTCCTCCCTTTAGTGGGCGTGGTCATCCACATACTTTGCTTATTTTACGTGGGCGTACCCTAAATGCCAATAGTAAACTTCGTATCAAGTTTTTTGAAATTACAGTTGAATTCGAAAATTGTTTGACTCATAGGTCGGAGGCGCCACGCCCACTTTCCAACATTTTTGCCAAAATTGTATTATATAAAAAATAAAAAAATTGTTGTAACTGCTAAATTATGTCATTCTACCTGTATCAGTCAATGAAATGTTGGGAGTTTCGGAATTTCTACCTAATTTTCACAAATATTTTATAAAAAAGTAGGCGTGGTTAAGAAGCGATTTTGATTGTTTTCTAGGGGGGCATGCGTCACAACAATAGTATGCCTCCTACCAAACTAGGTTACTCTAGCAAAAAGAGTTCTGTAGTTATTAACAATTGTTTATTCATATGTGGGCGGTGCCATGCCCCTTTTCCTAATATTTGATAAAATCGTCTATGGGACTACCAATTGTGTAGCTAGTCGTCGCCGTTACCTTTATTTTGGTGCTTAGTTGTTGTTGACAAAAACACCAAATTGAAACAAAATTTTAATCAAGTATCTGAAATACAGAGCACAAAAGGTCATTGTGAAAAACAAAAAGGAACGATACTCATAAATAATATGAAATTACTGTAGTTGTAGTGATATTTTACGATCGGGTAAAAGCCGAGTTGGATAAAACCTGAGTCTTTCTGGAACAATAGAACCAATAATCTAACTCGGATTCAGCCTAGTCAAGGTTACTGAAACTACAGTTAGAAGATTTTGATTACAATGCTAGGTAAGGAACGTCACGTCAGGCAGGGCGAACCGTCCCTACAACAACAATAATCACATGCGGCCAACAACAAACTGACAGGTTGCAAATCAGTACTGCTATGCTGATGTTCAAAAATTCTTTTTTCTTTCCGTCTGACGAATTATTCAACTATAAAAATATTATTAAAAAATATAAGCTTACTCCTCTGACATATGCCATGGCTCATACAAGCAAAAAAAAAAAAACAAAAAAAAAACAAACAATGAAACAACAAAACTCTTTCTAGAATGCCGGTAAATAATTTGTCAGCAACAGATAACAACCAAAGTGCTTAAAGCCGGCTCAATCAAAAAAAAAAAAAAAATTTATAACAAATGTCTGTAACACTACACGATCGCAACAACAAATGCAAAAGAGTAGACACAAAAACAAAAAACTAAGTAAATTTTCACAAACATTCTTATCCATACAAAGTATTAAGTTGAATGGGCAGATAACAAAAACAATTGCAATACAAAACATAACAATAAAACAGCAAACACGTGTATGAACATGTAAAACAAAGACTATACTCGTACAAGCAAATAAATAAAAAAATAAAACAAAAAAAAAAATAAAAAATTTAACAACAAAATGCCAAAACAAAACCAGCAAATGTTAAAAGATCTACATTTCAGAACAAAAGCGCTCAATTCTGCCATGACAGCAAAAAACTGCAGTTCAACAAATCCAATAAATGCAACAAACAATAAGCAAATGCGCTCAAATAATATGTGCATTAGGGTGTGCGCTGTTTTTGAATTTGATTTTTTTGTTGTTATTTTGAGTGCTTGATGGTTGATGGATCGAAAAAGTTAGCTCAATTGTTTATTGAATAAATAAATGAACAACTATTGAGGGTATTTCCAATAGACAGTTTTTTGATAGACGATAGCAAAGTTCGTGCTACTTTAGGTAATACAATCAGCAAGTGTCTTTAATAAAAAATATTTTGGTGAGTAACAAGCAATTTTTATAAATTATTTGGCTACATAATTGCAAAGCGTATATTTATAAAATGCAAAAAAAAAATATTTTTTTTTTTAATTTGAAATTTATTAAAAAATTTTCAGAAAAGTTTGTACATTTTAGCATCTTCTGAGGTGAAAGGTCAGCCTATTTTAAGATAAATTGTAAAAGCGGTCTGTTTAGGATTTTGTTTCAACCACGTCCTAACTGAACTGAAAATAATTTTAATTTTCATTGTGATAGGGCGTTTTGGTATGGGGTGATGTTCAGCCGTGGATAACGTCGACGAAAGAGCAGAACAGTCGTACGAAATTACTGGTGAGAATTTATTTGATTAAAAAAAAAGATGTGTAGCGAAATTTTTAACGAAATATTATTTTAAAACGCTTTATAAACCAATTTACTTTTTGCGTAAATCAGATTAATATTTTGTTTAGCTTCTAACATATCGAAAATTACGGAAAATCGCCTGAAAAAGGTACAGTGATGATTCGTAGCAGGAGCTTAAACTAGTTATTTTGAATTAGTTTAGAAAAAAACTACTATATTTATACCTTTCATGAACATCAAAAGGTATTATAACTTTGGTTCAAGCCAATTAAACAAGGTAGAAAAATAAGTGTCACCCTAATGTTTATATCTCATTTTTGTTTGCCTTATAAACGTAATTGTGTATAAAAATAAATAGATATCTACATATATATATGTATGTACAAATATCTTTTGTTCGGTTTACTTTTGTTTTGTTGAACCTGCGTTTCATATTCATTCAAAATATGTAATTTGTAGAATTTGATTGTCCAAATGGATGTCGAACAATGACAATTTAGTTAATTATATTGAATATGTATCTAAAAGTGTTTAACATATCGACATGACTGTGGTTCGATAGTTATTTACTGGAATTTTCAATTATTTTATGTTGAACAATTTTCAAATGCTCGCTACAGCAGACATTTTAAATTAGGTACTTACGTTAATAGAATTATTAAATAAAATTCAATGAAATTTCTTTTTAATAAAAAAATATTTTATACTTAGGATAAATACTGATGAAACCAAAAAAATAAAAAGAACGCAAAAAACCCAGCGTATTGTTAGCTCAATAGTTAGCAATGCGTGCCAAAATTTCCCTGATGAGTGAAGTTAGCACCTTCCGAAATGGATCTATAAGAAAAGCTATGGCGGTTGTCTCTAAACTTTTCCTGTTCAATTCAACAAAAACTTTTAATAATTAATTAAAAAAAAATTATAAAAAAAATCCAAAACAACAATAATTTTTCGCTGCAGAAAAAATTATTAGTAGGTCTCGAGCTCGTACCGAATCAGGATATATAAAAAGATAAACTGAAAAAATTTTGACAAGAAAGGTTCTTTGGTATTCGACTTTTAAAGGAGTTTTGAAATTTAAAAAAAAAAAAAGAAGATTTTGCTATTTTATTCACAAGTCGATAGGTGCTTGCGAAAAAAAAAACTAAATAGAACTAAGTATTAAACAATATTTGAAATCTCTGGCATAACCTAGAAGGTTGCCAAATCGCTACCACACCAAAAAAAAGAAGAAAGCAAAATCCTTGTTATGATTTCTGGCTGGGACTATAACGACGGTCATCAACCTAAATAAACTTAGTGGGATTATTATCTTTTATTTGCTGGATTTATGGTTATTAACAAAGAAATTTAAATTTTGTTTTATGTAAACAAAGATCGTTGGCGAAACGCAAACGAAGCAAACTATGGAATATTTTGCTCACCCACTTAGTCGGCCAAATATAAAAATTTATTTAAAAAGAAAGCAGGAAGCCGGTCAGACTGAAAGAATGCTGCTTGGTATTTTATTTCAGGTTTTTTTTTTTATTTATGATTATGATAATGTTAATGATGCTGTGAATACTATTTTTAGGTTTTGTTTTTTTTTTTTTACATTTTTCAAATTGCAGATCATCGAGAACTGCCGATGCGTGAGTGTGAAACAGAAGCACAGCAGCAAGCAAGAACAGCGAAGACAACAGAAGCAATGCCAAGTGCAAAGTTTATGTAAAATGAGCCGACAATACAAATACACCCACACGAATAATGAAACGTACATAAATAGTATGTAGACTGCAGTGAAGCACCACAGAAGTCAGGTAAGATACCGGTATACAAATAATATTCTGTGACTGGTATTGAAGTAGTCCAAAAAGAGCTAGAATTGACTGAGTAAAAATTTCATGCTAAGTAGAACGCTCAAACGTCCAGAATTCGAGCACAGAACATTTCATAGAAGTTAGCTTCTTACTTTTTTGCGATCATTTCACGAAGTCTGTCAGACTGATTTTTTTCGGAATATTCGGATTAGTATCCCAAATGATGCCAAAAGGGCTCTGAAGTGGTCTCAAAAACCGTTTAAAAGAATCTGGAAATATTACCGTCCCAACTTCATCCCGAAGAGGCCCAAAAATGTTCCCGAATATAGTCCCGAAATGGTGATAAAATGATCCCGAAGAAAGGAGTCCAATTATGAGCCTGAAAACATCACAAAAAATCTACAAAAAATCACGAAATAATCCCGAAAAAGCTACGAACTGCTCCCAAAACTAATCCCGAATTGATTCCAATAAAGTCCAAAATTGATTTTATATTTAAAAAAGTGTAGTCTATTTTGAAGTATATTGCAACTAGCCGTTTCGCATGCAGGGAATGTACACAGATAATGCGAGAAGCAGTAAAGCGATTTAATATAAAGGTAGTAATAACAAGTAAGGTAGTCCAATTTCAGTTGTAATTAAGAATTATATACCCAGTTTAGTTTATCTCTGGTATTCTTTAAATAAAAGGAGAGTGCCACGCCCTTTTAAAAAATATAAAAAATTTTCCAATTTTTTTTTGTAACAACACTTTGCTAATAAAAATTTTTATATAGAACTATTATTCGCAGAAGTATTGCCTGTTATGTTTGTCTATGATTTTTTCAATATAAAAGTGGGCGTGGTCCTAAAGCGGTTTCGTAAATTTTGCTGTAGTTATCTTTAATAAAAATTAATAAATTCTGTTTGATTTTTGATAAAAAATAATTTGTTAAATTGAATTAATCAAAAGGGGGCTGTACCATGCCTTGTTTGCAAATATATTTAATTGTATGTCAGTTTTACTCTACACACCAAACTTGATTATTATAGCGGTATTTTTGTGTGCTACAAAATATTCGAGCTATAAAAAGTGGGCGTGGCTATTATACGATTTCGAATAAGTTGGGGTAGTGCTGGTTACCAATTCTGATAAGATTTGTCTCTCCATGTTTTTCCCCATACTCTTTGATATACAAATATAAGTTTATATCTCTCGCTATTTCTTTATTCCAACTGGGTATAACAACGTATGTATGTATGTATATGTGTGCAAATTTAAAAAAGCGTTAAAATGCGTCGCCAGCCTGCTTGACTGTGATTGCGTTGGAGTCAAGAGCGATGACAAACGCAATGATGCTGTACTATCTTAATATACATACATAACTAAGATTATGGAAAACATGTTTGGGAGTACATATATATATGTATGTGTGTATGTATGTATGTATATAAAGTATTGTATGTCTGGTTAAGTGATACAACTCGTACGCAATCAAGAACAAGTTTTGACGTCAACAGCTGATGCGTTAAGTTACTTTTTTTCTCATCAAAATTCACTTTTTCTTTATGAAATAAGAACGTGATTTTTGTAAGATACAAAACGAAAGCTCTAACGTGGCTGGCTGTAGTGAAATACGAGTGCGAATGTCATAAAAAAAAAAAAATATGATACTAAAGCAAGGTGTCGCATTGGCATACAACGTGATGGCTTTATATTTATATTATAAGCGACAGATTTTTAACTCAATTTGCACCTTTATAATAAGTATGCAGTAACTAAGATACTAATATTTAAAATGATAATAAATTCGTACACATGCCTACTACATACCTACAAGCAACAAATTGAAATAATACCGGTGGAAGAGAACTAAAAATAGATTCACGACAAAATGCATAACAGATGATATCGAGATGTGAACATTGTAGGTGGTAGATGAAAAAAACGAAATACAGAATTTTTGTATGTATGTCTCTATGTTTGTACGCGCATCGCTCAAGAACGGTCAGATAAAATTGAGTGCAGTTTATACCGATGTTTTGCTGGATGGATCAATCAAACTTAAGTGTACTGGAAATAAAAGTAAAAAGAGCGTTTCAGGGTCATTTAAATAAGTATGTATGTTAAGCTATTTGAAGCATACATACATACATGTGTACATATTTCGTAATTTGTTGTCTTTATCTGGTTGAATATATTTTTTTTAAAGAAAAAATTTTAAAGCGAAAATTTTCGTTTACATGTGTAGGTTGATTTACTAAAATAAAAAAATTAATTTTTTTCATTATTCAAAAAAGTTTGAGTGATATGTGAAGCATCGAGATACAGCAAAATTATAACCGTAACGATTTTATTATTATTGTTATTTCTGTATAAAGTGAGATTCACTGAGTTTTTTTGATACAAGTTCGGAATCAGTTCGGGATCAAATAATATCTTGGCGGGACTAATTTATTATTTTCGTTGTAATTTCGGGATAGTTTAAGGTATCATTTTGGGATCTTTTCAGGACCTTTGTTTTAACGATTATGTTAAAACCTTTTTTGGGATAATTTTAAAATTGTTCAATGCACCATTCTGTCACTCTTTCAGGCAAATTATCCGAAAAAGTTCCGAAGTGATTTCAAAATAGTCCCGAAAACAATGCTGAAATGTACCTGACAAAGCACTAAAAACAATTCAGAAAATGTTATAAAATTACTAAAAACTAAAAAACATTAAACAAAAGAAAACAATTTCTCTCTTACTATAAATGTTTCAAAAAGCTTTCAGACATGTTTGAAACCACCAGTTGTCTACTAATAAAAAGTAGAAAATTAAAAAAAAAAAATAATAATAATAAAAAAAAGCCATTAAAAAACTTTGGTTTCAATTTCGTCGTAAGTGCAATTTGCGAAGATTTTAAAATAAAAAAAAAAAGCAAATTTCACGCTTTTCCATTAAATGCTAATTTCTCGTGGCTTTTATTAGTAAAACGTTTAAATGATTTATTGAATTTTGTTTGTTGTACAACTCATTTTTACATTAGCCATTAAGTGACAATTTCGATTACGTTTGAGGAAACGCATGACAATTGTTTGACTGCAGTTTTCAGCGATGATTAGTCAAATTTATTGAGGGCAGCATTATCAGAGATGAAGTTGGATAAAAAGATGTTATGTTGATGGATAAGGTTACGCATATGAATATGGGTGTTTATATGGTTATGGATGTGGATGAAGAGATTGGGATGGAGATGTAGATAGAGATGGATATAAATATAAAAATGAATATACATACATAAATGTAGATGTGAATTTTGATATGAATTAAATTTTAAATTTTTTTTTTGCACTGAAATTCATAACAATAGAAAGAAAGGCAAAACAAAAAATTGTTATAGGTAGAAAAAGTGGAAAGGAAGAAAAGGTAGATGCTTAAAAAAGATGTGAGAGAGATGAGGAGGCATAACAAGACGAGCAGAAGAGCCGAACGAGTGGTGAAACAACGGGAAGTAAGTACAAGTTTTCAAATGTACCGAAAGTTTTCTGCTCAGAATTGCTCACACTACTACTAATTCCAACACGCGGAAACTAGCTTAAGTAAACTTAATAGACACTAATCATTATTTTTTTTAAGTACTCCAGAATAACAACTCAACTACATATTTATAGCTATAAAAGCAATTTCACCTTATACCAAACGATTGAAATGTTCTTAAAAACTTATCTCCAGAAAAACATTTCAATTTAATAAAAACTTGCAAATTTATCTGTTTGACAATATTTGGACATGAAAAATGATTAAGAAAACAATGCTTAAATCAAGTGCAATAACAACAAATACATGCATACATATAACTTGTATGCATATAAATTATTACCCTGCTTACATTGAAGCAAAACATTTACATACATACATGTCCATTTGTATATGTATATGTAGATATAGTGCCAGAGCAGGAGATTGCAGAAAAAACAATTTGTCTGAGTTGAACGCAATCAGTCAAATGAAAATGCAAATATTTACGCCCAGGCTCGAGCGAGTAATATACCCTGTGGGGAAGTCAGTAACTATGGCGATAAATTAATGGTTGAATACTAGACCTAATGCTGCAATTAGGACTAGTTTGATAATAATTAGATTTTTACTACTTCAAACCCGAAAGTTAAGTTGAGCAAATTGAATTGTTGTAGCTTGTCTGCTATCTCTTGTTCCGGTATACCATAGTGTCTAGTGATGCATACCAAATGAATCAGAGTTGCTCACTTATCTTATTGAGAGATCTGCGGGAGTCCTTAGTAGTTGATCAATTTTTATCAGGAGCTCTCTCATGCATACATATTTCTCTGAAGTTGATATATTATATTTCTTATCGTATTACCACTTCGATAGGGTTTAGAGGACTTTGTTAAATCTTTTACACAGAAGAAAAACGAAAAAAAAAAAAAATTAATTTTTTTTTACAACCAGTCTAATAATACCACATGCTGCACTATATTTTGAATGCAAATCAAAAAGCGGTACCAAAACTTTTATACATCTTGTTTTTGTCCTAGCATAGCAAAGCAAACTAGCACAAGGTTCTAGAACCGAAATCAAAATTATTTGTATGATTTGTGTATTTTTTGTATTGATGCCTAAAATTGTGCGACATTGCTACTAGTTGGGTGGCATAAATCAAAAGGGTTGCTGTAGAGAGCGTTGATGACAAGATAAAAAAACTGAATCAAGGCAGCCGAAAATATTTGTATACGAATTGGGTGTATGTAACTATTTTAGTATATGTATATAGACAGCAAACACAAAAATGTTGATTTACTCGTAGGCAGCCGCAGAGGAAAGAATATTAAGTTGGGCATAAAAAAATGAAATAAAGTTAAATAAAATAAAATAAAATAAAATAAAATAAAATAAAATAAAATAAAATAAAATAAAACAAAATAAAATAAAATAAAACTAAATAAAATAAAATGAAATAAAATAAAATAAAATAAAATAAAATAAAATAAAATCAAATAAAATAAAACAAAATAAAATAAAATTAAATAAAACTAAATAAAATAAAATAAAATAAAATAAAATAAAATAAAATAAAATAAAATAAAATAAAATAAAATAAAATAAAATAAAATAAAATAAAATAAAATAAAATAAAATAAAATAAAATAAAATAAAATAAAATAAAATAAAATAAAAAAAAATAAAAAAAAATACAATAAACTAAAATAAAATAAAACAAAATAAAATAAAATAAAATAAAATAAAATAAAATAAAATAAAATAAAATAAAATAAAATAAAATAAAATAAAATAAAATAAAATAAAATAAAATAAAATAAAATAAAATAAAATAAAATAAAATAAAATAAAATAAAATAAAATAAAATAAAATAAAATAAAATAAAATAAAATAAAATAAAATAAAATAAAATAAAATAAAATAAAATAAAATAAAATAAAATAAAATAAAATAAAATAAAATAAAATAAAATAAAATAAAATAAAATAAAATAAAATAAAATAAAATAAAATAAAGTAAAATAAAATAAAAAAATAAAGTAAAATAAAATAAAATAAAAGAAAATAAAATTAAACTAAACAAAATATAATAAAATAAAATAAAATAAAATAAAATAAAATAAAATAAAATAAACTAAAATAAAATAAAATAAAATAAAATAAAATAAAATAAAATAAAATAAAATAATTTTGTTGTTGGATTTTTAAAATAAAATGAAATAAAATAAAATAAAATAATAAAAAATAAAAAAAATAAATAAAATAAAATGAAAAAAGAAGTATTCTGAATGCTTTGCATTTCCAGCACTTGTCGAAATTTTACCACGTATAAAATCACCAGGCGCTTTATTTCTATTGTCATTAAATAGAAAATATTGCCAAAACTTCAGCAATGTGTTGTTAATTACAAACAAAATAAACAATTCCATTTGTTTGTATTTTTTATATTTTATGGACACCTCATTGTGTTTCTTTGTACTTCACATAGTATTCAACAAACGCGAATATGTTTACAACAAATAAATAATGCACTTGAATATGCAAGCATGTTCCATATGTTGTTAATTGAATGAACCCTTAATTATTGTTTTTTTTTATTGTTGTATTTGTATGCAAATATTTGTAGACTTATTTATGTGCATGAGTAAGCACTAAACATGCCAACATAATTGTGTATGCCAAAGTAATATTTGACTATTTTGTCTTTAAACTGCAAAACACTTTAGTACAGAATGTGGTTATCTTCTTTAAAATATCACTAAACCATGTGTTCAACAAATGCAATAAATATTTCAAAGTGAAACATCGGAAGAAGATCAAAGAAAATTTAATTTACCAATTTACATAATAAACTGACCAAAATGATAAGAATGCTAAGGGGTTGTTTTAATTTCAATTGTCTAAAATTTGTAAATATTTTGAGCAGGGCTGCAAACTGATTCGAATAGAACAAGTTTGAAGTGAACCGTAAATCCTGAAGAAGGCTATTCCTGGTCTGATGTTCCTACGAAATTTTTGCAACCATCAAATCCAACCGCGTAGTTAAAGCGGTTTGTAATTCTGACTCTTAAATTGTATTTATTAAATAAATAAACAACGTAAAGTAATTTTACGAGTAAATAAAGCATTTAGAATTTTGTAAACATATTAACAGATTTAAGTGTGAATATTTGAGTTGCAATGCATGAAGACTCAATTAGCCAATAAATTGCTGTCTAAATATTTTAGGAAGTGCGAACGTAATGCATCGGAAAAGTATTCTTTTTTTTTTTAAGTGTCACTTAAGTAAATTAATTTTCAAAAAGCGATTGAATTATTTTCCAAAATCGAATCGTTAGTTCGCAAAAAAAAAACAACAAATTTTAGCGAAATAATATCTCGATTCGTTAAATCACATGAAACCGATAACGTTGCAATGAGGTAAATCAACGAAAATATTTTAATTAAAATGTGACGTGGCAATACCTTCTTGAACATTGAAAAATTATCGTGGAAGTTATAGTCTCCAGATAAGTCGGTTCTATAGATATTTATAGAATTAAAAAGTGGGAATTTAATAAAATAAAAAAAAAAAAATACTCAAAACGCGAAGCTTTACAAAGATCGAATGTTTCCTTTTTTCGTATGTCAAGTTTGTTTGTATGTTATTCGTCCGACTATTTGTGACGGCATTGCCAGCGGAATAACAACATAGAGTTGTGTGTTCCAACATGATCTCTTGGCAAAACACCAATTATAAAGTGCAACCGTAGTTTTGTGGGCGGAATGGTTCTAACTTAATATGAAAATTTTTAGGCCATATAGTAAAGCCTCCACATATTTTTGCATTCTCAGACCATTTAAGCGACTTAAGCAATTTCTTTAGTTTATTTCATTTGCGCACCCTTTTAAACTTCGCAACCAGATTATGAAATATTCTAAAGATATAGTTTATGGCTGCATAACCCAAAGAGGGTTTTTCACAACGAAATTGAGGAAACACACCCCCGACCTACGCTCTAAAACAAATAAAATCATAAAAAATTTCAAAAAAAAAATAAAAAAAAAAAGAAAACTACTCGCCCCCTCAAAGCTTAGACACATACCAACATTCTTTTATGGTCAAATTTTTCAAAAATTGTTTTTAGAAAATGTGTAAAAAAGCGGTTAACATTCATATCGGTTCAAAATATGAAGCGCGGGAGCATATACTAAAATTGCAGGAAGAATGCATTTGTGGAATATTTGTGAGGTCGCGAGAGGGTTAAAATATTTTAGGAAATTTTTGTCTGGCAATTTTTGTTAAGTGACTTTTCAGGTCAAATCTCAATAAAAAAGATTTATACCTTCTAAGATATTGAAGAATTGAAATTAAGGTGGGGTTAGCGATTGAGTCTCCTTGGACCGCTAACAAACTCTTGAACTCCAGATTAGTTCTGTGCTAGTCGAATATATAGGGAGCTATACGAGCTAAAAATTTTAGCGTAAATATAACAACAACATAACTAGTCTGGCGTTACTCTTCTTAGCTTGTTGTAGTTATTTTTAGTATAGCCGATTGTTTTATGCTGACTTAGAAGTTTATTTCAATCACCACCCGTGGAGCTTAAGTGGTTCCCTGTGGCTCAAACAACACAAAAAATATTTTCCATGCTTTTTTTTCATAAAAAAACAAATTTAACTTATGTATTAAGTATTTAAAAACAGTTAAGCTTATCCGCTTGCTTTTCACTGCAAAAAGTAATCAAAATTTAATTATGCATTTGATTGATGTTTTAATAACTAAAGTTGTGTTCTTTGAATGGATTTGATGATGATTGTTGGAATTACATAGGTATTAAATGTAACCGAATATTTGGACTTGCCTAGATCCTCAAGTGGAAATTTGTAAGGAGTATATTTTACATTGTGATAGTTTTATTCCCAGTTAAGCATAGCACCCAGACTCTGAAATTTTATAAATGTATACTCGGGTTCTCTGAAAAAGTGGGCGATGTCACGCCCTCAGCCAAATAAATGTTTCAATTCGTCATAACTCAGAACGTATTTTTTCTAAATTGACGATATTTGGATTTATCAAATTTTGGAAAAGTGGGCGGTGCCCTGGACAACCACGATCTAGCCAAATTAAACCAAAACAATTTTTTTGAGAAGTCTTTATTAAGAACTCTCATTATACAGCTTGATCTTTACTTTCCAGTTGCCTACCCAGTGTAAAGTAGCTCTAGTTGAGGCCCCAAAGTTGTTATGCCAGAACGTCTAGAGGTTTGTTCACGCTACAGACGGTCTAGTACCTGAATCTGTTAGTACAAGAGCGTTCCTGATTAATACGTGGGAAAGAGTTCCAGCAGTCTTACTAGTGCCAGTCAAGCAATTAAAACGAAATTACTAGTTTTATGGCGCTCAGGAGATCATTGCAGTCCTGAGACCTAGCAGGCGCGACATCTCTCTAGTAACATTAAATATATATCGACAGCCACACTGCAAAACCCTGTATGTTCAAAACCAAAAAGTTTTCAGGAGAGAGAAAAAACTGTAATAATTATAACGTATGTATATGAGCGACGGTTATTTTATTTCACCACTGGAAAGAAACGGGAAGTTGTAACCCGATTTTAACTGAATTTTAATGTGCGAAATATCACGATCTATGGAAAAGGCTCAGAACCTTATTTTTGGAAAAATAGTGACTTACGGGGTTTCGCAGTGTGGCTGTCGATATGTATTTTATTTATGATATTCTCGCTACAGTCTTTAGTCCTCCGGTATTGGGAAGTTTTTGAACTTTTTTCATTAAAAATATAGAAAGAATCATTATCGGGGGACTCGGCCTACTTTTCCTCGAAATATTTAAAAAATCCAGTAACTGTCAAACCGATCGTCGTTTTCTCTATTTCTATGAAGAATTTGAAAAACTGTAAAAGTTTAAACAGGCGGAAAAAAAACAACAAAAAATATTTACTCTAAGAGACTACTCAAATTCAGTAGCAATATAAATATTTGAAAACCATAAATTGTAAAAAAAAGAAGAAAATTTAGTAAGAAACACTTCGTCCATCTTTTCAGTCACCACTTGAAGTGACGACAGTAATTGCCTCAATAAGTGCCAAAATAAGAGCGACAACAACAATTTTTCAATTTTTTTCTACTTGAAATTGCCGCTTTTAATTGCCATTTGACGTTTGATGAGTTGTGTAGAAGCCAAATTAAATATGGGTTAATAAGTTTTCGTGCATAAATGACTTTTTGTTGTCTTGTTTTAATTGCTCTATTTGTTGTTGTTTAATTGCTCTATTACTTGAGTGAATAGGTAAATAAATATTTAGTTAGTTTGAAGCATTTCAATTGTTGTACAAACAACGCTGAAAATAATTTGGTGATCGTAAGGCAATAACAGCCTAAGTTGAACTAAGAAAAATTACGCAATGTCAACTTAAGCTATTATTACTTATTAATACAGAATTATTTACGATTAAATTGGCTTGAGCTGAAAAATAAATAAACACATAAAAGCAAAGTCAAGTCCAATCGAGTGGAAGTTCATGAAGGAATGGTCGCAAAAACAAATTAGAAAAAGCAAATGTTTGCTAAGCTTGTACAAGAGCGAACACAAAATTGATAAACGTGGTAAACAGAAATTGAATGGAAATCAAAAATGTAAAACAAAAAAAAATTTAAAATGAAATAATAACAAATAATTTTTAGTATAATATAAAATTTATAATACGCAATTTTACCCACACCGTAAGAAAACTCAGAGTCAGACTCAAAAGAGGCAGTGTTGCGCCCACTACCACGGCCTATATACCGGAGTGACTAAGGTTTTCTTTTAACCGACCAAGGGAAATTATTTCGTGTTTCTCAACCCATTGAGGGTTTAAAAAAAAAACAAATAAAAACGACCAACCCACTCCTTCTTCCACACACAGCGGAAACACCAACTCTACTCTTTCCTTTCGTTTGTTTGAATAGCGCAAAAAAAAAACTCCGCCAAGGTTCAGGTGGAGATTGAGGAAGCAGGCGAAAGTGGTTCCGTTCTGCAAACTTACAACACAAAAATTTTATACATAAAATAAAATTTTGTATAATCGATGTGGCATTATTCCCAAAATCACCTGCTAAGCTTCCACTTTATCATTTGTTTCTCTGCTCTCGATCGTGTTGAAAATTTGTCTATCCGCATAACGCCCCACCTTTGCGATCAGTGACAGTCAAACTCGCAGCAGCATGCCATTTGACATAGAATTTTGTTTGGCTGGGTTTCTGAATCTTTTTCGTTCATTTTTTTTTTATTAATTTGCTTCTATTTATTTATAAAACCATAAATAGAACGATACGCTAGAATTTTTTATATTTTTTTTTCTATTATATTTATTGTTCTTTTACTACGCTTGCGTAGGCCAAGTGCACGTATCCATTTCAGTAGAACGAAATTGAAATGGATAGCAATAAAGTAGCCGCAAACAGCAGCCGCAAAACCGTAGAATAAACAAAAAAACAAAAACCAACCAACAAAAGAGAACAACAAACAAAGCGAATTCACTTTTAAGCTCTGATTAGAATTACGTCACCTTGAGTTTGGGTGCTGAAGCAAAGGCAAACGTTGGCGCGTGTTGATTACCTTTTTTTGTTTTATTGGTTTGCGCAATAGAAGCGCTCGTAAATGTTATGCATATAGAAATTACTTGAGTTCGGGATTTTTCAATGGAAAGGTTATACATTGCTCAATTTAAAAACTGTCACCTAATATTGCGATTTCGTGTAGTGATTCCTGCTTGGAACGGTTTTGTTAAGATTTCGAAAATGTTCTACCAAATAGAGCACAGAACAATTTTAACAGTGTTGCCGGTGAGATACGCACGAGAGTAAGACTCCCCCCGGAAGGAATTTGCCAAAACCGTTATTATTGAAGTAACACATGTTAGGGGCATGGAAAATACTAGCGGTAAGATGACCCAAGACCTTCTGGCGAAAACCTTCAAACATTTCCCCAATACGCCATTTACTAAAAATTGTGAACTAAGAGATTCTTTCTATTGGCAACCATCTTTCATAGAGAAAAAAATGTCAGCCAAGATAGAAAGGATAAGATTTCTATATTTTAGTATAATCCTAATACGAAGTAAATATATTAGAGTACTTATTTTATTTATTTTAAGATAAACCAGTTTTAGTACTGTGCCATCTTCAGCGTAGTTTTGCTTGCGTAAAAAACTGTCACCGAAGATGGCAAAATGTCAAAATAAGTTTTCCATAAGTGCACTAATATTCCACTTAGTATAAAAATCACCAAAAGGAAATACATCAGCGAAATATACATATGTTATCTTTTTTGAAGTGCTTCTAGCTACAATACATCATGAAATTTTTCCAAACCACAGAAATCTTTTCAAAACTTTTAAATATTAAATTAATTCATAATTCAATTCATGCCCGGCTCTAAATTTATACAAAAATGAGAATCTTACTTCTTTATTTTACTTTTTTATATTTATCAACAACTTATCACAACAAAAAATGTTAAGCCCATTAGCGGCATCGTAGCTCATTATCTCACACTCGACTCCCCATATTTGGTGGGGAAGGTGTTAATTTTGGCAAAACAACTCACTGCAATTACACCGCATAAATTAAGATAAAAAAAAAACCAAAAAATAAACATCGTTTCAGTTTTGCTTTATTGCTTATAGTTTTGTTTGTGTTAGTTTGAAGTTAATTTAAAACGTTGCTATTCAAACTACTTTTTAAGTCAGTTGAATTGTATGGTCACTGTTTTCTAAATTTGTAAGTGCCAATCTTTTCGGACTGTTTAAGAGGAGGACCAGCTGTCCCACGCAAAATTAACACAAAGCTAGTATTTTGCACATCAACTTAGACGTGTTACGGCACGGTAATACTTCCATTTCCCTTTATTTCATTTTAGATACTTTCGTTTATTTTACTTTATTTTATTTATTTTATTGTATTTTATTTTATTTTATTTTATTTTATTTTATTTGATTTGATTTTTTTTATTTGATTTTATTTTATTTTATTTTATTTTCTTTTATTTTCTTTTATTTTCTTTTCTTTTCTTTTCTTTTCTTTCCTTTTCTTTTCTTATCTTTTCTTTTCTTTTCTTTTCTTTTCTTTTCTTTTCTTTTCTTTTCTTTTCTTTTCTTTTCTTTTCTTTTCTTTTCTTTTCTTTTCTTTTCTTTTCTTTTCTTTTCTTTTATTTTATTTTATTATATTTTATTTTATTTTATTTTATTTTATTTTATTTTATGTAAATTTGAAACTTTTTGAGCTCAAGACCTTTTTATCAGAATAAAATAAAATACAATTTTCATTTGTTTTTATTTTTATTTTAATATAAAACGATATTTCGATCACAGTCTGTGATCATCATCAGGCATCAACTCAATGTATTTTATCGACATTGAGTTGATGCCTGATGATGATCACAGACTGTGATCGAAATATCGTTTTATATTAAAATAAAAATAAAAACAAATGAAAATTGTATTTTATTTTATTCTGATAAAAAGGTCTTGAGCTCAAAAAGTTTCAAATTTACATATAATATCGAAGACCAATAAATAACCAAAAAAAATTATTTTATTTTATTTTATTTTATTTTATTTTATTTCATTTTATTTTATTTTATTTCATTTTATTTAATTTAATTTAATTTAGTTTTATTTAATTTTATTTGATTTTATTTTTTTATATTTCATTTTATATTTTATATTTTTTTATTTTTTTTATTCTGATTATTACTGCACCATTGCCAGCTATGGTGTGATGCCTCATTCAAGTCATTAATGTGTTCATAAATATTAAATTTAATATCGCTACAGTTCAGTTTACGCTACAAGCTGTTAGTATACTTTTATATGCTTTTGCTTAATACATATATTGTTTGAAAGCAAAAGTTTTGTACACGTTTACGCTTGAGTGGAGTTCGATGTTTGACACTTGGAATGACATCACAATCCCAACCCACTGATCGGCCACCCTGAACGGTTGAACGGCAGCCCGTTGGCCTTGTCTTCCCACCTCAATGTTAAGAAAATAAATACAACTAAAGAAATTAAGAACAAAAAAAAGCCAAATGATTCAGAAAAGTTTCAAACTGTTGCTTGTTTTGATATGTTTAAAGGCTACATACATATGTATATTTATTTACGAAAACTAAGAAAAAAAAACAAAAAAGGAAAAAAAAAAGTTTTTAAAATTTTTACTCGAAATGAGTAATAACTTAGTTGTTAATGTTCCAAGATTTATTCTTATAAAATTTTTTTTTTTGCTCAAAAATTAACTCCGCGTCTTTGAATGAAATTTAACAGTTGACTACATTCTGATGGCTGTGCAACCGTCAACAACGATGATAAGAGAAAGAGGGGCCTATTCAGATGCTTGAGTGATTGACATTTATTTACGAATAATTTGTGTTAAAAGTCTGTACATGTGTGCTGATAATTACGGGATGTTGCTCACCATTCATAAAAAAGATGTTAATTATTTCGTGAAAAGGGGGCGGCGCGAATTATTAATTGATTAATCTTGAACTTTTGAGACTTGTCGGAAATGAAGTATTTTACGAATGTCTAGAGAAGTTATCAATTAAACAGGAAAATTAATTTTACGTTTGTGCGGAGACTCAAATCTTATAAATCAAGGTTCGGAAATGCTATAACAAAAAGAAATTGATTTTAAAAGGTTGCCAATTGATGTTTTTTTGCGATTTTCACAAATTTTTGCGCTGACAAAATTATTTTGAAAAAAAGTTGTATGAAAACATTTGTCATACATACAGATTTTGTTTTAAAAATTTACATAAAGTGAAAAAGTCCAAAGAAATTTTAACAAAATTTTTAATTTTTTTTACATAATTTTTAGAATTTTTTGTTGTGTGCAGTTTTGTAGTTCATTAAATGTTATAATGCTATTTTATTTTTAACCAATGTGCTACGTTTTGTGCTCCAGCGAAGAGAAGCCTACTAGTAGCTAATGTAATCTCGCAAAATTTCCTGTTGCACTATTCTCTCATGCCAAATGTGCCTCGGAGTCACAAAACATTTACTTTTTACACGCAGCCAACCGTGGTGTGACAGGTTTTTTTTCAAATGTTTGTTGTTTCGTGCCTCAGGCAATGGACTGTATTGACATTTAGGTCAGGCAAAGAGTCTTCCTACCATGCAAAGTACTGGTCAGGTCAACATACATATGTATGTAATAGTAAAATAAATATGTATAAACAATTTAATAAAATATGTAAATTCATGCGCTGTTAAAGCGCTGATTCCCTAACTACATGCAATTTTTGTGTTCTAAGTGCAAGCGCCAGCGGTAATAAATGCAGCAGTGTCCTCGGCAAAATAACTGTAACAACGCAAAAAGCTGCATACCGTCACAATATTCACCCAATTACAAGCAATCCCAAGGCTTTAAAGTTTCTACGAACTACAAATATATAGCTATACATGTAGCTAAAAGCGAAATGTACAGTGAAACTGGGATATAATTAACTTCTTAAATCTGTCGAGTTCTTTAATACAAAAATAATAAGTAGCATTTCTTGAATTTCGTGCTATATAGGAAGTGACAGGTAACAAAGCCAACGTAAATAACGTCAATTGGCTTTATTTCGCATGGTGAATTAAAATCGTTTGACGTTATTTCCCTTTTTTAAAAGTGAAGAAAAATTTGGAAATAAAGTCAACAAAAATTTGGAGATACATATAGTCATTGACTTTATTTCCTAATACGAATTCACTGTCATATGTCATGTCAACCACAAATCACACCATTTTGAATTCCATTCATAGCTTTGGTGCTATTTTTAATTTCGATTTGAGATTTTAAATTCTTATGATATAATAAAATGAAAATTTGGAATTATTTAAATAGTTAGATAAAGATTTAAAAAATTGTAACTTTGAGGATAAAACAAAGGTTTTGATGTTTAAGGTAAAATTTTAAAAGTTTCCTCAGTAATTTTCATAAATAATAATATTTAATAATATTTTTTTTTATATTTTTTTAAAACAAAAAACTTCAACTCAGCAAAAGATGATCCAAATTTTGTTGTTGAGGCTTTGTCATATCGAGGCTTCACTGTAAATGTACCGTCAGCCCCCCTGCATAATATTTACTTAGCGGATACTAACATTGTGGTGTAACTAAATACATGTAAACTTTACAGTAGCAACATGCGATAGTGAAACAAAGAGAATATGTTAACCCAGTAGGAAAACTTTCAAGGTTAATGAAGCGAAAATCTTAGAAAATCTTAAAAAATATTGGAGAAATCTTCAATTTCAAGACTACTAAGATGCTTATTCCTAGATAATACTAGCAGATCCAGTAGATGTTGCACTGCCTAAAAGCTGCAAAACTAAGTGCTTCACCCCCAAAATAATAGTTCCCCTTTTTCTTTGAAAAAAAAAAAAAACAAAGAAAATTATGTTCTGAAAGCTTTATGCTAAATCTAAACATGAACATAGTTGGTTGAACAAAATAGGAGTATTTTTTTGGGGGCTAATGCACTTAATGGGCACCTAATTTTCCACTAGTTTATTGTTCTGCTGGCTTTGTAGACCTTAGAAGCACACAAGCTTAGAGCAACTAGCGATTTTACCTACAGGGTCGTTGCTGTTAGTTTGCTAGGAAGTTGCAGCACGCGCATGGTTATGAACATGCTATGTATTTATGTATTTCTTTTACATATCTTATACATATAGTATATAACATTTTACAATTACACAATCGCACTAATGCAAAAAACTGTAGTGAAAATCCCGAAGGACATTTGGTGGGATGGAGCGTGCTTGCAGAGAGTAGACTTTAATGCATGTTTACTTTGCATAGAGAAAAGTTAAAAAAAAGGCCAGCAAAAGTTTCTCTAGTAGTATTACGCTTTTTGAAGAGCATCTACATACCACAATTTTAATTAACGTAAGCACTATTAATTTGTTTAACTCTCAAGGAGTCTATAAATTTTTTTACGGCAACAGCATATCGATTGGTAATTATAGAACTTGAAACTTTACTACTCAGATTATCAACAAACATCTCTCGTTTTTAAGTTAAAAAAAGGACATAAAAATAAAAAAAAAAAAATAATTATATTAGAAACTGTCGTGCGCATAATTATTTCTTTATCCACATTTAGTACGGTCGTTTGGGTGTAAAAACTTCATCCGCCTTGTTCAGAGCCTTAGCTTAGAGCACATGAAAAGAGCAAAACTTTCAGATATTCATTTTCCTTTGAATTTTACTATCAGAATGTTTCATTTTGGAAAAAAATTATCAACTTATCACTGGCCTTCAAACTTGTAATCCGTCTTCGAGAGATCCATTTTGACGTACCACAAAACAGGTATTGATGAAATTGATGCCAGGCATGACATTTGCAGAAGAATTCAGTCTCTACGACCAAACATCATGCTCTTGCCATGACCAAATTGGTTGTAACTTGAAATATTCGAACGGAATGATAGAATACATAAGAGAGCTGTTAGTAGAGGAGCTATGTATCAGGTCGACTGCATAACTCTCCCAATGAAATATTCTATCTAGTATATGAGAGAGAGAATGAGAACTGCCCATACTCTACAATTCTATTCGAGAGAAAATGTTTTCGCTTTCGAGTGATTCATACACTGTAGAAAATGTTCAAGTAGAATGCAATCGTTCGAATTTGAAAGAAAATTTAGTACTCACTATTTCGAAAACATTTGCCAAAATAGACGGCAGAAAATAATTGCAGAATGTTGGGTAAAAAATTGGAAAAATGAAACAGACAAAATTTAAATTTTATTTAATAAAACTTAAATTAAAAAAAATATAAATTTAAAAGTACACTAAAATAGACTACAGAGTGCCTATATGTATTATAATAGGTTTTTGCTTTCGATTCGAACAATCTTTCGAATAGAACTACAGAGTAAGAACTCTTGTAAGCATCCTATCAACTAAAACTTTCAAATAGAGAAGCATCATATCTAGGTAAATTTTAAAGTCGCTACGCTGGATGACAGGTACAGGGTAACATGAACCGCAGGTACAGGGTGACATGAATGACGATCTTTATTATGAGAAAATCATTTAGACGTTGAATGAATAAATGATTAAAGTTATAAATAATCAAACAAATTTTATTAACTATAAAGATAACTTGAATATTTTCTTTAATACTCACCATACTAAACCTTCAAAATGCTTCGTTGTTCCCTTCGCTTAATTCATCATAATTTCTATAATTAAATTTATTGATTCGATTCGGTTGCGAGTTATTGCTTTTAAATCATTTAAAAGAATTTTGCATCAGAATTACAATTTTTCAATGTAATTTGCTTAAATGCAACCTGACGTTGACGTTGACAGCAATAAAAGTACAATACCCGAGAGTAAATAGTACAAACTGCAATGGAAAAGTGAAAAATACATATAAATTAATCGGTATATAGGTATGTATGTATGTATGTGTGTATGTGTGCACGCGGGAATTATACAATCATTGAATGAATATTATGGCACAAAATGCATAATTAATGAAATTGTTCGAATTATTTTTTTTTTTTGCACTGCATTTATGTCTGAATGTAGAGTAGTTGGTCAGAGTGGTCAGCCACATTTATAACTACATACATACTCGTGCATAGATAGCTCTCTTGCAGTAGCGCACTGATGAGCTACGTAGAGCTGCGAATCTCCTCTCTTTATATAAATACTCAGCTGATATTGTATTCACAATAGATATTCGCTGACAAGCTGCTCTATGCCCAAAACTAAATTATACTGTACGCATTGTATGCTTTAATTTTAGCTCAAATTAATATTCGGTAACTGACAATTGAATTTGGTTTTTAGAGATTATCGTAGGACTTTTTCGGGACCATTTTTGAATTGTTTTATGGATCGTTCTTGGATTTTCTTAAAGAATTTTTTTAAACAAAGTCCCGAAATTATTTCAAAACAGTCCCTAAAACAATACAGAAATGAACTGGAAAAATAATGCAGAAAATGTTCCAACAAGTCTCTAAGAAAGTCACAGAATGGTTTCTCAAACAACTACAAATATTCCCGAAAAATTGCAAATATAATTCTTTAAACGGATTGGTCCTGAATTAATCCCAAACAATGCTTGAAACTATCCAGTTCCATTGGGGACCTTATAATTTGTTGTTCAGGAGTTAAGCTCTTGAATTATTTATATAATTCAGCCGTAAGTTATGAGTCTTTCTATGAGCGTTAATGCAACACAAACATTTTACAATTGCCACAACCGTGGGCATCACTGCTTTTAAGAGACAAGTAGCGGGAAAAATGTTTTAAAAACAAGTTGTTTTTTTTTTGTTGTCTTTTTTTCGCTGTCGCTGCAATTTATGTTTATCGTAAACTTTTGTTTGTTGTTGTAATGGAGTGTAATTGTTATGCCTTGTACAGGTAATATATAATAGTAAAGCGCGATATAAAAGCCGCATTAAAAGCGAATTTACCTGCATTGCTACAAATGTGAATACATACATACAAACAAATAAGATGCAATACAACTTCAATTGCTGCAACAACTGAAAAATAATACAAGCACGCAATACAAAATTTAAAATGAATGTGGGAATAAGAAGTAAATTAAAGTAGAGGTAGAAGAAGATGTAGAGCCAAAGGTAGATTTAGGCTAAAGGTGAAGGTAGATGTGGAGTTAAACATTAAATATGTAGGTAAGTGAAATGTTTTTCAGAAATTTTGGTTTTTTTGTAGGTTATACACATCTGGAAATCTTCGCAGAAAATTTTACTGGTCTCTTACTCTTTACTGCTATTCGAGGGGGTTGTTCTAGGCGCAAGCAAAAAAATATTCTAATACACACCGGCACTCTGTAGCTCGTTCGAATTCGATACATTGCTGTCGAATCGATTTTTTAACTTTCGATCATTTTCGTATATGTTTTCGAAATAGTGAGTAACAAATTTTCCACATTCGAAAGGGGATTAAATCGAATCCGAAGAGAACAGAATGGAATTCGAAAATCTACAGAGTACGAATCATTCGAAAGAAAACAAATTTTCTTTTACATATAACTACGGAGTAAGGGCTCTGAAGTTTGTCCAATAGTAAGATACTCTACTGTGGTAAGAATAATAAATAAAAATAAGATGGGACAAGAATTGTAAAGGAGAGCCACTGTTGCCAACAAATGCTAGTTTGGGGAGAGTAGGCAACTGAGAAGTAAAGGGCTCTCTTAACGAGCATAGATTACGACCTTGGAGTTACTCAGGCTTAGCTCGAAAGTTTTGTGGGATGATCCTTGGAGTATTTGAAATTTGATTTAAATTTCTCGGCAGACAATCATAAGCGAAGTGTAGCATAGATTTAAAGAATACGATCGCTATATAGATACATAGATGCTTTAGATTAAACATCGTTGGCTCCCAATTTATCCGAATACAAAAACATACAATGCTGTAAAACTGAATGAAAATGTAGATTTTACCCCATGTATGATGAATTTCATATCAAAACTGATCTATGCATTGAAACCGACCTCATCAGATTTTTATAAAATTTTGCATACAGCTACATTTTACTCACACAAACATAAACTCGTTTTCAGAAATTGAGTTTTTGAAAAATTGTGGGCGTGGCAAGGTAACGAAATATCTGAAAATTTAGGGTAATAGGTACTCTTAAGCTGTGATTACTACGACTCACCCAATTTTAAAGATTTTTTTTATGATTATAATGAGCTTTCGAAAAGATACACGGTAAAAATTGTAAATTACGCTGGAAATATTTTTTTGTTAAAATAAAATTAAAAAAAAAAAAACACGATATTTAAGCTTTTTGATATGTAATATAAAATACATAAATAGATCATTTTAGAAAATTTCTTATATTTTTTTATGATTATTATCAGCTTTCGAAAACATACACGGTAAAAATTATAAATTACACTAGAAAATTTTTTTTTTATTAAAATAAAATTTTTTAAAACACTTCAAAGGGGAAATGGTTTATGAAAAAAAGACGAAAAACGACATTTAAGTTTTTTGATATGTAATATAAAATAAATAGATAATTTTAAAAAATCTCTTAAAAAAAATTTATATGATTTTTTTTTATCTTGTTCCAAATAAATAAATTTTAAAACCAGAAAAACAAGTGTTAAAAAAAAAGTATTAGAAATGTATATTTAATATGTATTAAATATTTTAAAATGTGTTTCTTTTACTCCGTACAGCATTTTTTTTTTTGCTTTTTGAAACGCTTTAATGTAGCTCGCTTTTACCCCATACATTAACATAACTTACTGCCCCTAGTGTAATCGTCTCTTTGCTTACACATTTTTCCTATTTGTTTTTTAAACTTTTAAAGTAGCTTTGCCACTTCACTTTTAGCTTAAATTGCATCTTAAATTTTCACGGAATAATCCTTGCTTTGTGTCTCATGGGTATTTGTAAGATGCTTGCAATGCCACAAATGAGACTGTTGCATGCCACATATTCTGAAACTGAAACTTTTGCAATGGCAA
The DNA here is from genome assembly GCA_951509765.1 of Sphenella marginata. Taxonomy (NCBI): domain Eukaryota; kingdom Metazoa; phylum Arthropoda; class Insecta; order Diptera; family Tephritidae; genus Sphenella; species Sphenella marginata. The sequence continues at coordinate 14,825,294 of OX608081.1, read as the reverse complement.
AATAACTTATTCATGCATGGGAATATTTGTTTGTTTGTATGTACATACGTATGTGTATGTGTGTGATGCATTTGTTTGTATATAAAACACGCTCGATTCTCACAAAGTGGAGTGCTTTAAACGGTAATGACAAAAAAGACTGTGCCACCGATATTGTCGCCTGCAATGACATTGACCGGAATGTGCAAAAGCGACCGCACTTAAAACGTGCAACAAAGGAAAGCCGAAAAAAGGACAAATATGGTAAATGAAATTGAAAAGTGAAACGCTTTAAAGCGCCAAACTGAAATCGAAAAAGATACTTATGAAAACACAAAAGTAAAATAAATGGCCAAAGGAAAGAGAGGCGTTTTGAGAGCACTAAATTCAGAGCAAACTAAAATGTTATGGAGCGGGATGTATGTAGGCTGACTAGAGATAATGAGGAGATAGAGAGTGCTGAGGTGTTTACGCATTAGAACAAACTCGGAAATAATGTCGAAAAGAAATCTTGAATCACCTGCCTATGATAAAGCAGAAGGCCTACCAAGGGTCAATCAAAAGTTCAGCGACTTTTTCTTCTTCGATAGTGTGGTGACAAAAATAACCTCAAAATTGGGCACACTCGATCTCTTTCAATTTTGCAAAATTTCATTGTATCTATGTATCTTTAAAGTCAACAAGTATTTACTTAACAAGATTGATGTGATTTAGCTAATCATATTAAATCTAGGGAGATCAAGATGTATAGAAACTCGTTAGCATAACTGATAACCAACACAAATACAAGTCAATGAAAGCAAATCCATTTGTATGATTGTCTGGCAGCTGAATGAAGTACTTGTATGCACATTAGAGTGAGCCACCCTTTTTTTTTGCATTTCTAAGATCTCCAGAAGCACTACAAAGTTTATGGCAGCTAAACCATAGCGACTTGAGTCCCATTTTAAGTAAATTTTCGATTTCCTTCCCATTACTTTAGAGCATAAATGTCATCGAAACAGATTTTCATTCCCACAAACTGAAGGTTGATTGTAGAAAAAGTAATAAAATATACTGCCAAGCCATACAAATCTAATATTAAAGTCGTTAGCAGAAATAACATACGAAACTCGCCGAAATCCTCTTGGAATAACCAGTTCTCAAGTTAGCATACCCTTAATATTAAATGGTTAGTTACCCGGTACTAGCTTGAACACTTCTAAAACTCTTTCAAAATATGGGAAGGTTGTCTTATATTAAGATTTCAAATTATTTTAACTTTATAGTTGATTATAGCACAGCCAGTTGAGTCGATTGTAAATTTGCTATGGCATCAGTCGAGAGTCACTCTAATGCCGATAGGCATGTACTAACAATATAACAAATAGCAGAATACAATGCGACAACGAAATTGCGAAAAACAAAATTGTTGATGGGTGACTGCTTAGGTTAGAGTTTTAGTGAATGTTGTGATTCAATTATTTTTACTAGACAAATTATTTTGCGGAGCTTTAAGTGTTCTATTTTAGGTTGAGCATTCTTTGGGATGGTATGTACATATATAGTACCGATGACTTGGCGGTTTTGTACAAGGCTAGATAAGAACTGAATGCTGACGAGACGGGAACTGATATCAATGGAGCTAATTTCAGAAAGCGATAAAAATGTTAAACAGGCCGTAGAAGAAGTATTATTTTTTTTAGTAAAAAACTAGAGCAAAATTTTTGTAAATAAAACATTCAATTCGAAAACAAGGCTCTTAACTTGTTATTGGATATCTGGCAAGGCTTCAGTGGATATTTAATAAAATTCCTTGCACTGGTTTTTGAGTGATGCGCGTTCAAACATATAGACATATTGACGAAAATTCTGAAAAGTGTGGCATTGACTAACTTTACTTTAATGAAGTCATCGCATATTAATTTTACTTTGATATCTATAATTTACCGACAACTTTATTACATACCTAGACGCTCTCTTGTCAGAAGATAAACATCAATTGTGATCTCGTAAAACTTTTGGCCAAACATTACATACTTCTCAACAAACCTAAGACGTCGGTATACAAAACAACTACTTCACCATTGCAACGAAAATTGTAAACCAAACATCAGAAACAAGCATCAGAAAAAAAAAAGAAAAGCTCACGAGACCAAGATAGAGCGATGATGTGGAATGTAAAAAGTAGTTTTATGAGCGTTGTTGTCGTAAATACCCAAATAACTTTACCAATACTAATGCATTTACAAAATGCATTAAATGACGTTAGCTGTCACAGGGGAATACCCTTAAAAACAAAAAAAAAAATATGAAAAACAAGAAAACAACAAAAAGTGCAGATACCTACCTACTTCTTACGATTCCGTGTAAAAGCAAAAATGTACTACAGAGCGCATTAAGCAGAAATTTGCTAGTCAAAAAGATTGAGAGTACACGTGTGCGCTTGAGAGAAAGACAAAGAGTGACTGAGAAATGTGCATTGAATGGTTTGAGCAAAATGCATGCTCGCACACAGAAATGCAAAACGTAAGAAAACAAAAAAAAAAAGAATTGAAAACTTGTAGCAAATGCAATACATTACGTTTGACTTTTTATTGCTACGCCAGACATTACATAGTACGAGATACAAAGAGACATGTATAGGGTGATTTGTTTTGCAGTTTTATGTTTGAGCCGTTGTGAGTGTTCAATTAACATGATTTTTGGAGCTAAAGCTTCTAGTTTTCTCTGAAAACGAGAGTTGGAAAAATATTGACGATAGATATGTATGTATATCGATATAGTTTGTGCCAAATAGGGAATGAAGTCGATTTTAATAGCAATTGTTGTAGTTTTTTTTTAACAATTAAAACACTCTGCGAAGGTTTCGTGTAGTGAAGTCGAATTGACAGTTCTTGGCCGGATATGAATCTGGAACGCTTCGGTGCTCCTTTGCGGGAAGCCTCTGACTGTTTTCGCTACATAGCACTATGGGCCAGTAAAGGTTCAAAAGTAAGTAAAAATAAATAAATAATATAAAGTAAAAATTTCCAGCCCGGGGTTTTAAGTCGGTCGGAACGAATTGGAATGTAGATAAACAATTTTTTTTATTTTTCAATATCCTTTATTTTTTTAAAGAATTCTGTTTTTTTGTAAATTTTTTATTATTTTAATTTTTTATTTCTTAATTCTTTTACAACTTCTTTTTTTGTTTACATGAATCAAGATTGAGTTTAGACTTCACTTTCATCTCTATTTTGTTTTACTCTTTTCTCATTTTTATTTCTTTAATTATTTGAAAATAAGAATTCGGCCATTTTGCATGCCTTTGAACATTGCGAGAATTAGTATTTTTTTGATATGAAAAAAAAAAAAATGTTTGGTAAATTTTAAAATTTTTTTTTTGTAAATTTTTCAATTATTTATTTTTTTTTGTAAATTTTTTATTTCATTAATTCCTTGACAGTTTTTATATTTTTTTATTTATTATTAATTTCAAAAAATTTTTTTATTTTTTTAAGAATATCTCTTAATGCTGCACCCTGCTTATTAAGCTGCAGTGATACAGTCAAAGTACAATCGGTGTGTACCTGCATACATATGCACATACAAACACACATACATACGTACTCCAGTCTAAGCAGATATGTAATTTTAGTAGCAGCATCTTAAAATTACTCGTACCCGATAACCTTTTCTACACGTTGAATCACACACACACACACGCACTTAATCGCACCGCGACAGTCTTCGGACATTAAAATTTGAATCAGTGGTAGTTTCAAAAAATAACTACATACATATGTGAGAGAATTGGGAAATAATCAGCGGTTCACATCTTCATCCGATGTACATTACAAATATTTATATGAATACAGGGCGGCCATAAATGTGCATACACTGAAGAGCAAAACTGTAACAACGTATTTTTATAATTTCACTTTCGATTTTATTAGCTTGCTTTTACAACTATAACAATAACCAGAAATTATCTGACTGTAAACAAAAACAACAACAATTCATTAAAAGCCAAGTGTTACACTTTTGTACTCTCTCTAAAACTGAGTCAAAATTTAAAAAACAACTTTAAAGCTTATGTTTCGTCCAAAGACCTTTTGATTTTTTCAATGCGCCTAAGCTACCTGGCATACTCTTAGTATAGTTGGCAACAAAATGATCAGGTATCGCCTTACAAACTTCATGAGTTCGCTCCCACAGGTCATGCCTTCCTTTTGGTGGGTTTTCGATATTGAGGAAGTTGCGCCTCAACATCTTTCCACAGATTTTCTATTGGATTAATGTCTTTAGATGGTAGGGGTAATTTAAAGACCGAGAATTTCGGGTGCTTCAGCCTGCCTAACATAACCCGAGCCATGTATTTTGGAGCATTGTCTTCTGGAAAAATCTTTTTTCTGCAGAAAGACCTGTTTCGTCCAAGACTTCGGGCTAATTTTCTTTTAAAATATCGAGGTACTGTTCCTTGCGCATAATTCCCTCGACAAGTCTCCGAAAGATGTACCCCTTTTTTTCACAGCCCCAAACCATTGTAGAGCCTCTGGTATGACATTGGGGTCCGCTGACTATAGCTGGTAGGTTTCATCGCTATATTGAGCATGCATAATGGCGAGTACGAAGAAGGCGAGTTTGAGTTAAGGTTGCAGTCGGGCCCACTCACATCGTCCTGCTTCCTTTTCTTGTGGTAAAGGCTTTGCTTCGAAGCGGTAATCAAATTGCCGCAGTTCCGGGGAGTCTACCAGCCAACAACCGCCATTGTTATGCTTATATTGATAGCTGATTACCTCGCTTATATCAGCACTCATTAATAATGATCCCTTGCTAACATAAACGGCTGCTCGACAACTTCCGTTTTCTCATTGTACAAGCCATTCATCCAAAATGTTTCCGTTTCATGTTGCTGACATTAGCGCACACAGAAATCAACATTTTTCTTTACATACATAATTCAGTATAATTTTTTGTAGCGCACTGGCGAAGTTTTTGGGAGTATGCTATCAGAGAGCAAGATGACTGTAATTATCAAGAGCAGTCACGAGAGACCAAACTGGCCATTGACAATATTTCTGTTTTAATTTGTTTCTAAGTAATTTCAATTTCTTGCCTGCTACTATTTCATTTCCCTCCAGAAAAAAACAGACAATGCCTTCATTATTTTCTTTTGAGCAGCATGAATCGCTTAAAATTACATAGGTACAGTCACTCACATAAATAAGTACACGCCCCCTTTTTTGAGTATGCAGATTTGTAGCCCGTTCAATTTTAGTATGTTAGAGGAGTCAGTCAAAAATTCGTGAGAAATTCTGTTGATTTTTGGCAATTTTTTTTTACTCGAGACTTTAGGATTTTCCTCCATATACAAACATTTATGAACATAATTTTTTTATGTGGAAAAAGACAATACAGCTCTTCAGAAAAAAAAATTGTACGTTTCGATGTTCAACAAAGGTATTAAAAGTACCACCTTGCTTAAAGTACGAACACTGCACCGCAGTCACTTGACCGTTCACTTACTCAATTTGTTTTTGTTGCTATTTGCAGTTGATGCTGGATGCGCAGCGTAAATTTCAGCAGATTAAAGTTGAATCTTTTTCGCCGTTGTGTTATAATTTTTTTTTTTTATAATTTTGTGTTTCTTATGTCACATATTAATTTAGTTATGCCATCAATGTTCGACTAATGCATAATTTCATGAGTAATTTTTTATTTTCATTTTCTACTTCACTTACACTAATCTTTAGCAAAATTTAATTTACTACCGTTTCCGCATTTTTAAAATTCACTTTTCACAAAACAATTTTTACTTTTCACGCACAATTTTACACCTTCCCCTCTATGCTTTAAATTTAAACAGATACAAAATATTTACATTTCAACTAAAAAACATGATAATATGCGGCCGGTAAGTGTCGAACTTCGCATTCTTACGATCCGACAAGCAATACAAAATGATTGCAGTACACTTTTCAATTCAAATTCATTAAATCACTAACTTCTTTCCATAATAATTGAAATAAATTGCTCATTTTGTTGTTGTATCTAATTTTGGAAATTTATGCACATTTAACACATTTTTTTTTTTTTTGTTTTGCTTCTTTGTGTAAATTAATTATTATTCATTTGCTGACTTCTTTTATTTTTAATTTGTCCAGCATTTCACGTTTATTCTGGTTTTCGTCTCGACGTCGCACCGCCATTGTAGCGCTAACACAGAACCATCACAAACGCCGCACAAAACACAACTGAAAAACTTTAATCATTTTTGTTCGCCGCACTGCTGTCGCCACTGTATATGGACACACACACACACATACATATGTACATATGTATGTATTTTTGCATGTGCATGCATGTGCGTGCTTGTTTGGTTGCTTCGTCTACTAAAACTGGAAGTTCACAGGTTGTTCTGTTTGTTTGTGTGCGCCACCTCCCCCTTTGACAACAAATTGTTTTTGGTTGCATTTATGTTTTTTGTTCAGTGGCAGTCACAACATGTTCGATATTGAACATAACACAACATTGGCAGCAACAAAAACAAGTTTCGTATTATGTGAATGTGTATGAATTTCAGACCGAAAAATGTGCACCTTATTTTAGGCTTATATTGTTTGGTCAAAATGCTTATAACGTGTAATACTCCGTTCAATCATCTGAAAGAAGTATGTAAAAAAGTACAAAAACAGTTATCCTTATACATATAAAAAAGGAAATGAAGAAAAAGGAAATAATAACGGGATCATTTTGGGAAATTTTTATGATCATTTTAGGATATTTTTGGCATCTTTTTGGGGCAGTTTTGGGATTATTTTGGAACAATTTTGGGTTCATTTTGGGGCATTTTTGGGATCTTTTTGGGACATTTTTGAGATCCCAAAATCGTGGGCTATGCCTCAGCGTTCTGACAATTTCCTTGACGAGAGAAATCCAAATGTTTATTGATAGGGTCAGGATGGAGTATGTTATGAGTTCTACAATGTTTTCTTAATGAACTGCTGGCACTTCTAAACTTTATATATCTGAGAAAGCAGACTCCTTCCTCTTTCAGCTCCTCCATCTTGATTGCGCTTTTTAAGAAAGGTGACCCTAATACTACTTCAAACTATAGAGATCTGTCCCTGTTAGACACTATTTACAAAACCTTTTCTGGCCCTTTACTCGGTCGCATAAATGCTTGGATCGATTGCAAGAGAATTCCGGATGAGTCACAGGCCAGTTTTCGCAGAGGCTATTCAACGATAGACAATATCTTTGTGCTCTCAAGCATTGCTCAGCTCAATTTTTGACATAATAAAAGAACTTTTGCCTTTTTTGTAGATTTCTGGTGTGCTTTTATAAAATAAATTAAAATAAAATAAAATATATTGCCTGCTTTTTTTTGCACATATCCGCTGAGCACTGATGCCCAGTGACAGGTATTTTTCTTATTCCACAATAATTTAACAAATTACAATGTAAATAAATTCCACTCTTTTAACTTCCTCTCCTCATCTTCCTTTTTTTACTTCCTATGAGTATTTCCTTTTTTCCTTTAAAGAAAATCGAATATTTTAATTTATTTGATTGATTTCGTATAACTATTTCTAAAACAATTAAATCTCTGAGGTGGAGTAATCAAAACTATTTTTAATTTTAATACCAGAGCTATTAGGAATATGAGTTCGGCACAGTGTTCACCAGACAAGAAAAACTTTTATTTTAGTGACAGGCGTCACTGTGGAAGCCAAACGTCAACGAGTGAACGCGATTGTACGAGTAGTTATGAATACGGCAAAAAGATTTAAGTTTTTAGTTCTCATCAAGCAGCTAAGTGATTTGAACTTAAGATGCTGATGATTTAGTGGCGTTCGTCTGTGATTTATTAAGTAAAATAAAATTATGTAAAAATCGTTTGGAATTAAAATTTTTTTTAAATCATTCATATAAAATCTAAACCAGCTTTGATAGTGCTTTAACAATTGATATTAAGGTCTGCAACTTTGAAATATTTTTTTTCTACCATTCTAAAAATTAGTATCAATAATTGAAAATTGCCCAAGTTAATATCAATATAATTTTCATGCACTTTGTTTTCATTTTTGGGTTAGCTCATAGTACGCGTATATACATATGTACGAGTATTTACATATGCATGTATGTATGCAAATAAAATAATATGAACATATGTTTTTATTTCTGTTAAATATGTACCCACATATGTGTATCACAATTTTTTAAATTTGTAATTTGAATGGCATTCGTGGAACAATGAACAATTTTGACAAGAATTCCCTTATGAATAAATTAAGTACTATATCGTTTCCATACATACATATGTATGTAGGTATTTAATAATATGTGCATATGTCCTTGTACTTTGTGTTTATATTTTCCCCTGAGCATAAGATGGCGCCTTTATGTTAAGTTGATAACACAGCTTATACATATTCAAAAGAAATTTGTCAAGTGGTTTAATTATCATAAATGTAAATATGACATGAAAGGTTCAATAACTTTCAAAGCACTCAATGTTTTTTATACCTTTTATGAACATAAATTTATGTTGTGCTATTTCATAATTTCCGAACAACTTGCGTACACCATTTTGTTGATATATCGCAATCGGTTTTGTGTATCTTCCTCTGTAAGGTAAAGTCTTGAAAGTTGGAACATGATTCAGAGTTCATAAAGTAAGCCGTATGAAGAGATACGAAGTATTTAGAAACTTGTTCCACACCATAATTAATTAAGCTCATACTCCCTTGGTCAAGTATTTGGACTTTAAGCGGTCCTCGGAAAGCTATTGTGAAACGAAGGTACTATGAGCCTAATTTTTTAATTATTTCTGACCATAGAAACTTCCTTATCTCTACTCTAAAAGATGTTTAGTTCATTTAGTCGTGATATATTACTGATCAGTCCTTTCCAGAACGCATTTTGTATAGCTCCAGATGGAGAGGGAGATATATCGAGTGCTTTAATTCATTCTAAATATCACCAAATTCTTTCAAATATATTCTCTGTATTCTTGGTAAATCTCTTGTTCATATTAAAAACAACAATTGGCTATATAATATTTGACTTTTCCTTATCAAAGGGCATTTATTGTTATAATCGAAAGCTTAAAAGTTTACTAAGTAATAATAAGTCCACACAATTTCTAGTTAAGTTGCAAGTTAACTCGGCTGTGACACATTCAACATTCGTTAGTAAGCTATTAGTGGTTATATGATTAAGATTATTGGCTGCATAAAAGAATATGACAATGATAGACATTGGTTTTGTTCCCAAGGAAAAAAAAATTTCTTCTCATAAAAATAACAAAAAGTAATATTCAATGTAAGTCATTTCAGAATACTACATAATATTATGTAGAATACGTTTGTACATAGATATACATAAGTACATACTCGTATAAATGTATTGTAATCAGTGAATTATCCAGAAATACAATGAAGAATTTCTTATTCCACACAAAACTTATATAAGCTAATATTTTGCTAATAATCCTATTATAAAAGTAAAGAAACAACTTTAGATAAGGAGAAGAATAGTGAGTGAAATAGAGATACAATAAAGCCTTTGGATACGAGTATACTAATTTTCGTCTTTAATAAATTGAACTTAATGACAATTTTGACGAATATTTAAAAAAAGTATAATAACTTACTTACAATATATGTAAGTATGAGAATAAATTGATTGAGCCATCAATTCATATACCGAAATGATCAGTAAGATGATTAGATTTAGCTACGTCCGTCTACGTTAAATTTGGCTTGGTTTTATAATATAATAATCTTTTTTTTGGAAACAAAAGCGCATGAATATAACCAACTAGCACAAATAGTCGCAAAAACGTAGCAGCGACCTTTGTTGGGACTATAAAGTCACGAGCACTTAAAAGGAACATATTTCTTACGTGCTTGTCCAAAAAAAAATTAAAATTTAATTTCTTGGTAACCGCAACGTTCCATTCAAGTTATAGTTACATAGTAATGACGTATTAGCTTAGTAACTGTCACTTTAAGGGAAGATTTATCTACAAAAATGAGGTAGCCTTAGAAAAAATATCATTGAAGTCCCATTTATCAAAAAGAACAACTTCAAAGTAATTAATACTTGACGATAGTGTAGTCTCTTAAAAATTACTTTAAAGTTATATTTACTACAAAACACGAAAGTATCACTAAAACGTTACTTAAAGTTGTGGCAAAGTTAAAACTACCACAAATTGATTTTTTGCAATTTCCGCTGAAATCGAATTAATAGTCTAAATCAAAAGAAATCTTCGCAAGCGAAATGAAAGCTTTGTGACATCTCGATGTGTGTAAGCATGTTTCTTGTCAATCATAATTTGTTCAGAATGTGACAGATTTAATTTCTTGGAATTGCCACAAAAAGCGGAAAAGGCTGGCAATAATTGGTCACATTAAATACAAATCCGAAGACATTAAATTTAATAATAATAAACAAGTTAATAAGCACTAATGACAATATGATTTGGTCATTTAGAAACATAATGATATTTGTTGTTAGCGAAGTAATTTTATTAAAATGATTTGTACGCCCAATGCATAACGCACTGATTATTTTCCCCAAGAGTTAAGGCGTGTCAACTTGTCACTTGAACAAAGCTAATCTGAAACTTATGATGTTACACAAATATTTACAGATAAATGACAGGCAACAGTTACGAATTAGTAAAATTTTAATTACTTTTTCAGCAAAATGAGATTTGCAGGTTTGAATTAATACAGTGTCGTACAAAATAAAAGCATCAAAATACGCCTTACTAAGTTTTATTTTATTTTATTTTATTTTATTTTATTTTATTTTATTTTATTTTATTTTATTTTATTTTATTTTATTTTATTTTATTTTATTTTATTTTATTTTATTTTATTTTATTTTATTTTATTTTATTTTATTATTCCACTGCTAATTCGTTTATTGTCAATTTTAGATTTACTAAGATTTTTCTTCATTTTCCAAAGTTACCCTATAATTTGGTTTGCGATAGTAAAGCCACTCTACTGCGTACTGTAGGGTAAATGAGAGTCAATTAACTCTTTATACTTGTTTAACAAACATACCAGTTATGAAGTAGTTAACAACTAGTTACTTTGAATCCAGCATGGCTCAACTTATTTTAATCTCACGCAAGTTGAGTCCAGCGCTCTTCTAAGCTGAGTTGCGAAAACAAGTTGAGAGTCTCATTTTTGTAGTTAATGAGCGTAAAGCGCCAAATACATTACACGAACTTTTCCGCGAACATTCCGATATCTTGTTCGCGGCTTTGGCCATCCACCATACGAACTTGTGGCCGAACATTAGTTCTCTTTCAGACAGCGATGAATACGGACAACAATTGTGCTGCAGCAATATTGCTCGCTGTGGCAATTAAGCGTAAAAAAAAGAAAGAAAATCGCAAAAAAAGAATTTGGTGCAAAGAATGGAATGTATCCTTTGTGGCATCAGGATCTACTTCTTTTAATTTTTCCATTTAAGTCGCATAATCATTATTCTTTTTAATCCTATTACAATAATCTTTGCTTTTTACTTGCCACAATGATGGCAAAGATTTATACATTTCAATAAATTCACTCAGAAATTTTTTATTGTCCATTTTATTTTTCCGCGCACGTCTGTTCCGTTCAGAAATTACTACCATTATGAGCTATTTCGCCATACACACACGAACAGTTCGCGCAAAAGTTCGCCAAAAATTAAAATATTTTGATTTTTGGCGAACTTTTGCGCGAACTGGCAAACACCACCATACACGAGAGAACAGTTCGCACAAACATGACATAACGGGAATGTTCGCGGAAAAGTTCGTGTAATGTATTTGCCGCTTAAATCAACGACACAACCGCGAGTGCAATACCTCATAAACACCACAACGTGCCGGGCTCTTCATAATTTCCGATGTTATCAGAGTGTTTGTATGTTGTCGAGTTATCTGAAAAGGGGTAGCTAGGCAACTCGGTAATTACAACGTTTCGCCGCGAAACATGCTAAACTACCAACCGAAAGTGTTAAAGGATGAGTGATTTTACTTGCTGGATTCAAACAACATGTCGTGCATGTTATGTTCACATTTTCCTGGCAATTTAGTTCTAAGAAAATTAGAAAGTTCCAAAAGTATACAAAAGCAATTATATTTAAATAGCAGATAATTGTACTTGAATAAAGTTTCTAATTATCCTTCGTGAGGGGGTGAGGATAGCTCCTATGGGCTATAAGGGTTGATATTACATTGAAATTGCTAGTATGAAGCTAAGAAATACCATTTCGGAAGGCAACATGTTGTTCACAATTAATGAGCCAAGATTGAAGCATGGAATTCGCACTACTCTTCTTTTAATTGGAGCTCAGTATTCATTTTTTTTGCGTGTTTATTGACGCCAATAAGCAACAGGTGGGAGGAAGAATGGCTTATTACTTGAAGCGACAACTTGCTTCTTTCACTAATGATAGCCTGGATTTCTTCATTTTATGCGACACTTTTAACTTCAACAAAATAAATGAAACAATTAAAATTAAAAAAATTAATTAATAATTAAAATCAAAATAAAATAAACTTAAATAGAAAAATAACATAACATAACATAACATAACATAACATAACATAACATAACATAACATAACATAACATAACATAACATAACATAACATAACATAACATAACATAACATAACATAACATAACATAACATAACATAACATAACATAACATAACATAACATAACATAACATAACATAACATAACATAACATAACATAACATAACATAACATAACATAACATAACATAACATAACATAACATAACATAACATAACATAACATAACATAACATAACATAACATAACATAACATAACATAACATAACATAACATAACATAACATAACATAAAATAACATAACATAACATAACATAACATCACATCACATAACATCACATAACATAACATAACATAACATAACATAACAATATCTCACAATTAGGTTTTCAAGTATTTAATATGCAATTTCAAGTTGGCCTAAACTTCCTTACTTGCTTAGAACTACACTTTTTTATACTAACAAATAAAAAGTGTTCCTGAAGAAATTAGTTTTAAGCAAGCGCCCATTAAAATATTTAAAGACTTTTCTTCTCAACTACTAAAATGTAAATAGTGAAAAAAAGCATGCAGGCAAGCAACTAAAGAAATTTTTCACTTTCAAACTTAAATTAAATTCCATTGTTTGTACTAAGTTGAGAAAACGCATTTATACTATAATTGCACGTCAACTTTGTGGTCATATTCGCCATGGTCTGGATGCCAGGTCGTTTAACTTATTGAAAGTGGAAGAATGTAGTCTGATCGTTTCGTTATTGTTTTGCAATAATTGCGTTAGTTTGCAATGACTTAAGTGCAGCAGAAGTGTAAACGTTTGTTGGTAAAGTGTGGGACAAAGGTGTAAAGAATAGGTGAACTTAATGTGGGCATTCCAAGTAAAAAGTTGTTGAACAAAGCCAATCAATAGTAGATAATTAATATTGAATTTATACAAAAAAAAAAACAAAGAAAAATGCAGAAGAAAACTCAAAGCAATTAAGTAGTTGACAGCTTGCTGTAAAAAATAGGCGGAATCTTTGGTAACCGAGTTGCAAAAGACAAGAATAACACGACTCAATCAATTTAGTTTTCGTTGCTGTTAGTGTATGAAAGTCTATATCTTTTTAGATCGCATTGCATCACTATAACCTAGCATTATGCCAGAAATCTGAAATTCAATGTGATCAAAGCACAACTACATATACATACAAATTAATTTGCATGCTAAAGGTGGCCCATGGCGTATGAGTGATATTTTGATGATGTGCCTTTTACATATCTAACATTTATAAAAGTAATTATTACAAAGCGATTTTGCAAATATACCGGTGTACTTTCGAAACGAAGAATGAAATTCAAATTCCAGAACTGTGAATAAAAATATGCCACCGCCTAAATTTCTTTTTCTTGCACATCTATAGCAAAGCTTTCAACTTATTATTCACTCAAAAACTTCAAAAAAACTGGTAGATATGTACAACAAAACATTTCACCGCTGCTTCCGTCGTTCAAGTAATCAACATTAGCTAAGGTCATGAAGAGTTGACTTTTAAATCGACGCGCAACGTCACAAGCAACGTAGTGTTCGTTTGATTTTATGTATACTCAGATGCGCAGGGTTAAAAAATATTTTTACTTCATATCGAGATAAATATGAAATCCATATCTTTTATGCTATCAAACTTATTATACTCACCATCGCATTTCGGGAAAGAATGCACAAAATTGGTTAAGCACCACGCCCTCTTTTGTATAAAAATTTGTTAACATAAAAATAAATGAATTTAGTAATCTGCGAAAAATAACTTTATATCAATTTTCTTTTACCTGCTTAGTATTTTTTAGAAGAAATACGAAAAAAATTAGTTTTTGAAACTAGGCGTGGTACGCCCTCTTTTTTGATCAAGCCTATTCTAACCATAATGCGAAAAGAAATTGGAGTATCAAAACGATTGGGTATTCACATTTTCTTTATAACAAGTTAGATTTATGGAAAACAATTTCAAAATCGATTGATAACCACGCCCATTTTATATATCCGAAAGTAAAAATAAGCGATTTGATAAAAAAAAATGGTTAACCAAGAAAACCACTTTTCCCTTCTTAAAAATATGTTAAGGAGTGTCATTTTCGGGTCCCGCGACATAACTCCCAATTGATTTAAAACCCAAAAAAAAATAATGAAATAACTACCAAATATTGTTCATACAAAATAATTGTGAAATAACTCCAAATGCCTCGTGGCATGTTTCACAATTTTGGATTGGGAATTATTTCATAATGAAATGACTCCCAGAAGAAATAACCCTGAACGAAATAATATTGGGATTAATTTCATAATTTTGCAGCTAATTTCATTTCTTTTAATATAAGCTTTTTTTATAAGCTTTCATTAAAATGCATGAATCTCGAAATAAATTTAGGTGGCTCACTTCACAAATATCAGTTCACAGTTTCGAGAATATTAATGGCAAGTCTGCAATTACAACTCCATCAAAGCAGATGTCACAGTTTTTAGTTAACGAAAATTTTTTATGCAGTTAAAACTTATCTCACTGAAATCACTAGAACTTCATTTCGAATACTAACAGCTGAGTATATAAAATGTGTTTCAACTCGTCTCACTTCGTGTCTTTTATTCGTTTCATTTCCTATGAAATTCTTTGTCGTCAATGCGACCCTCTACACGTAATAAACAAATTAGGTCAATGTGAAATTGTAATGAGCCGAAAATAATCGTTGGAAATAAGGACAAGGAGAGGAGTCAATGCAAGTCAAAGCAATCAAGCAGTCAACAAACCAACGATTTTTCACTCACACATACATACATAAACGTATACAGGTGTAAACTTTCACTTTGGTATCAATAACCTCCCAGTTGTTCCATAGATTTGCTACCAGGCTTCAGAACTCTCATACTCGCTGTGCCATCGACTAGTCCCTCGCTCAACCAAAAGCAATGTATTTTGTACGACCGTTTAACATTAGCATATCAACCAGATGCGGCAGACTTTAGGCCTTGAGAATTCTCAAATCCAAAAGGGAGACTTGAGAGCAACCTGCCAACTGCTGCAGCATAAAACAACATCAAAAACACAAACAAAGGCACAGGCAGACCTTACATGTAAGATCGCTATCCACCCGAGCCCACAGGTTCTTACACTTAAGCTTACAAGCAGCGACGCCGGCCTTTGCTGGGCAATCCCTACCAAAAGATGTTCACACATCAAAAACCAAAAATCACTACTTTTCTATACATTTAGGGTTTGATAAAGGGAAGGAATAGATATGTTGCCACTGATAGAACTACTGGGATGTAAGCAGCGGCATAAAAATGAGTTTGGCAGTTGACGTGTAGAAGACTATTAAAGTCAACATTTGACATTACGGAGTAGGTAAAATCACGATGAGCGCATTGGATGGTGTACTACATACATACATATGAACATATGTATATACAGCTATGGACAGTGGTTAAGCACACCTCACAAGGTTATTACGTTTTGGGGTAACATTAGATCGAAAGTTGTTCTCTGACCTTCATGCAAAGGAAAAAACAACAGATTGCCCTGTGAGGTAATTGTAGAGGCCTTGTTCTGATGTTGACCGAGATGTCTTTGGTCCTTTAAAAATTTCGAGCTGTGCTAAAGCTCTAATCTTAGCTGTACGTATATACATACACATTTACCCATTATATACTAGTCAACGATTAGCATTTTCGATTTTGACTCTTCGCAGTTGCACTTCAATTTGAGCGCACATGACCCCCTACCTACATACCTTGAAAATATATACCGACCCACATACATACATACAATACATATAATTTTTAGCATTTTTCTCAACCTTTGTTTTTGTTGTTCTATGTTTGTGTGCTGGCAATGACATTTATCATGGCTTTACTCGCGCGCCTTTTGTTTGTGTTTAGCTGCAAAATTAAATTTGTTGTTGTTTTGGTTGCTATTATATTACGCTAATGGCGCTGATGATGCTGCGGCTTGCATACAACTCAACAACTCAACAACTCAGCAAATCAACCGCAAATTACATTCATAAAAGAATCAAACGCAAGTAATGCCATGCGTCGCTTTTCAATTTATTCATGGCACATTTTTGTTGTTTTTCTCGGTGGCATTTTAATTGCTGTGCGCTATTTCAGTTTCACCACGTATTGGGCCACGTGGGAGTACTGTGTGAATTATATTGCACATTTTGTTTGTGGTTGTTGTTGTTGTTTTTTTTTAAAGGTATTAAATAAGTGTTTTGAAAGCAGCTACAGTGAGTTGCACTCAAAATGGGCCACTTAGTTATTCTAATGTATTAAAAAACCAGTAAGAAAAGAGCTGTCTTCGAAGGCTTTATACCTTTCATGAATAGGATAACGTTTTTAAGTGTACTTACAATTGGGACAAACTCTTCAAAACTGTTAATTTTAAGATACATAGTTCAAACCTCATTATTCGGAACAATCGATTATATGGAAGCTACGCGTTTTTATTGGTCCGACAAATTATTAATATAAAACAAAATGGCGTCCGTATACCAAATTTAATCGAGATATATCTTAAACTGAGGGACTATGTAGCGTTCAAACAGACAGATGGACGACCATGACTAAATCGACTCAACTCATCGCCCTTATGATGGTGGGCTTCTCTTCTTCTTCCCATATCTACAAACATAGGACGAAAGTTATAATAGCAAGGATTAGCCGCTACACTAGAAGTTACAAAAATGTATACTCAGAAATAATTCCGAAATTTTTGTCGCAACTTCGAAAATTTCCTCAACTTTTTTGGAATTTTCCAGGAAATTTTGGAATATTTGCATGAGTCTAGAAACACTTGTTCAAAAAAATTTGTTTGATAGAAAAATCAATTGTTTGGCATGAAATTAACAAATGAGTCTTACCTGTACCAACTGTACCATTTTGATTGACACTCACTGTAGATATTTTTTAATTTATTGTGGTGAAATTTGTATGCCATTGCCATTTTTCTAGTAAACAAAATAATTTCTGCTATAAATTTCACGAGCTTAAGGGCGCGCTTCTCTCTTTATCTGTGGAGGTCTACTCTGAGTTTTGTTTAAATTAAGGCAGACCTGTAAAAACTTAAAAAATCACATCGGTTAGGGCGGATCAATTTTACTGAGAAGGTTTTTTTGACACAAATGCACTGAAGGTAGCTTTTGAAAAATGTTCGTAAATGCTCAGTGCCAATGAGAATATCGCATAGTAAGCCCTATCAAGACTGACAGCTGATATCATATATTAAAGCTTACCAGGTACAAATTTGAAATTTTATCGGACATGGTCCTTTGAGAAGTAAAAATTAAAAAAAAAAAAAAATACTCTCGAAGCATGAAATGATCGTGGAATTGAAAAGTTGATTGGTCGGGTCCGCGAGAATAAAGAAAGAATGCGATATGGAATTGAATGTTTTAGTGGAAAGTTTCTCTAAATGAGGGAAAGTTATTAATGCGCTGTACGAGCTTTAAGCAGCAAACTTATGCCAAGTTCTTTTTCAGTTTAAAAAAAAATCGCTCGTAGCGATAGCGCTGGCAGACGTAAAATATCTACACTAACAAAAAAAAAAACTATTAAGCTTTAGTTTAATTAATTTCTCTTCATTAATATGATAACTACATTAATTCCCACAAAATAACAACAACTTCTGTTGCCACAGACAGAGCACCGCACATAATTGACAGCAGGTGTTGCCCTCGATTCAAGCGAGGAGAATTGCCATAAATAAATGTGCGACTGTGCCTTTTTGGTTAAAATCACAACTCTTTATGGATTTAAAGTGAACTATTCGATTCATTCAATTAAATACAATTAATTAGATTAATAATGAAATTGTGCGTGTGGTCGATGACGAATGTTTCGTAAATTTTTAATTAAGATTGATACATTTTCACTTTTATGGAAATTAAATATAACAAATAATGAAATGAAATAATCTCAAAAACATTGTTACGAGAACAGTTTGAAAAGTCTTGAATTTTTGAATATAAATTTATCATATATTAAAAATAAATTTTTTTTTGTCAAGCTTGGTACAAAATTTGAAATATAAGAGCTTTATAAAGCTTTTTTATTTTCTATGAATATAGGGCCTAGTTTTTAACAGCACCTTTTTTTATCTAAGCAATTAATTTTTTTTTCCTAATTTTTATATTCCTTCCAAACAAGCGGATTTTATTAAATAACAAAATGGCAATTGTATCCTTACATAACTTCTACAAAAGGCTTTGACGGACCAGCTATTTATTTAGGCGTGTACTAAATCTTGAAAATATGCTCGGTGAGGTATGTGCATTTATGTCAACTTTTTAATGTTCCATAATCCCAATATGTTCGAGATCTACAGAAGGCAGATTTTGTTCCAGAACTTATTTTAGGTTTTAAGTGTCTATTTCAGCGGTAAGTTTCTTAAACAGTTATACAAACCTGTTTTTTTTTTCGATTATTAATTCGCTTTTGAAATGTGTATTCATGTCAGAGTTCAAAAAAACATATTCTACTTTATATCACTTTTTCAAAACAGAATTAATGTGAACGGCGTTGGTTCTCACAATATTGTTGACATTATTGCACACCTCAGGAAAGTGTGGCATTAATTTCCTTGACATTATGACACCGCACCATTTTCATCGATTTTATCTGATGTGGTAGCGAAATTCAAAAAGTATCGAGTTTTTAAACTGCCCTCGTAGTCGAGTGTTAATAAAATGTGCGTGGGAAATACATTGAAGATTGATTGTGTAATATTTAAGAATAATGTACTAAATAAATGAATTAAGTAATTAGTTTGTTAATAGAAATTTGTAATAATATGTTAATACATAACCTATTACGAATAAACTAAATGTAAATAAAAATTCATTGGACTGACTACCATGCTGCCACGACCTCTTATTCACTATATCAGATAAAAAGTGAGAAATATTGCAGATCAACACAACTGATAGTCCCATGAGCCAGCCTACAAAAAACATAATCAAAGGTCAACCGAATGACTGGATGGAGGCGATTCCGTCCTCAGCTAATAATTTTGACTTTACCTGTATCCGGATTTCAACCTGGGAAATATGGCTCTTTCAAAGTCACATTTTATAAATCAAATAAACGAAAAGTGGGTGTACTTTAAAAATAGATGCACATAAGTATATATATGTAAAAGGGCATTCCCGCACACATACACTGTGGGAAAGTCAGTCGCTACTGAGACATATTTCTACAAATTTCTTTTATTTAATATTTCTCATTCATATTCGATTTGTATTGAAAGAATGTTCGCTTTGGATGTTTATATTAGGGTGAGACTTATT
The DNA here is from genome assembly GCA_951509765.1 of Sphenella marginata. Lineage (NCBI taxonomy): Eukaryota > Metazoa > Arthropoda > Insecta > Diptera > Tephritidae > Sphenella > Sphenella marginata. Next base: position 14,805,424 of record OX608081.1, on the reverse strand, counting down.
TTTCTTAATCTAGTCTTTAAAAATAAAAATGTTTAAATTTCGCAAACACTATAAAATATTCCAAAAAAATTCAAATTTGGTAAGGTATCTCAGATTCACTCAAGTTTTTACTACAAAGAGTATGAAATGGACGAACTATTAGTCATTAGACCGCTACTGAGCCAGAGAATTTTCCAACAGGGTATTTTCCTGATATTCCATAAATTGCAGCACTTAGTCACACCTGTCACACAGTTTAGGAGGTGGCTTATGAAATCTCCCTATTATACGTAAGAAAAATGATTGTCACGCTGCTTAGCACTTTGTGCTAAAGCATTGGTTGGTATGTATGTCAAATGTCAAGTGGCAATGACTAGGAAATTCCTAAAGTAAATTATTTTTGTAAAAATACTAAAAGTCATTCAATTAATTTGCTGAGAAAAAATTCGACAGCAAATTCTCTAAGAGCTATTAGGCCTTTTTGGCGTATCCGTCATTTCGAGCTTACAGACTTCACATAAATTACGAGAGTTTGATATTAGACTTAGATAAAATGAAATTTTCGTTCGCCTGAAGAGAACTTTACTTCTCAATTGCTTACTCGACTCTAGGTAGAGCTTGTTTCCAACAGTGATTTTTAAGTCTTCATAGGGTTTTCTAAACTGTGCGACACCCCTTAACTATCTCCAATCGAGTCCGATGGAAATTATGAGTCTGACAAAAAATTTTCTTTTGATTTGTTTTTAGGACAACCCTAATGTATACAGTTATGTACCTATTTTTGCTCTACTTTGATCAAATCGATATAATCGCTTTGTTTATTGAAACTTTTACAATTTATTGGTGAAAACTTTTTGCTTTTTATAAAACCAAGTTTCCGTTCTATATGACATTTTGTGCATTGGCATTTGTCTTAGGGTTGCCATCTGTGCTGTACATGCAATACCCTCGTACAAAGTCTTCTAGCTGCTGTGTCGAGCAAACAGTTACAAACATATACAAGAAAGTTTGAACTGAAAAGGACTGATTATACTTCAATAAAGTTAGAACAGGTTATAAAAATAGTTTCTCCTTTCGATTCGTTTAATTTTTAGAAGCACAAGGTTATGGTTTTGAAGTTATACGGGTAATCGAGTGCTACTTCGTGCGTTGGTCCGTTCGTCCATGGGTATGATAACTTGATTGACAACTTACTTAGATATTTTAATGAAATTTGGCACACTGGTCAAAGTAGGTTGCTTTTAAAATGCGTGAAATCGAACCATAACCACGCCCCTTTTTCTATGTCCGAAATTTCGAATAACGTATAACTCGATAATAAAAGTAGCTACAATAACTTAATTTGGTAGTTTCCATCAATCAATCGCATGGAAGATTTTAATATATATTTTTAAAGGGGCGTGGCACCGCCCACATAGTTTATAACTTCAAACCCGTTTATATTCGAATAGCGTCATTTGATAGCAGGTATACTATTGTTATACACCAACATAAAATAATCGAACTCGCTTTTCAGCCACGCCTACTTTTACATAAAAATTATCCGAAAAGGAGGTAGAACCACTGAACTGCTCATATCTCATTGACTGATACGGGACGATCGATATAATTTATCAGCTAACTCAATTTGCGTAAATTGTATTTTTTGTTAAATTTCGAAAAGTGGGCGTGGCACCTCCCCTTTATGAGTTAAGTAACTTTGAAGGTGGACTATTAATAATTTCAGAAACTTGTTAGATAGAATTACGAAAGATCATATGAGGTATACTATGAACATGTGGAGTACGCCCACATAAAATAAGCGAGATACATAAGTGAACGACCACGCCCACTTTTGTCGTAAAATTTTTCAATAGGAAAGTAAAAAAAGGGAGAACATGCCATACCTCCTTCACTGATGCAGATAGAATGCAAGCATTTGATAGTTAAAATTATCTTATAAATTTTAGAAAATGGGCGTGGTACCACCCACTTAAAACAAAGTATTTTTTTTTTTTTACCTCAGCACCTTCGAGCTCGCAAAACAAGAAGAGAAAACAAAAACAAAGAGAAAATAACACACTATCTTTCCTTTGAAAACAACAAATAATTTTTCATACGAAATATTAGTTTACCACTTAAGTGTCTAAAGACATGGGACAACCCACACAACTTAAACTAAGTGCTAAACCAGTTTATGTCAATTTAGTTGTTGTACGAAACAACTCAACTCAACCAAATGTCAAATTTAAAAGCGTAAAATTCAATTATTAACGTTGACAAGTGATATACTATGACATCAGAATAAATATCTTGTCGTCGTTGCTGCTACGCAAAAGTTACAATCGACCCATTGTAAAACTAGTTAAGTGACGTTTTGCAAATTTTATAGAAGAGTCTATACTAAACCTTTGTTTTTGCGAAAGTTTTCACTTTAAATTCTAAGAACAAAAAAAACTGTGCATTCATCCCTTTTTTGTGTTGCCGAGGGTTGGAGAAATTTTTATTTGTTATTTTTGTTAGTTAGACGGTTTTGCTTTTTCTAGATGTATAGTTTTGCTAAAATGACTTTACACATGCCACTTGCATATGCATTTACATATGTATGTATATATACTTCTATAAACTTTTATGGATAAATGATATGTTATTGTTCCTTTTTCACACACAAACACACCTCGGCACATATGATACTTTCACCCAAACAATTACTCAGTTTTATGACCGGAAAAACGTACGCACATAAAACATTGACCACTTAGAAAAATACAAAACCAACAAAATTGGAACATGAGAATCATGTCAAAAGGCAGCTGTAGATAGATACATAGATAAATATTTACAGCGGTGAGCAATTTAATAGCAGTACAAGCTTGTTGGCCCACAATTACAGTCGTTGCTTAACTTAAAGATACATTTAAAATGTTAGTAAATCAAAATTTTAGCTAAAATGAAAAGTAACAAGGTCCCCTTATGAAAAAATGTTAATTTCGTTGGTGCTGATTTTTATTTTAGAATCATGTTTAAGTAAAAAAAAAAAAGTTGTAGTTTTGAATCTTTTAAACATTTCTGTCGACCAGTTGTCAGGGCATATCTTGGACTTCAAATACTTTCGCTTTTTTTCGCACTGCTTTTATAACGAACGCTACTGTATATAGTATATGAGTCATAAACAAACCGAACGACTTATAAAATTAGAACGAACTTTGTCAAAAGCTATAACGGAAATTCAATTATGTTTGATTTTTAAAATTTTAACATCAAAAATACGTACACACACAACTTGGACTTCATCTCAATAAACGATTTTCTAGAAAAAACAACTAAAACTCCAATGAATAACTCACAACAGCAGCTCTCTTTAACAGATTCTACAAACTAACTGATTTTGAACTGATGTTTGTCACTGTGCGAACAGTGATCCCCCACCTATCCTGGAGCAAAATAATTTTTTGTAGGATTGCCATAGTGCTATCAATCAATGGATTGTGTAACCTTCTCATATTTGTAGTAAACATTTCAGCTAATTTTATATGCTGAAGTTGCTTCATCAACACAAAATTTATCACACAAGCACAATATTTATACCATCAATACAAATTATCTACTAAAAAAAAAATTATGAGCTCAAAAATCTAATAATAATGACGTGGATGATGCTGACAAGTGCGTGACATTTATGTGTTGATCTAAATGAAATGATGTCATTAACAGCGTGAAGCCAATTTGTTCGCATGAATCGTTTTCCACTCCCACATTTGAGTTTTATCTACAGTGGATACAGGGTTGAATGACAGACTTAATTGCTCATTTGCGGTTTTATGCTGGTGGATTTGTAATATCAATGGTGGTGCAAATACTGAAAGTAAGTAAATATGTATCTATGTACAGGTATGTAGCTTTCAGTGTTTGCAACAAAAAAACCTTTTTAATAATATCAAAAAATTAAAAACATTTTCAGTAAAAAATTGTTGTTGTTGGTTTTTGCGGTCTTTAAAACGAAAAAATATCCTTTGAGTTTTTATATGCATATAAAATAAAAAAATAAAAATTAACATAATAATTTACAACAAAAAAAAATTTTAGAACTAAAAAAAATTAAACAAATTTTAAATAACAAACATTTTCCTTTGAGTTTTTATATATAAAATAAAAAATATAAAAATCACAAAATAATTTACAACAAAAAAAAAATTTTTAGAACTAAAAAAAAATTAAACAAATCTTAAATAACAAAAATTTTCCTTTGAGTTTTTCTATATAAAATAAAAAATAAAAAATTCACAAAATAATTTACAACAAAAATTTTTAAAAACTAAAAAAAATTAAAAAAAATTAAAAAAACAAAAATTTTCTTTTGAGTTAAGTTAAGAAAATAATTTACAACAAAAGAAATTTAAAATTTTTTTTTAATTAAAAATTTTTAAATAAACAAAATTTAATGTATTTAATTTAATACAGCGATGTTACAAATTCGAAAAGAAATAAACTAGTCTCAAACCGTTACAAATATACCAAAAAATTGTGGTTCAATTATGGTACGCAGAAATGATTTAAATGACACCGGAAGAAGTACTTGATTCACATCGACGAGATAAACACTAAAATTGAAATAAAAAGTTTTACTTGGATTTTTCCAATTTTGGTACAATTTAGTTTTTTTTGGACTAGTGCTGTCTCAAACAAAAAGTATACAGGTTGATATAGTGGCTAGTGTTTATCACCTTCCCTTTCTTCTTTTATTGCTATGCAATGCCGACAGACAAATAAAATATAAATTGAAAGGGATGGATACTTTGTTCAGCCTTGGTATCGCAGAGTAGGGGCCATATATTTTCGAAGAAAAAAAAACAGAAATATATATCTCCTATTACAGACATGCCTATATTCTAGCCCCCCATGAAAACATCATCACCCTGCAAAGGGTCGAAATAGTTCAATGAAACAATAAAAAAAAAATATTTAGCAGTTGACAATTTGCTTAAAGCCAAATAATAATACTCAACTCGTTGACCTTTTTGAATGTTTATTGAAATTGGCTTAACAAGGTTTTCTCTTTTCATATTTGAGAAGGAATGTGCAGTGGCGTAGTGGTTGCATAGGATACACTTCCTTCGGCTGTGCAGCTATGCAGGAAGAAACTACTTCAAAAAAATCTTTCATTATTCTTGCAATCCCCATCCCCATTTCGTGGTTATAACACTCGCGGCGCACTTGTCCACCAAAAAAAAACACAACTTTTTTCATTCTTAAATGTTGTGCTTTGTGCATGAATTTCTAAATGGAGTGCCCATTTTTCAATTCACTATTCTTTTTATTGTGCGTAGGGTTCTTTTTTAAATAAAAGTCAAATTAGGAATAAAAATGCGATGTCATTGAGATGTCATGTGATACATCAACATCACATGTGATATTAAAAAAAGTGCAATAATGCCATACTTTTTTTACTTCACATTCATTATAGAAATAATGTCATATCGATGAATATGACCTGTTGAGAAATAAGGTCATATGGGTTTATTGCACCCGGCCAGACTGGGGTAGTTTTCCCCCATTTTCCCTACTCTGCCTACTTCAATGTAAATGTGACTGCTAGTTGATTTTTACTATTATTTTTATTACTCGTATCCTTAGGTGAATACATTTCTGCACATTTATGTGACTGTTGACTTTTCCTACCGATTACATATTCATACACATATTTGGCTCTACAGGTTATGGCGCTTTGGTATTTAAAATGAATGTGATATTAGATACATAGGTACATATCTAATCATCATCCTGCTTTTGCTAACATGCTCCAAAGATGTGTTTGAGATATTCAAGCAAGTCAATTTAAACTCGTAAGTGTATTGTAGGCGACTCGTTGTCTATCCACAACTATTTCAAGTAGGCAATTTAAGGATTCAACGCACGCATAAAGCAATTTGCAGTTTGCAGATCTCAGCTGATTCGCAAATTAACAAAAGAAACTATCACCCACAGTTGAGACAAAAGTCAATGGACGCAAATGAATTTTTGTCATGAAGAAAAGATTTGGTTTTTGGGTTTAAATTCAAATGTGAGCCATCGTCATTAATAGGAGCTCAACTTCGTTGTTGTTGTTGTTGTTGTTCTTAGTCTAATGGTTACAGACACCAATTAGAGCACTTCTATTTTGTTGTTCTTCCTTCACCGCAACGCTTCAAATAGTTTTCGGGACGAGAGCACTTTCATGTATTCCTCCAGCTTGAACTCGCAGGGGAGGTAAAAATTTTACTTCTTTATATATGTACATAAGTGAACTCATGGTTGGTTGTTCGTTCTGGTGCACTTCCGTCTGACTCGGATGAGTGCTAATGCACCGTTTTTGGTGCCAGACGTTGTGAGTGGACTTATAAAACTAAAGAATACTCAAAGGTCAGAGTTTAAAGTAATTGAGAAGCTCCACCTGATTAACTTGAATACGAGTACGAGTTCATTAAACCTATTCGGACCAGTGTAACTTTACCTCTGGAGAGTCTTGAGAGTGGTTTTTGAGAAGCTACTACTTAGAGAGAGAAAGTCACTCCCTCAACCAATTTTATTCAGAGTATATATATCGGACTATCACACACTTCTCAATAAGAGCAGAGCTTTTCTATAGCCTGTAGGAAACTTCAAAGTATTAACTATCACCCTGTATTTTTACATTAAAGAACTTTTCCAAGCATCAATACCGCAATCCACACTTTAAGTGTAGGCAGCAACACATCACATCGATGAGTTCGCTGACAAATCAATGTTGCGCTCATAAACATTTTAGCGGTTGACAGAGTCACAGGTCAAACAATTTTGTGCGTAATCTAAAACCTTTTGGTACAACGAACCAAAAACCAACGTTAATTTACTTATATTTTTATACTCAGCTGTGCATTGTTCACAAACGTCGAGTCGAGCTAATGGAGAAAGAGGAAATATCAAGTTGATTAAACCATGTCCGACCATCCGCAGACTTATTTACATACATATATTTGAGGTTGCTACCTTTTGCATTGTGATGTTGCTTTCATACATATTTGAGTTGTAACTGAGATTTGGTTTGGTATGAGTGTCAAGAAATTCTTGCTCGACTGCTTCCTGCCCAGCAGAATTTATTCATGCGCTTCTGTAAACTTCATTTTTGATGCGCTACCTTTCCACTTCCAAAAACGCTGAAAGATAGGCATTTAGCATAGTGCTCCGTATTCGCTACCTAACATGCAGAAAATCAGCAAGCGCTAATTTGCTTATATGTTTCTGCCATTTTGTTTTATTTCATTTCGAGTTCAGCAGTCGAAGATTGAGTTTTCTGCACGTGCGTGTTTGTCGCGATTTAATTTATTAATAAAAATAGATAAATAAATCTAAATATTGTAATAAAATATGTGCGGTGTTTATGAAAATATAAACTAAGTTGGAAATTTGGCAAAAACATAAAAATCGGATTGGTGTAACTTCCAGCGAATGAAATATAGAAGTGGGAGCTTTCCAGAATAATACAAACTCTTGCTGGCTTGGTTTTCATCATATTTTTTTATTTTTGAAGGTGAGTAGAGTGAATTTCAGTTGAATCCGTTTGGGCAAAGTGCATTCTACAAGTGCCGCATGGAATAAATCTCATTGCACCACGTATAATCAAATGGTAATCGTTTACGTGGGGTACCGAGCGCTAATACGCGTCCAAAAATGTTGGGATATGTATCATGAGACTCGCTTTGGTCCCATGAGCATGAATATAACTCCGCTGAACCAGTATTTTCAATATTTTGGAAAATATTTGCGAAAAACCGACATATGACCCAGGTCAAATTCTGATTTGGGGGCCCGATCCATGTTTTTTATGTGCAGAATACCTTTCCGCGTACGCCCACACTTTTCTCACAGTGTAATTCGACAGAAAATTCTGAACTTTGATTGCAAATATCTCGCAATTACTGAAAATATTGGTTCAGCGGAGTTATATTCATGCTCCTAGGGCCAAAGCACGTCTCCTGATACATATCCCAACATTTTTGGACGCGTATTAGCGCTCGGTACCCCACGTAAACGATTACCAATGAAATTTTAATCTTGCAGGGAACTAGTTGCATCAGCCAGGTAAAATGAGTTATGCATTTTTGGGCTATAGCAAACGGCATTTCAAGCGACTTGTAGCCAGGGAATTAAATAGTAACATAACCGTAGATGAGGAAGCCTCAAAAGATTCAACAAATCGCCCTGAATTGTGCACAGATAAAGAAAATTCCGATGCCAGTGAAATTATTGTTCCGGAAAATGCAGAATTTGAGATGCTTCCTATGGAACCGCCATTCAATATTGTCAAGGGATTTAAGGAATGGATGGTGAACCATAAAATAAGACGAGCCGCTGCTGAAGATATGCTTCATTTGTTAAACAAATCTGGTCTTAATGTAAAATGAAAAGACAAAACGTATAATTTGAAGCGTAAACTTAAGTATTTATATGCATTTATTTTCACCATTTCTTATACTTATAAATCTCATTAATCTATTTTCAAAAGACAATCGTAAATTCTTCGCTAACCGTAAGAAATTAAAGGTTTATGTACTAAAAATGAATTTAAATATACACTAAGCCTATGTTCATTTAAACAATTCATATCCTTGTTCTTATTAAACTTAATATCGTAAATAGAAAAGCAGTTTTAAGAGGTGAGTGCAGTTCGCAAGAAAACACTGAATAAATTTTTCTATTTTTGCATCTGCCTCTCATTATTATATGCCAAAAAAGATGCGCCTCTAGGCCGCAGCACTAGTTGCGTAGTCGTTGCGCATCACTCCTGTAAAATTAGTTGCATATTCGATGCACATCCCTGTCGCATTTTTAGATGCCAAAGGGATGTGCCTCTTTACCGCAGTATTAGTCGCGTAATCGATGCGCATCACTTCTGCATTATTGGTCGCTTATTTAGGGCGCATCCGTCAAGCGACTCGTGAAGCGTTCTACCTGCGCAACATTCATAAGAAAGTGAGGCGCCGATTTCCAATGACATGCCAATGTTAAAAGAGGCGTAATGTGCTACATAAACGATGCGCTTCATTGCATCTACGAAGCGTTGCTAAAGTGCTTCCGATGCGCTATTCCACCTATAGGGTGGTATGATGCCCTGCTTATATATACATATGTATGTATGTGTTTGTCTATACAACTGCTTTGCTGGCGCTGTTCGAATTCCTGTTGTTTACATTTTATTATTCCGAAATCGTGAGTAAACACGATGATTACTCTCAATCAGCAAAAAGATGACCCGAATGTCATTTCTGATAAATATACAAAGAATAGGAGAGGAAATGAAAGAAAAATCGCTTCCACATTACAAGTACCTAACGTTAAACTATCCCCAACTTGGTTCATAAAGCTTACACCTGAGCAGAGCTATTAAATTTGCATTACGATTAGTAATCAATTAGATTAAATTTGAAAAGGAATGGTATTGATTACATAATTCTCACAAAGGTAATGATGTGCAACTCCATGGTTGATCTACGGATATGATGCCTCCCACCTCTCATTACCCATCTTCTCTTTCCTTTCGGAAGGAGGGATGACATGATATAGAAGGTTGCACTGGTCATACCAAATCGCTCCCACGACAGTCGGGCAGTACCGCAAGGGAGTACCGGAGCGTACCGGATTCATATCCGGCCAAGGACTGTTATTTCGACAACACTCCCCAAAACCTTCGGGGAGTGATTTTGTTGTTAAAACAACAACAACAACAACAACATAATTCTCTTTTTAACAATTCTTGATTATTAATTAATTATAATTACAAATAATTAAGATTAGTTAGGATTACGAGAAAATAATCAAAAATAAGCAAGCAAATAATTGACTACTCTTAAGGATTATTATACCTAGTAGTGCTTCGCACACAAGGTATGTATATTAACTTCATTGGCCTAACGGTAGTATGTAACGGCATAAACGAATCGAGATAGATATTGACTTATATATATCAAAATGTTCAGGAGGAAAAGAGAAATTGATTGAGCCATGTCCGTCCGTCCGTCCGTCCGTCCGTCTGTAAACACGATAACTTGAGTAAATCTTGAGATATCTCAATGAAATTTGGTATGTAGGTTCCTTTTTACTTATCTCGGAGCGCTATTGAAAATAGGCAAAATCGGTTAAAAGCCACGCCCACTTTCTATATATATAATATTTTCGAAAATACAAAAAGAGTGATTATTCAGTACATAATACACCTATAAGGATAAAATTTGGTAAAAATAAACAAAATCGGTGAACGGACACGCCCACTTTTTGAACACAGTTCTACAAAATTTCTTCGTAAAATTAAAATCGCGATATTTCCATAATTGTATAAGTTATACAAATAAGATTTTACACACATAATAAGCTTTTTAAGCAAAACTAAACTGTATAAAAATTTTGTGGATTTTGGTGAAGTAGGCGTGGCGCCGCCCACTTTTGAGCATAAAAGGGCAGCTATTTTCAAAAGCAATTGCTTGAAATTTCAAGAAGGTATTTAAATGAAAGTTAGTGAGATGCTTCCCAATAGTATATAATATACTCCTGCCAAAAATTACGCAAATCGGATAGCAAACACGCAAAATATACGGACAAGTAGTTAACACCCTACTGCCTTTTTTTTATTATTTTTTTTTATTTTCATACCTTTCATGAACATGGGGAAAGCTATTTATATTTTGTTATTTAGTGATAGTTTAATTTCCCACTTACAATAGAAATGTTTTTATCGAAAACAATCAGTTGCCTTTATAACAAATTTTCAGGTATGTATTAAAATAGACCTGAGTAAATTAGGATACCAAAACAGATCAGGTTTTTAATGTTCGGTTACACCCGAACTTAGACTTCCTTACTAGTTTTTGATTATTTTCGATTAATTAAAAAAAAAATGTAGAAAACGAAATAGTTTTCCGATTACTTTTTATTATTTTTGATTATTTTTTCGTTATTTTTCTTAATCCTGATTATTGTTCGATTAACTGTAATCGTAATCAATTAGTAATCGTGGGAATCTGAAAATAATCGTAATATAACATTACTTCGCCTTTCAAAAAAAAAAACTGATTACTAATTATTATGATTACTAATCATTACTTAACAGCTTTGCACCTGAGTACATAATGTCCATTTACAGCCGAACCTAAACATCTTTGTTTATATTTTTTGTAATTACCAAAATCTACTAAACTTGGTTATAGTGCAAGGGCAAGAAAATAATTAAATGCATTTAACAGTTGATGCGGCGTTCGCCATTGACGCAATGGCCACCTTCACTGCTGATGCGCTCATTCTCGGGGCCAAATGGTATCGACACGCTGTTTGTGACATTTTAATGGTCTGTCAAAGGCAAACAGCAGCACTGCAGCGGACTTGGAACGATTGGCATTTTGAGTAGATGTTCGTTATGACACTAGTTTATGGAGTTTAGTTGTAACAGGAAAAGGAAAGCTTACGCTTTAGGAAAAATTAAATTTCACTTTAAGTGACCTTCCTTATAGGTCACTGACCCCAAATGTGAACCATTGTTTTTCCTCAATATACTGCTGCTCTGCCCTTCCTCTTCTACCTACTAGCTTACACTGAAGATATTTTCCATAATTTTATTGATCTGAAAATTCTCGTTAACTGAGAATAGCGTTCAAAATTCTATTGTTGCTTTTCCTATCCATGTAAGGCTCCTCGAAGGTTTTGGGAGATTTACGACTATAGCGAGTTCTTTGCTGAAATGAATTGGGTACTCTAAGCCACTAAGTAAGTCATATTTTCAAACCAAACAGAGCGTTTCAGCCTTCTTCCACATCAGACTTTTTCTTAGTTGCAGGTTGGTTCGTAGATTCGTATTTTTGTTAATTTTTTATTTTATTTATTTTTCGCAAACGAATCCCTCCAATCAAAGGGAACACACTGCGTATACGTGATATTTTTGGATAAAAGTAACGCATAATTTACGATTCAAACATTTATTTTCTATGCCATTGACACTTTATTGTTTGTATTTATGCCGCATAGTTCATTTTAGGTCATTCATAATGTGCGCTCTTGACATTTTTTTGCTGATATCATAAATTTTAAAAGGATATTTTTTGAAGACGGTATAAAAAAGGTGACGTAAAAAGCAATTCATCATTATTTTATTTTGATTTCTTTAGTGCTTTTTCTTAAATGGATATGTACATATATACATATGTATGTATATGTATATGTGCAATGTACATATGTATGTACGATAAAAGTAGATCCCAGGTGACCATAGCTCAACTTCTGCGACAGCAAATTGAATTAAAAAGCATCCATTGACTTTTGATAAAATAATTCTACCCAATAAGCAAAATACGCTTACTATAAGCTTACAATAAACTTACTTTTGTAATCTTTAAGCTTGGAAAACGTTTACTATAATCATTGGAAAACGTTTGGAAAACATTGTACACTCAACGAAAGTGGTCCCTTTTTAATCAATTGGAATTGATGCTTGGAAAACAATGTTTAATAAACATTTTATTCAATGTATAGTAAGGGTTTGTTGAAAACTGATTGATAAAACTCCAATTTGGGCGACAACGGTGAAAACGGGCCAATAGCCTAACGAATATGTTGTTGCTCAGAAGGTTGCGAGTTCGAATCCCGACCATTTCCTTAATTTTTTTGTTTTTTTAATAAATTCTTACTTGGTGCAAGAGTATATAAAGGGCCAATTTTTGGTGTGCTGCGTGCAATTTTTTGTGCAGTCTACATCAAGGCAAATTTGTGCATTTTTTCTGAGAAGCCTTTCATGACACCCGTTTTAAAAAACCTTTTCAAATAATTTTTCATGTTGCCTGTACAGGGGTTCGAACCTAGGTCCTTCTGTGTGGTAGGCCAGCTGCACTACCGTCACACCACGATGCCCGTATAACAAAATCAATATAAATGAAGCATAAAAAATTTCAAACATTATTTTTGAAAACTGAGAAATTTTTCACCTCGCTGAGAGTTCACCTCAAGTTATTTCTTTAAGGCTACCACACCATTGGAAAAACATATATAAACGTTTGTGAAATTTTTTTGTTACAAACTCGTTTGGAAAACATTTACTTTTTACGCTTGGAAAACATTGTTTAATAAACTAGCTTACTTCCCAATAAACAATGAAGTAAGCTAGTTTATTAAACAATGTTTTCCAAGCGTAAAAAGTAAATGTTTTCCAAGCGAGTTTGGAACTAAAAAATTTCACAAACGTTTAGATATGTTTTTCCAATGGTGTGGTAGCCTTGGAGAAATAACTTGAGGTGAACTCTCAGCGAGGTGAAATGTTTATCAGTTTTCAAAAATAATGTTTGAAATTTTATATGCTTCATTTATATTGATTTTGTTATATGGGCATCGTGGTGTGACGGTAGTGCAGCTGGCCTACCACACAGAAGGACCTAGGTTCGAACCCCTCTACAGGCAACATGAAAAATTATTTGAAATGGTTTTTTAAAACGGGTGTCATGAAAGGCTTCTCAGAAAAATGCACATAAATATTTGCCTTGCAGATGCAGGCTGTATAAAAAATTGCAAGCAGCACACAAAATTGGCCCTTTATCTCCTCTTGCACCAAATAAGAATTTATTATAAAACATAATATTTAAATAATTAATTAAAAAACAAAAAAAATAAGGAAATGGTGGGGATTCGAACTCGCAACCTTCGGAGCAAAATCCCACAACATATTCGTTAGGCTATTGGCCCGTTTTCACCGTTGTCGCCCAAATTGGAGTTTTATCAATCAGTTTTCAACAAACCCTTACTGTACATTGAATAAAATGTTTATTAAACATTGTTTTCCAAGAATCAATTCCAATTGTTTAAATAGGGACCACTTTCGTTGAGTGTACAATGTTTTCCAAACGTTTTCCAATGATTATAGTAAACGTTTTCCAAGCGAAAAGATTACAAAAGTAAGTTTATTGTAAGCTTATAGTAAGCGTATTTTGCTTATTGGGTTCATTGTTTATTGGGTACCTATTGAAATATGTAGATATGTATGTATGTGTGTACATTAGACTGGGCCAGAAAAGTAATAATCTTAAAATAAATTGATACTATTTTTCAGAATAATTTTTTTTTTTTTTTATATTTGTAATTAATATATGTAACATACCTAAAATTTTTCGAAAGCATACACTGTAAAAATTTTAAATTACACTGCAAATTTTTTTTGTTATAAATTAAAACATAAAAAAAATTTCTGAAATGCCTGTTTGATATCCAAAACCTTTCGAAAGCATATCTACACTTTTAAAATTTAAAATGACGCTGAAATTTTTTTTGTTAATATAAAATTTGAACTTGGAAAAATAGTTCAAAGGCCAAGTGTTTTAGTATAAAAATAAATGATTAGAAAGGTCTCTTTGTTATCTACAAACTTTCAAAAGCATACACTGTAAAAATTTTATATTACACTGAACATTTTTTTGTTAAGAATATTTTTGAACTGGGAAAATAATTCAAAGGCCAAGTGTTTTAATTTAAAATTAAATTATTAGAAAGGTCTCTTTGTTATTTTGAAACTTTCAAAAGCATACACTGTAAAAATTTTATATTACACTGAACATTTTTTTGTTAAGAATAAATTTTTAAACTGGGAAAATAATTCAAAGGCCAAGTGTTTTAGAAAAAAAATTTCAGAACAGTCTGTTATCTTCAAACTTTCGAAAGCGTACACTGTAAAAATTTTAAATTTCACTGTAAATTTTGTTTATGTTCAAAATAAAATTTTAAATTGGGGGAAATACTTCAAATTTGAAGTGTTCCAATACAAAAAAAAAAATTTTTAGAGAGGTCTGCTTCTTTCTTTTATTTATATTAGTATTTTATCTTTAATTTTTTTTAGGAGTGTAAAGTTTCAGGCAAGGCGGTGGTTAGTAGCGATGCTTGTGTGACCTACTTTAAGCCTATAGTCACTGTAAAAGTCAAGGTCACTGTCAAAGAAGTGTTCAATATTCCGGTAGTGCTCGGTCCCTGTTACTGAGCACTGCACCCGCACTATACCAATCAAAGACGATTTCGGTCACTAACCGGACTAACATTCAAGTCACAATTCCAGTCACTGCCAAGACATTGGTTACGGTCACAACTACCGCCAATGTTGGTACAGTTTCCTCTTACTTTGCCTTTTTTACACTTTTTCAACCAAACTTTCTCCTTTCCATATCATTCAAATTCAAATTCTGAGAATCCTATCCCAATACAAGTGGTGATAGGAAAGTGAAGGTAAGACACGATGGCAGTTCGATATATTTGCTTGAATGCATGATGGTCCCCTTTAGTACTCCTTTTCCTCCTGGCTTTTTGTTAGCTCTTCTTTTCACCAATTAATCGAATAATATCGTTCAATCACCTTTTGAGTAAGGGTTACACAGTGTAATTAACTTATACAAGAGCTTTGTTAATTTACTTTACAATAACCAACGAACGTCCTTCAAAGTCACTAGAAAAAAGTTCAGATTTCACATTGACCCAGAGACAGATAACAGAAAAATGTTAGATAAAAAGTGAAAACTTCTATTGAAATGAGTGGAAAATAATCTGAAGCTACAATGGGAAGCAATGAAACAACAACAGAAGCAATCAGAAAAGCACCAATAACAATAGAAGCAATAACAACAGCGGTAATAAAATTAACTTCGACAACAATGGAAGCAATAAAACTAGTCGCAGTAACAACAAAAAGCTTTTGTTTTTTTTTTTTAGAAGTAACAACCAGAGATGTAATAAAAAATTTAACAATGATTGGATTTAACTAGCAAATACAAAGCGCTTTCAACTTAGCTCCCCATATGTCATACCTATAAATATTTGCATGCGAATCATTTGAAGTTCAATGGCAGATTACACTGTGAAAAACAAAAAAATTCTAACTACTTTTTTTCGATGTAAACTTCAATCGATCAATCAGGGTTCGGATAATTTCGCAATGAGTTTCGGACTCTTATAGCATTATTTCCGAACTTTTTTTTGGGTAATTTAAACATCCATTTGGGATTGATTATAAAACCATTTCGGGACTATTTTGGAAATATTTTTTAGCTTGACTTTTCAGGAGCATTTCAGGGCCTCTTTCGGAAGCAATTGGGTATCGCCGCGGGATTTTTCAGCTTTTTCAGCAGTGTTTTCGACACTATTTAAAGCATTTACGTATATTTTTCGGGATAAGGTCGGAATTATTTTCGGTACCACTTCGGGATTTTTCGCAGCTAATTCGAGATTGTTGTTGCACTATTTCGGAACTTTTTTGAGACTATTTTGAAGATTTTGCATCGATTCGGAATAGTGACAGGTTAATTTTGGTATAGTTTTCTAATTTTGTTTTACAATTTTGAGACCGTTCATTTCGGGATAATTTTTTGGTGGTTGGGTCCATTTTTAAGTCTTTCTTGAAATCGAATCGGGACTTTTAGAAATTGAGTCGGGCCATTTTGCCTGCACTTTTTTTTTCTTTGACTGTAGTGATAATAGCCTTTGTATTCACGAGGGCATCAATCACCCTTGCAATCGTATTATTCCAGAATTATACTTGTATATGGGAGCCCCACAGACTTTCACTATTGATGTTGTAACTACAAAAACACATCCCGATTGTTGCCAAATTGTTAAAAATGCGACTGGAGAAGAAGTTCCTGGAATTTTTGCACTTACTTCTTTTACACAGTTCTGAAATGATATGTAAAAGTTCCGAAAATGATCCTGAAAATGATGCCGAAAAAGATCCAAAAACAATCCCGAACTACTCCCAACAAGGTTTCAAAAATTTCCGTCATTATCCTATAATTATTCCAAAATAATAATGAAAAAGTTCCATAATATTTCTAAACACACTCAAAAAAAACCATCCGGAAAAGGTTCGAAATAGTCCCGAATTCTCAAAACTATCTGAAAAGCATTCCGAAGAAAATGCAAAATTATTTCCATTAACCATTAGGATTTCGTAAATTCTATATGGCCTAAAATCTGAAATGAAAAGTTCCGTAAGCAGTCCCGAAATGCTGTCGAAAGGGTTCCGAAAATAATACGAAAACTGTCCTGAAAAAGTTCCCTCTTGATCCTGTAATTATGCCGACATTGAATTGGAAAAGTCTCAAAATGATTCTAAAAAGGTGTCGACAACAAATCTGAAATGGTCACGAAAGCATCTTGAAAAAGTCTGGGAAGGGTCCAGAAATGTTCCAAAAAAATATCTCCAAAAACTCGAGTTGTGAAATGACCCGAACCCTCGATCTATTTAAGGAAACACATAAATAATCTCAAAGAAGTTATTCGAAAGCTAAGTCTGATCTGGAGGTAGTGTTGGAGGTAGTGTTGCCGGCCTACCACACCGTAGGTCCTGGTTCGAGCCCTGGTACAGGTTACATCAAAAAGTGGTTTGAAAAAGTTTTTTCAAAACGGGGTCGCCCCTCGGCAGTGGTTTGGCAAACTCTCCGAGTGTATTTCTGCCATGAAAGGCTTCTCAGCAAAAATTCATCTGCTTTGTAGATGCCGTTCGGAGTCGGCGAAAAACCGTAGGTCCCGCCAATTTGTAGGAAAAAATTTCAAAAGCGGCACACCATAAATTGGAAGCGAAGCTCGGTGCAAAAATCTCCTAGGAGGTTAATGATATAACTAATGTATATCGCGCCATATATATATATATATATATACATATATATAAGTATGATCTAAAAATTGTGAGATGGGTATGAACATAAATTTTCCGATTAATCAATTTGCGGTTCCTTTATTTCTTACATAATATAATTTAGAAAACTTTAACAAAGGTATTTTTAAAAAAATTAATCAAAAAAAAATAATCGTTTTTATTTATCGAAAATTATTAAGGTGTGATTAATAAATGAATTAAACTTAGAATCAAAAATAAGATTATTGAGACATTCGATTAATTTATTAATCGCACGTTACTAACACAGATAAATTTTAAACTTCTTAAAATAATTACATAAATTGTTATAAATTTTAAATTCTGATTTAATAGGATTAAATTTATATCGCAATATTCATTGAACATTTTTAATTAGAAATTAAGATTTTTTGTTCCCATATTTCGATTCTAGTCAAAAAGGTATACATTTTAAATTTTGAAAAATAGTGTTGAGTTTTAGAATTTTTTTCTGAAGTTTTTTCCATATGAAAGTAAACAATTTGTATGCGTTCTATGAAGAAAAATGTCGCTTAAAAATTCAGAAATCAGAAAGACTTTTACAAAATTTAGTATAATTGACTTTGATGGTTTACAAAACTATGTTTTTGGGTTTCTGGTAAAAAATGTATGTCGCTTCATAGCTCTAGCACTGTCAAATCTGACATGTCTCAATCATTTATTTATGTATGTATGTAACATCGATTTACATTTTTTCTACTATTTCTCAAATTTAATCTTCATACTAAAATTGTGCCGATATATACAAAATTAAATTTCCAAAGCGTACTCAAAACGCACTCTATGTACAATAATAGCCACAATTTTAATCACTCTCATGACTGCGGTTCAACGCAACGCATACAAAGCTCAATGTCAATTTCGTCATCAACACCATTGACATACATTTTAATTTACTCTAACTGCATTACCTACGAAAATGGGTTTGTGTTTTGAAAATGTCACAGAATGTGATCAGTCAACTGGTGTATGTAAGAGGATAATGGAATAGAGAAGCAACCAACCACACTTGACAATAAATTGACACAATCAAATGTGCACGTCTCTTCCTTACAAATGTCTGCGAAAATATTTGCACACAGTCGCGGGGCTAACAGAGTTCGTGTGGACCAATTTATCAGTGTTGGGAATGCACACGCCTTTGATAGAATGGCATCATAATAACGATAACAAACACAACATAATGAAGTGATATATGACTAGATATGATTTTTCAGCGCATTTAATAAGGTTATAATATGGCAAAAAGCATGAAGTGTGTACTAGCGTTCAACACAAAGAGGATAATTTGTTATTAAAATGTGTGCTGAGAATTTCTGTTTCAACCGAACGGCAGTCCAAGGAAGCCAGCAGTTTTTAACCAGTGTAATATTGGTCTTAGAAGAGTAAATTTCATTGAACAAATAAAGAGATGTTTACTATCATGAGGGAGCTGAGCAATGGAGCAAAGGTTAGTGATGGATGTTCAAAGGTTACTTTGATTTTGGATGGGACTTGTATGGCATCTCACACCCAAAAGGTGATTAAAAAAGACAATAAAGCTGCTTACGAATTGAGCTGCCTGCTCAAATCTAAATCCTCTGCTAATAAAATAAGAAACCGAGTACGCAGGTCTTCTATTCTGCACATACTAATAGTAGTTCCATGTCAGGAAAATTTTATTGCACTTATTTTTTTTTTTTTTGCAACTCTCTTACAAAAGATTACGCCTATAGCTGTAGTATATATTTTGACGAATTAAATACTATTGCGGGAACGCACAGCCAATTGCTTGTAATTAAATGATTACGCATATAACTTAATCCACTTAGGTTGAAAAACAGTAACATGTTATAACCGAATAAAATAAATACATTATACATAATTAAAAATATTACTTGGTAATCTTCAAACCAACAACCGCTTAATTATTCACAAGCTCGTACAAAAAATAAATATTTACGTAGACTCACGTGTATTTGACAACTCATAAAATCACTGCTCTTCTTTATTATATTGCATCACCACGAAACCACTACAACAACATTTTAATCAGGGAGCGGGTTTAGTAGTATTTTTAAAAATCATCTTGAAATTATGCACAGAAAGCGCAGACATAGCCTCGAAATAGTCCCTTGAGTTCTGGAAAAATCCCGAAATTGTCCCGAAAAAATCACAGAATGATCCTGAAAAAGACCCGAAATGGTCCAGTAATAGGACAAAAGATCCAAATTGATACCTAAGAAATTCTTGAAAAATACCGAAATGGTCTCGAAAACAATCACAAACTTATACTGTAATGATGCCAATATGATACCGGCAAGGTCCTGAAATGATCCAGAAAAAGACACGAAATGGTCCAGTAATAGGACCTAAAAAACCGGAATGATACCTAAATTGTTTTGAAAAAATACCGGAATGGTTCCGAAAACAGTTACTTGATATTAAAACTTTTCTATAAAAGACCCGAAATAGCTCAGTAATAGAGCCCGCAAAATCGAAATGATCGCTAAATAGTTCCGAAATAATACCGAAATGGTCCCGAAAAAGTCAAAGAAAATATCCATCCACGCCAAAAACTCTTACTTGCCACTTGAATAAAAAATATCAATTTTCGTTTCTTATATTTACAAATGAATATAATTTATTTTATTATATAAAAATCATAACCACTATGGTCTCTGAATTCAATTAATCTCATTTAAATATTACACAGCTTTACAGTTATGTGTCCACGTATTGGGCTGACAATAATTGGCAATCTTTGTCACTTACTTACACCACTTTTTATGTAGCTGTCACATCACAGCTGATTTCATGATAATGACATATTGCAATCAATTGACACATCTAGGTTAAAACAATTTTGGGTTGAAAACTTTTGTTAAACAGAAAGAATTGAAATTTTTTGAATGATATATGTACATACCTACCCACAGGGTGTCCAATAATTTAGAATTTAAATTTTTTGAATGATATACACACCCACAGGGTGTCCAATAATGTATGGATAATATTTTAACATGTGATGAACCACTCGATGGTCTATGGAACAAAAGATAGAAGCAGGTCGAAACCCAGAAAGTTTCGCTCAAAATCACATATGATAATATTCTAGCCAAAATTTTAAGAAAGTAGGAATGTGTGACAAAGGTCTAAATCCGCAAATGTATCGTTCAAATCGCTCAAACACTCCACTAACTCTTTCGAGCGTGTTTTAGTATTACAAAAAAAAACAACAAAAACGTTTTAGTAATAAAATACCATATCTTGCTGAAGATTTATATGGAAAAAGTTAGGTATTCTCAACAAAGTAAAAAGTTTGAATTATTATGCCAACTGCATAGTATGAGCGAATGAGCACCCTTTTCTCTTGCTTCCCTTTTTATTATTCTTACTCACTTTCAACAATTCCATTAACGGCACATACAAAACACTTCTTCAGCCACGACACTTCCACAATTACATAACAAACACTCTCACTTCCGGTTCAAGTCACTTTACTATCGGCGCAACCTTCCTTCCTGCCACCACAACACTTACTTACAGCACTGCATCAAAACAATTACTTTTTTGTAATGAAGTTTTTTTTTTTTTTGTTTTTTTTTTTTGTTTTTGCATGCGTGTGTATGTATGTATGTATGTGTGAGATTTCATGCTTTTAAATTTAATTCCATTAAGTTTTGTATACGTTCTGTTTGGGTTTTATTATGTCGCTGTCTGGTCTCTGGTACGCGTACGTAAAGTGCGGATGACGCTGTTGCTCTCATGTAAATTTCTTTTAAGCAAAAACAAACACTGTTTTGTCCTACTTGCTTTAAGTGTTTTATGTGTTTTTTTATACACATATTTAGTGAGAGTTGCTTTTAGTAAGTTGTTGTGTTTGTTTTTGTTTTTGTTTTTCACTTACTCTTTTTTTATTGTATTTTAATTATGCAACGTCATTCGAGAGTAAATGCTCCAGCAATATGACATAAAAACAGTTTTTCGTAAAATTAGTACGAACGTAGACGAGTGAAGAATTAAGTAAACTTAGAGCAAAACTAAAGTGCATTTAAAAAAAAAAATAAAAAAAAACTAATTAACTCATTTATAGAGTGTATTTTTTGTATGGAAAAAGTTAAGAGCATTCCTAAGGAGGGCGAAAAGATATCAGACAATAATTAAAAAGGCCCGAACGTTAAAGCTAAAGTTAAAGTTAAGCTACATATTTTTGTGTGCTTTCGAAAACTACACTAAATAGGGAAAGAGATTTCGTGTGTATATTCTCTTGTCTTGAGTTTTCTCCGCTATTTCAAACAACGTTAAGATCTGTTCTATGACAGACTTACCGCAACTGATGCTAAAGCTTTGGAAAATCAAAGAATACATTTTTTAAATAAATAAAAACCACGAGCTTCTTCTCAACATGGACAAGTTTGCTATAATATTACTTATGGTTCTCATAACTCCAACACTAATCTCTGAAAAATCGTACGTTAACAGACGTTGGCAGGAAAAGGAGGAAGCAGGGTAAACCAAGCAAGAAGTTGAGAAACACAAATACACTAACTAGGAAGTGTATCTGGGTTCATGCAGAACTTCTCTACCCTCACACTTCTTCCTCAAATTCTAACGATGAAGCCAGGAGCGATAAGTGCTCGAACTAAGAGTAGGCTAAATCCTGCTATAAGAAAACTTCTAGGCTACCCAGAAGTGTGGCGAACTATTAAAGCCGTGATTCACCCGAAACAATAAAGTTTATTATTTATTTAAAAAATTAGAAAACGCCTACCCAAACTTGTGAGTAATTGGGTACTGACTCGCGGTTACAACAACGGAACTAGAAAAAAATCAAAATTAAAAATTAAACGTTTCATCACATCTCTTTATGCAATTTTGTGCTTTGTATTTTTTAGCAGCGTTGGATGTTCATATGTTTCTGCTAATACTGTGATCAAAATGTATGTACTATATCGTATATTGTATGTACATATATCGTATATTGTATGTACATATGTTTGTATGTATGACAACAGATAATTTCTCGCCACTATATCAAATTACATGAACTTGACACTTAAGTTAAATTCTCTTTTATCTTTGTTTTTAACAGCATCCGCAAAAATTCCCAACATGAACAGCTTTGCAGAATCGAACCGTTGGTAATTTACAACAATTTTCGCAGCAGTTGCATCATCATTGAGACATGTTTCTGTGTGTATGTATGTATGTGCACCCACACCCGCTATGCCACACCTTATATAAGGCTTATGACAAGAGAACTTCAATTGGCGGGATGCAATAAAGCCATATGTCCTTATTTCTCAACATACTAAAAAATGAGCGCCACTACGTGAAATAAAGCCATAGAAATTTGAGACATAAAGTCATTAATCAAATCCCGAAAATCACGTTATTTTCAAAGTGTTTGAAATTAGCATCTCTAGCGCACACGTAATCAGCATCCCGTTGCTTTGAATGTCTGCACAACTTCCTGCTTTTTTTTCCACACTTATTACTTAATCGAAATATGCAACTGCTGAGTACTACATACATTGCTGGAGTACGACCACAAGGTAGATTTGCTTTTTGTGATTACTTCTGATTAGGTAATAACGAATGAAGTCACACATGCATGAGCACGTCGATGATCGATAATTATCTTATTAAAATGGAACAAAGAAAGGGAAATCATGAAAACGATGAAGCTTTTCTTGCATTAAACAAAGTGTGCCATTTTAAGCAGAGTTCGGGATCAAAAGGGTTAAGTAGGTATTTTCATATATGGATAGCTATGTAGATTCGATTAAATCTTTAAAACTTACGTAAATAAAATTTAAAAACACAAATTTAAATACAAATTAAAATCGAGTTTTATCTATATAAACATTATTCTAAAATAAGCACCATTTCACGTCAGTCATAGTCAATTTAAAATTCGTTTCTAAAAAGGAGTTTTAATTTAAAATTAACGAAAATGCCATTTAAACATTTTAAAATCACGGTTTGTGTCTATGGTTTAGCTGTTTCCGCTTATTGCCACAGCTATGTATGTTATGGTTTGTGAATAAAATAGTTGACACAGGGTAATCTTGCAAAACATTAAAAAATTTCTTCGTACCACCAGTTAAAACTTTTTTATAAAGGCACCCTGTTACATTTAATTTAAGCTAATATATTTTTTAATTATGACTATGCTTGAGTAACATTTTAAATGTCTTTTTAAATTAAGTAAATCTTGGTAGAGATTTTAATACTAAAACTATTACTTCCGGCAAAACACAACACTTTGGTTCTTTCATGGTCATAGCAGCACTTATCATTATTCAATTATTAAAATTATCTCGTTAGAACTTTTGCTCACAGATCGTAGTAGCATACACAATTTCGATAGTAATAGTTTTTTTAATGCACTTACTCTAATAACAACGTCCCAGCAAGCAATTTTATATAAAAAACAAAATTTATTTTTCAAGATATATGTAAGTGTCCGTAACCTTTTATCTTTAATACATATCTGGAATCTAAGTCAACACTTCCGTGCTTATCATGTTTCGAGCACGTTTCTGATTGTCCTTTGGAAACATTCAATTTGTATTATACGATACTTCTTTCTCACAATGTCCAGTCGATTTTTTATGAACTACATATATACACTTTCCAGACGTCACTTGTTTTCTTAAATTTCACCAATTTATAAATTTTTATACAAGTTCCAATCTTTGACTTCCCCAATTCGAACAGCTGACTGAATTGTTCACCTCAGTAAGCATTGTTGATATCTGAACACTATCACATAGATACGGCTATTAGTTGCTACGAGGCGAGTGAGATTGCTTCAATTTACTTCCCATGACTACAAAAATATATAGATATATTACATGATCAGGTGGCAACCCTATTCGCATTTTTTTTAAAGAAATTCAGTTAGGTGTTAACCCCGTAAAACATCCTACCTATATGGCAACGTCTAAGAACTAACCCTGAGCTATACCGCTTGGTTACACCAAAACGTTTATTTTTGTATTAAATTGCTTGCTGGGTAAGCAATTAAAAATTTCGTTTCACATTAATGAAATTTAAGTGGAGTGATTTTTTTACGCACCTGCTATTGTTTCCATTCAACTGGGTGTGGCTCTTATGTTAACATTTTTAACCGCTTAAAACTTCCGGCTATTTCAACTAAAGAACTCTTTCATTGCTTCTAACGGTGGCGCGATACTTATTTGTTGTTGTAATTTAGACATATTTTAATTCTAATGATTAATTTTACTGTACTGCATGGGGCTCACTATTAACTGAATCACATATCGGGCATGAGCTAATTATATTTATTTATATCTTATTTTGTTGTCCAATTTTGTGAAAATCAATTCTTGTCTGCTTTGTTTGAGTTGTCGGCTTCCGGAAGTTGGCACTTAATTACCATCTCTAAATGCCAATAAGTGCGAAAGTGAGAAAAGCAATAGCTTTGTTCGCGTACATTAAAATTTAAAAAAAAAAAATTATAAAATTTTTACTGAGAAAGTGTTCGCTTACACAGAACGCTTTCAGCGAGAGCGCATTTTGACCAAAGATGACATTTTGACGTTTTATTGATAGAGAGAGCTACAAGTTTTTACTGTGGGAATTCCACTCCGTAAAAATTGTAAGTGAAAAACAGCTGATCGTAACAAGGGAAATCAACAACAAAAAATTTTAAATTAGAACTTTCAACCAATCAAAATGGCAGCAGCTGTTTTTGCTGCAAGTTTTTACTGATTCCTGTTCGGTTGAGACTTTTTACCTTTTGCGTTTCGAGAGAGTTTTACTTCATTCTCTACAATTTTTGCAAGTTGTGTATGCGAACAAAGCTAAATCGTGCCGCCGAGCTTTTCAAATACGAAGGTGAAGAGTTACTGAAAAGGAGTTACTGACCATAGCCGAGATCTTCCCAAGACCTGTGGCACCTCTTGTTTAATTATGGGTGGTTTTGTTGGTCCACCATTGGTCAGGAGTGGCAAAAAGGATCATAGATAGGTTGAGATGTTTTAACATCAGCATTAATGGTGTTTTTTCGACAATGCAGACTCCCTAAAACAACAGCAACGTTCACTACTTTGTTGTTTTTAAAACCGTGTCAGCTGGTACGAAAAAGATTGAAAAAAGCTCACTAAACCCTTTTGGTGATTTAAGCTAAGCTTTCACACTCTTCGCTCAAGAGAACTTTTACTGCATTTATTTAAATGTCAGCAATAATTAAAAATGTAAATTTCAATAATGTTTATATGCATTTTAAATGAGCTGATTTACAGCTTAACACCTTGCATCAGCTATTTACCTGCTAATTCCAAATATTTATTTGTTAAACAGTCAAGTGTAAAAAAAGCTAATTTGCAAGAAATGAATATGAGTTTTATTTTTGTTTTATTTTATAATTACAGCAGCAATTAAAATCAGAGCAGGCTCACTCAATGCAGTTTCTGGGTTCTAGAAGCTTTCGAAAACTTATAAAGTATCATAAGATGGGCCCAAAAGCACGTTAAATTTAAGTTTGCAATCGCCTTACTGTAGAAAGTGTGAGAAAGGAATGCAGTCATATTTGTTTAACTTTAAATATAGAAATATTCACAGCTTGCTGCGAACTCATCTTAATCCACTGAGCATATTAAACATTTCAAGCGTGATGTAAATATGTATTCATGTAATGCAATAAGCTTCTATATATAGAATTTAACTACCAGTTGTATTTACATATGGAGACACTTGACTAAATTGTGAAGAAATCGCTAAAAGTTAGCAAAATATTTTGCAAAAGTCTGACTGTCTGCCTAAAAATACAAACTCACACCCCTGCAGTGAAACACCCACCTAACCATGAATCATACAACTCGAGTTTTTTGACTAATACGGAACTAATCGCAGAGTAACTGCCCTAGTAGTCGAGCCTGTGACCTTGACGATTTGTATTTGTCCACTGTTACCGACTACATTGAAATAATTTTCATTTACCATGATTTAACTAAAAGTTTTTTAGTCCATCTCATCTAAAATCTAATCTAAATTTTAACTAATTTGTAAGTGTGCTAATCGGATACATTATAATCAGAGGAAAAAATTAAGTTGGTTGGTGGTATGAAATTTTTTTTTTGATTTGCAAGGTCGCCCTGTGTCAACTATTTTATTCACAAACCATAACATAGCTGTGGCAATAAGTAAAAACAGCCAAACTCAAGTTTGGAGTAAGCGCGGTCACAAGCAAAACCATAGACACAAACCGTGATTATAACATGTTTCTAAATTTTAAAATTAAAACTCGATCTTAGACATAAAATGCATTTTAAGTCGACTTAACAGACATGAAATACTTTTTATTTTAGAATCATTTTTAAATAGAAAAAACTCTATTTTAACTTGACTATTTTTAGGGGCGATTAAATATTTTTTTATTCTCAAACTTATGTTCGTTTTTTTATTTTTAAACCGAACCCGAAAAATTGTACAAAACGTAAATCAAAACTTGAGTGTTATTTTATCGGTTTGACACCGTTGTTTTCATTTTGATGACAAAAGATTATAACTGCTATAAGCAACAAACGGCACCTTGAACCCCAAAATATTTTCTTAGCCTGCATTGGTATCTTACGCAATGGTGCTTTGTAATTCCACAATCAAATTCACAAACATAAATACATATCTGCATAAATATGAAGCGATGGAATAACCCAACAAGCACAAGAAAATATATTCTCCGTGCAACTTGCTAAATGTATATTTTACTTATATGTTGCGAAGTGCTAAACAATTAATTTAAAGTACACAGGAAAAAATATTGTGTTTGAGTTCAGTTGACGAAATTAATTTTGAAACCAGCTTGCAAATCAGTAGTTTCTTAAGTTGACAACTAAGAAATTGCAGATGACTATAAAGAAGGGAACGAAATTTTAATCATTGAGCATTGAGCTGCTGTTGAGAATTATATTAGCCAAATTGTTTACTGGGCTAACTCTTTCCAGGCTACAAAAAATATTTAATATTTATGTATTTGTAATTTGAATTTCTTACAAATTGTGTTAAAGGTATGAGTGCTATTATACAATCTAAATGTATGCACCAAGGAATAAATATTTGCTTATTTAGATATGATCATTGAATAATTCAATTTGTCTGCTTTGGAGATAAAAAAGAACTTATGGGTTTTTGTATTAATATTTTATTTAAATTACTTTGTATTATTTCAACTTTTTAGAAGATAAGTAAATATAATTTTTAAACACTGCGCTCTTAGTATTTAGTAAGAAATTTTCAATTCCAAAAATTCCAACATTGTAGAAAATTATTTCGTTGACTTAATCCTCATCACAGCTTCTATTTTTCAAAGCTATGTAAGTAATATATTACTTCATTGTCTTGAATAGGAGTAGGTATATATGTATTTGTACAATTGAAACAATAAATATTTTATCTCCCTACATATCTCATTATTCACAATCAAACTTCTAATCGTATGGCAAACATGCCAACAACTTTGCATATTTTAGTCATTAGTTAGTTAGCAGTCACCTGATTGGCATTCACTTATTACTAATTGCATTTAATTACAGGCAATTCACTCAAAGTGCCCGTTGAACTGGAGATTTGCATTTTTAAAGGCATATCAAATAAGAAAGAAAAACTCGAAGTGAATTAAGTGATTGAACAGCAGCTGTCGGTAAGCATTATAAATTGATTTAAATATTTGCTTATAAACCCAGGCCAGTGATGCACAATGTTAATAGAGCTTTCAAAATAAAAACAAAATGGAAATTTAAACGCAATGGTATGTATATAAATTCTAAAATAAACAACATTTCATGACTGCCAGAGTCAGATTAAAAAAGATTTTATGTCTAAGGCGGAGTTTCGACGAAAATGTAATTTCAACAAAATCACGGTTCGTGTCTATGGTGCACATGAGTTTGGCTTTTTTCGCTTATTGTCACAGCTATGTTATGGTTTGTGAATAAAATAGTTGACACAGGGCGACCCTGCAAAACAAAAACAGAATATTCTTCACACGACCAACCAACTTAATTTTTTTTGAAAAGGGAACCCTCTCTGTTTTTATTTTAGCTAAAGTCTTTGTTTAATATGACTATGACTGACCAGTTTGTTTAGACAGTGCCCCTTAAATGGCCAACTTGATTATTCTAATACATGCCTACAACTTTTTCAAATAAAATTCATGAGTTGATTTCATAAACAAATAAATATTATTGACGAGGAAGCAACCCCTCACTGCTCACGTTCTCATCACTGCAATATTGAGATCTTATCTAGAGAACTTCTAAGCAAATACATATGTATATACATATATAGGTATATTTCAAAATATCCCAGTAAACATATATGTTTATTCTAAATTCGAGATGTTCTAACCTTCTGAAAAAATAAACGTTAATTTTCGAATCATTTTAAACAAACCGTTAGAAAATATAAGCGGTTGAGAAAACAAAATTTTTTATGTTGAGAGTTACACAAAAGCCTTACCACTGAAACGCAGTTTTGTCCGTTAAATGGTTTAGAAGAGTTTGTCCAAAATTTATTTTTAATAGCTTATCTTAGAAAAACGGCACTTTGTGGCAAAGTAAAAGACTATTGCTAACACTTTTTACTAGCGCCCACGATTTTTAAAAAAGCTATTTTTAAAAATGAGGTTATGTTTTTATAGATAAAATGTAGCTGTACTCCAAATTTCATAATGAAATTCGTCATAAGTGAGTCGCGTAGTAAGTACATATGTACATATCGCACCCTAAATAGGTACAAAAGGGTCACAGCTCAAAAAAATTTCAGCTGGTTTTTTCGACATTTATCCTTTCACAAACGGTTGAGCAACTATAACAGCCGATTTTTTTCTTAATGATTATCATCTTCAACTAAACGGCTACCGTCCTGCTTGTTTTTAAAAAAATAGAGCTAAGCTAGCGCTATCTAGAAGCGTTCAAAGCAAAGAACCTCTAATTTTGAGTTGTGACCCTTTTGTATTTAGGGTGCGATATATTGATCCTTTTTAAATTTTTTTGACAGTATCATTTGGAATTTTTTTAGGTAAATTATTGAAAATTTAGTTTATCCAAAACTTATTGCTCAAATTTTATAAAAGAAAATGTCCGGTCCCAGTTTGCAACGCTTTTTTTTTTCAAATTACTTATGATTTATTGGATAACCAGCGTTTTAGTACCATTCAAATCAAAATTGAACAAAAATGTTTATGGGGCACGTTTTCATGTCTGTCAAAAAAAACTTTATTTGCTTTACTAACATATGAAATACATATGTATGTAAATAAACTTAGTTAATTTATTTAAAGTCAATCAGATTTCTCATCTCTGCTTTATCGTTTATAGAGCACTCAAAACAATTATCGGAAAAATATTGACTCTCACTTAGATAATAAATTATACATTCATACAGTTTAGTTCGACAGTCATTGACATAAATTTGCATTTTGTCATAAATTCATCATAATAAAATTCTGAGACGTCTAAACGCAATGAATTAATCTAACCGACAAAAAAAATTTTTTTTTTAAATGTAGGAACAATTCAAAGTCTAGTTGTGTCAAGAACATAAAAGATTATAACAATAAACTTCTTAGGTTGTTTGTAATGATGGCATTATTTATGTACACTTTAAAATTATTAATCTCTCTCAGACTCGACAGAATTTGTCTTGCCTAAAAGTTTACTTGTACTCTCTTACACCGACAAATTGTACTCTATTACCACTCACTTGGCGCTTCCTCTTCATTCAAACTTATATTTTCCACTTTCCGAATTGAAATTTAATATAGCGTGTGGGCGTGGTACCACATAGTTTTACAAAATAATGCTAAGCCTATGCTGTACCCCGTCAATCTAAGAAACAACCGTCAAAATTTGATAAAGATCGGTTGAATGCCTACAAAAGGCACATATACCTTGTCTTCACTCAAATTTTCTAATCAATATAAAAATATATCTTATAACTTTAAACGACTTATTCTTGTATATTTGTATTTATTGTATGTTTGTATATTTGTATATTTATAGATTTGTATATTTGTATATCCACTACTATCTCCCGAACGACTTCACCGATTTTAATGAAATTTGGTACACAGGTACTATGCTTTGTTCTAAGATTTTCTACTTTGGTGTTGCCACTTGGAGTGGTCCTTAGGGTTGCCACCTATATCAATTTTTTGTAATATTAAGCAATTTATGGCAATATGGGTATCAAATGAAAGGTATTTTAGGCCGTATACCAACCAAAATATTTTCGAGTAGGATTGCCACCTAGGGTTGCCACCTGAACGCATTTTATTTATTCCTTCAGATATAGATCACTATCTCGGGAAAGGCTTAACCGATTTCGATGAAATTTGGTAGATGATAGTATGCATCCTTCTTAGATTGTCTACTTGAATGTTGCCACTAATGGAAACTTAGAGGGTTGCCACCTTTCCGATTTTTTTTAAATATATGGCAATATGGGTATCAAATGACACAACAGGTGTCGCCAATGTATGTTAAGTGACTTTTTGTGGTTAGTGTTCGATATTTTGGAAATCTATCTTGGAAATTTATGCTCTTGGTATGTAAGATTATGCGGCAAATTCGAAAAATACCGAGCAAGTCTCGGTCACCCAGATACTTAATTTTGTTGCTCATAATATAATAAAAAAATTCACGTGTTTTCTATACACAATTTTCACAAAATCACAGCTGTCAGTTCAAGTTTTTTTTTTTGCTATCGACTTAGGTGGTTCGTATAAACACCTGATAAATATGTATGTGTGTTCAGTGAGTCCTATTTTTTCCAAAACCGTTTCTTCATACGTATAAACATGATAATCGGGGAACTTTCTATGGGATCTAGTGCATTGTAGAATCTCTATTTATAATATCGAACCATAGTTTTTATGGGAAATATTTCATGTTCGTGAAAGGTATAATTATGTAAACTGACGCTTGGCTTTTTCTATTATCATCACCACCATTCATTTTACCTTTTCTTGATTAAATTTTCCTTTTATTTTTTTTTGTTCTTCTTCTTCATGCACATCTGATGTAAAATATTCAAATACTTGCTTAAATGTTATAAAAAATGATTGAAATTGATATGCATGAAAACGGCTGACATCAAATAAAATTTTTTGGTATGTCTATTAGGTTGATGATTATTCGCAAATTAAAACATTTTCTTTGTCTATTATGTTAGATGATGTGCTTACCAAACCGTTTAAATTCCAAACCAAACACCGAGAGAAGAAATAAGATATCAGGTATGCATATTACACCATCTCGTAAAGAAGTACATATTAAGTAAATATTCCACTCAACAGAACTCATTTATTCATCAAAACCAACAACAATAAATACATACTTACTTGTATACCTTGATAAAATATTTTTAGCACCTGCGAAGACGATAGGTATCGTACCTAGAACGTGAGAATTGAATACTAAACTTATGTTGAATATCTAATTCAAGTGTAACTGAGAGGACCGGGTTGCATGCCCACCTCTTTCTACAAAAAAAAAATTATCATAAGAAAAAGTGAAGATGGCGCCAATGTGTGTTTATGCAAATAAGAGGAAATAATAAAGTTGTTAGAATTAACATAATAAATAATAATCTAATAAACAAAAACTAATGATATTTTCATATATTTTATGGGCGCCCAAAATACTGAATGAATTTTATAAAATTTGTTACATATGCTTATGAAATCAATGTGTATAGAATAACCAATATAAATACTATATGGGAATGAGAACAGGTAGTAAGGATAGTCTGATAACTGCAAATAATAGTTTGGCAACATCCACCTAGTCAACGGCAAGTTGCGTCCATCACAAAAAATTAGTTTTAAGTAAGCGAAAAGTCGTGAGAAATATGTCATTAACTCTACGCTGATATATGTATGTATGAATATGAAACAGATAATTTCGACAAAATAAATTTTACTTTATAAGTATCAGTCTAATGTAGATATATTTCCCATTCTACTCAAACTGTCACACTGAGGAATTGATGGCATTCCTAACCCAAAATTTTCGATAGCTTCGCTTTAGTTGCTTGCTTGATTTATATTTGCACAATAAAAGGGAAATTATTTCTTGGCCTCTAATAGTAATTCGTATAAAATATTTATTTTGCATTGATCGACATTGACATAAATCAAGTGTTTATGTAAAATTTCTCTATCAATTTATGTTGTGCTAATTTAAATGTGGGTTTTTATGGAGCGATACTAACTGTCACACATAGGTATTTCTTCTTTTTTAAATTTTATAATATTTTTATCATTTTTTACTGTCGAAATCTTAATATTTCAAGGTTACTCAAGAACATACATACATACATATGTATGTACATTTTATGCTACAGTGCCACAATTGCCTAAACGTTTACCGATATGAGAATGTTTGTATGTACGTACAAGCTAGAGATGTTACGAATGTTGCCGGATCTAAGGCATTTGAAAGCAAATTAGTGCAGCAAACACTGAAACGGCGATGGATGGAAATTTATATATGTATGTATATATATGTATATATATAATTAAAGCCCTCTCGTAGATCAAAGATCACCTCTACTGATGTATGGATCGGACGGTAGGTCTCTCACACAATACATAACAATCACAAAACTGAGGTTTTAATCAATCGGAAAATTCGATCTGGCGGAATTGAAACTGCTTACGAACCCTAATCATCAGTGGTGCATATACATATTCGTACATAATTAAAATCTTCACACGCACCACACAATTTACAACAGCATTCTATAGTCGCCACCGCGCTACCTTTACAAATAAACCAGAAAACAAACAAGAAAAAGGCGAAAAAAGCTAACAGACAACGCTGCTATATTCTCAGTCGGCAGCATACTCAGCTCACATACATTTACAAATGTCGAATTCGACACCCATTGTGGGGGCAATGAGCTCCACTCAACCATGCCGCATTCAGTTTTGTGCGCTCATAATTCGCTTTACGCAACTTGTTCGCTAACGAACATAACGCAACATCTCACAGTGGGCTAGGATGGGATTCAAAGCTCGTAAAATATACAAACAGGTTTCGGCGCCGTGGACGTCACGGCTAAATATGAGCTAATTTAATTCTATGACACTATCCTTCAAACATAAAGAAATTCTAAGATAAGGACACCTATGATAATCCACTGATCGGTCGTCTGTGGCACCATGATCCCATTGCACCAAAAATTTATTTTGAGTAGAGGTGGTAGGAGATACGTTTTCGGAACAGTGGGGCCCAGTTTGCAACATAAAATTAAACAGTAATATGGCTGGCTGGCTTTTGGTGCGAAAAATGGGTGTTTGTAGGATTTTATGAAAATATCCAAGGTATATACTGGTGATGGCATACAAACAGCTGGTTGCTTGTTCTTACCGTTCTGTAGTACTTATGGGGTACATACAAATGTCATCAAAAGAAAATCCTCAAAGGTTTGTTTACATTCCTTATGGGTTTCATTTCATATTCTCTTTCACTTTGACATCCCAGTGAACGGCGAATTGGCTGAATTCGCTTTTCTACCACCATATACATATATATTCGCCTTGAAAATATCTTTGAAGTAATGTAGAAGATCTCTTCGAGAAGTTCACAAGGCCCAAAGAACATATGGGTTTTCTCCGACCATGGAACACTTAGTGGGGAGAAAACTTGGCTTCTCTTTCTGGAATTACCAGTCAGTGAATTCGCCTTGCCATGATCCAATAATAGCTTTGGTAAAGAGAGAATGAAGTAAAACTCTCTCGAAACGCAAAAAAAAAAGTTTCAACCAAACAGGAGTCAGTGAAAACTTGCAGCAAAAACAGCTGTTGCCATTTTGATTGGTTAATAGTTCAAATTTTTTAATTTTTGTTGTTGCTTTGCCTTGTCACGATCAGCTGTTTTTTACTTCCAATTTTTACGGAGTGAAATTCCCACAGTAAAAACTTGTAGCTCTCTCTGTCAATGAAACGTCAAAATGCGCTCTCTCGCTGCAAGTGTTTTGTGTAAGCGAACACTGAGTAAAGATTTAAAAAAATTTTACGAAAAAAGCTTATACAAGTCGGTTAATTAAACCAGCTGATTTCTACTTTCTTCTCGAACTTTGGCAATTCACTCCTTTCTCAATGCGTTTTCGACATTAAAACTATGAATTACAAAAACAAAATGCACGGAAAACGTATACGTGTATGTATATGGCTGTCGTGCTGCTTCAAGCTGTTGGTTGGGCCATGCCATTCACTGTCAACCAACAGTTTTTCATTGGCTTTAACTGTATTTGTTGTCGCTATTAGCCCAAACGTATCTTAGCAACGGTAGCGAAGGCACACATATTCTTCAGTCCCAACAAAACAAGTGGACGAAAGTGAAATGAATAGTTCACAACCTTCTGGAGTAAAAACTAAAATAAAATAGCTTAAACTTGATTGATCCTAAAGAAAGTTGCGATGTCATTTAAGGATGTGCGAGGTACTAAAGTCGATTAAATGTTTCACGAGTTACTTAAATTGCTTTTCTTCCACTTCCTTCACAGATTTAGCTGAACATCTCAAGCTACTTGGCTATCCAAATTCATTTCCCTTGCAAGCTTTAGCTAACAATTTCGGCAGTCTCGCTTCATTTCATGTCGTTGCCGATGTGCTACAATGGCTTGCAGGTCTACTCGAACCTGGCGCTGTATTGGCTGGCAGGGTAGATAACGAAGTAGAACGCGTCTTGCTCATTCGCTCTGCTACCGAATTTTTTGTTACCAAATCGGCAATCAAACTAAATCCACGCAAGCTATACGCCTCATCCGCTGTGACCGCAGCAGAATTGCAAAAGATCACGCGCATGTTGATTGCACCACGTCAATCGGCTGAAGACAAGGATGAGGAAGAAAACTATCGCAGCCTCAATCAAGTGGACATCGGAGATAAAATGGATGACTTGCGGCGCTCACGTGAACTCTCAGCAGATTTAACACAACGCGGCGTGGCGCTGCAAGAGTTGCTCGGCAAAGAAATGTTGCATCGGGAGGAACGCTTAGCGCAAGCCAACCGACCAATGGAGTTGTCCTCTGTAGAGCGCGCACTCAAGAATGCTATAGCAGCAGCGCAACTCAAATTGCAATCTGGGCGCGCCCAATTGGAAAATGCGCGCGTTGAAATGAATGCGCTCACTTCGAAATTGCAACGCAAACGCGCCGAACTGGAGCGTACAAAACAACGTCTCGAAGCGCTACAGAAAATACGTCCCGCACACATGCAAGAATTTGAAGAATGCGAGAAAGAGTTGGAGGAACTGTTTCAACAATATTTTCAACGTCTACATGTACGCGATGCGTTAAAGGTGCAATATGAAGCGCGTACGAAACGTAGCACACCGCTGGCGTCGCCCCTGTTGCAGAAGACACAGGAATCATCGATGCCCTTCATACCAGAAGGTCTCATAGAGGACGATGATGATGATGATGGTGGTGAAGCGGAGCTTGATGGCAGTGGCGTGTTGCGACATGGTAATTTCGGTCTAGATGCTGAGATTCCCGATATACGCGATGAAGATATTATGCTACAAAATCGAAGATCGTATGGTGGATTTATGGAAGAAGTTGCCGGACGTAAGCCCAACAAACGTCCAGGCACAGCGACATCGCGTAGCGGACGGCCATTAACTGGTCGTAATCGACGACCAACCATGGGTGCACAAGCAGAACGTGGTGCCGTTGATGATTTCACTGCTGGTGGCTCAAAGGGTGGTATGTTGAGCAATCGCGCTACATTGAGCGGCATGGCAGACGACGATGACAGCTCGTTTGGCAGTTCTGATAGTGAAATGGATATGGATGGTTTGCTAGGTATGGGACATGGCGCGGCTAATAGCGATATTTTAAACAATTTGAACTCAGAATTTGCTGGTTTGGTGGATGATGATTGTAAGTTTGTACTTTATGTTGAAGTTGTGCTTAAAATTGATTGTTTTGCATTGCAGTTGATCTCAACTCCATGGATGATATTAGTATTTCAAAGATCACCGGAGAGTTGCCGTTACGTCCGAAGACAGCAAGCAAACCGGATCATCATAGTGATGAGGATTTTTAATGCATTTGATAATAAAAAATAATGATAATTAAAGCTATGGAATCCATAAGTAAATACATACTTATATTTGTCATCCAACTTGCTCACCTTCAAAATTTTACTGCGACATATGTATGTATAAGTTGCCTTACCATCGACATGTAGTCTTTAGCTGTGTTCGCTGAGGATACAATTTTATAAAATATTCTTGGCAAGTGTTCGAAGACACAAAACATATGGACCTAGGCAAAGTTGTCTATTTAAATTAATGAAAATTTAAATATTCCTTTGCGTATTAAAAACACAACCATGAAACAAAACCGTTATTAGCGAATGTTGACGTGCCGCCAATGCTTGCCAGATTGCATTTATTGAATATGATTGCCAACAACCATTAAATTTAAATAAGTGCGTAGTGCCGAGGTTTTGTGACAATTTGCAGATTTTGAATTATAGCTGTATTCTGTAAGTCTGTCTCATCTCAAGTCACTAAAATTGAGATTTTTCATTAGAGACAATTTTTGTGACTTTCGATGATTTCGGTATTCTGTAAGAGGAAATCACAAAAATTTCACCATTGATATGTGGTGGAAACAGATATGCATAAATCTTAAGTACAGCATTTGGCAGCGCCCATATAAATATTGCAATAGCGGAGGTAGTAAGTGTCTCGAGGTACAACGTGTGAGAAACAGGTTCGAGCCCGGGATCGAGGACAAATTTTTTGTCTGTTTTTTCTTTTTTTTTGTTAGTTATTTATTATTTTTTTAAACATTTATAAAAGATTTCAAACTTAAATTTTTTTTTCAATTTATTTAATTTTTATCCCTATATTTTCTTGTTTGTGACCTGCCTACAACCAGCTGACAAATTAGTGACTCTTTTTTGAGACATGAGATGTGAGACAGCTTACTGAATACCAAATTGTCTCAAAATTGAAATTGACCATAAATTGTCTCTATTAGTGACTAGAGACAGTTTACAGAATTTGCCTATTAATACCCGTAACACAATCAAAATCTCACCGGAACGATACGTACCTATCAGTTTTATGAGAGTTGGTAAGTCTGTGTTACTAAGCAAATTAAATTTGGCTGTCAAAAAGAGACTACGAAAAATAAAAGGTCACAACATTGTTGTTGCACTTACATGGAAATTTTTATCTAGATCTGGATCACTCTACCGAAAACGAATTATTGGAAAACGAATTCGAAGCTCGAAGCAGCCGTTTCGTAGAAAATTTGACATTTCTCGTGAGTGGGTAAACATATATAGGGACAGTTTTTGTTTAGATTTTTAAAAATTACTTATTTAGTAAACAATTAATGCAGTTTTATATGAAATAAACTATGGTTTCAATAAAATAAATTGGGTACTAGATTTCTAGTGCGTGATCGTTTTTCACGCCGGCAAACTCAACTAGAGCGTTCTGCGAATGGCATAGTAACAGGTAATAGCACGGCCATTGTAAAATCCTACAAGTAAGTTATCTTTGTTCCTTTCTCTTTCTAACACACAGGGTTTTGACACTGAGAAAAACGTCAAATCAGCGGTTGACACTGAGAAAAATGTCAAAAAAAAAGCTAGTACAGCAACCCCTATCGCAGCAGGGATGTAATCTTCAATCAAAAATGGAGCGAAATTCCAGTGTAGGGTTGCTGTGTAGGTTAACTTTACAATGAGCACGGCGATCATATGGGAAATCGCTTCGCCAAAACGTCAAAACTGCACCGCACATGTCAAAATGTAAATAAACCGATAGTTTAGAGAAAATTAAAATGTTTAAAATTCAGCCAAATTATACGATACACTATTTTAGATAACTCGTACATCACCACGGTCTTCGTAAGTTTTCTAAGATATATTTGTTTTTATATTTACAAATAATATACACATCAAATTTAAAATTTGCGCCGAAAAATAGCTACATCATCGAATAAACTAAGTAATTAATAAATGTGTACAATAATGTTATTTACAATAGCAAATATAAAATAAGACATAAGATTATTATATTTAAGCTGTTATGTATACATATGTATGTATGTATAATATATAACATGTGAACAATATATGAAGGTACATACTATGTTCACGTTATCATATTTTCTTATAAAACATCTCCAGACCAGTGCTATCCGCTAGAATGACTCGACACTATTTTACACCCAGTCCACCTCGTTTATTATAATCTTCACTCGACTACATCGTCACATCACGACAAATAATTTTCGTCTTGGATGTCTTGGAGCCCGCACGTTGCTTTCCATATGTCTCACTAGCAGATGACGATGAATAATCCACATTACTACCAGGCTGGCTATTGGTTTGCTCTTGACGCGCCAAGAAATTATCTGCTATATCCCGATCAAGCCCAGTGTATTGGAACGCTTCATTATCTAGGATATCGGCTTCGGATTTACGACGCTGACGACGATTGGGATGCATTTTACCCATACGTATTGGTGGTGGGCCCGGACGTCGACGTCGGTGTTGAGGTCCAGCCGATTTGCTACTTTTGTGCGTATGATATAAGCCACTACCAGCAGGTGCATACATCACTGAGTTTGGGCGCATGTAGGGTAACGTGTAAGTCATGCCGGGACGATATGATAGGCCAGGTACGACCATGGTGCCAGGTAGAGATGATACGGGTGGAGGTGGTGTTGCTAACATCTGTGAAGTAAGAGATAATTTTTAGGGTTATGAAAAGTGAATATAAAAAATTTGCAAGTCTTCAATCTTGGGAAAGTTGAAAACTTGATCGTATCTGGTATAACTTCGGACCACTTTCATAAAAGCCTGATAAGCCTACTCAGCGATTAATTTGACAACCAACCGTACAAAATACCCTAATCGAACCTCGGTTAGCGGTTACCGGCTTTTAAGAAAGCAGCCACACTCATCTGACTATCATTACAGCTAAATCAGTAGAAGTCGAGTTTCAAAGACTTGTATGGCTCGATCAGAAATGAACTTTAAAACCGTGATCTATTACATTTCCCCCGTCAACAGCTCTATCGGAGTAAATTATATATCTGCCCCAATTTTTTACTCACAGTATTACTTCCAGCTGGTATCAACATAATCGGCCGATTATTTCCGACTTGAGCCAGATTCCGTGAACTGCCCATTTGTGCTGCGTACATCCACATCGCAGCCAATTTTTCAGCATTTTCCTGATATTAAGGAATAAATGAGTATGATTTCAATATCAACTTGTTTGAATACATATTGTCAGAGAATTTATGTACCTTCTCACTGCCATTTAAGGACAAAGACTTAATATATTGGTCCATCTTATCCTGATCCAAGGGAATCCCTTTAGCATTTGAATTGATGATAACATCGCGTAGTTCAGCGGTTTCATTCCTAGAACGAAAAAAGTGTATTTTATAGTTTCAAAAGGTAAAGAAGAAGGGCTGATATTGTAGAGAGAACCTGTCAATTATCGATAACAGTCAAGGTTCCAAGCTATTCTTACAACAGGGATTCTCAAAACTCGGAATTACGCGCCCAAGAGGGGTTATTTCGAAGGAACCTTATCAAACTTGTCAATAGCTGTCATGAAATCTATTACGATTTTGGTTGTATAAAAATTAAAACACGATAGCATAAAAAAAATTTTTTTATCAAATTAACGAAAGCTAAAATAAGCTTAAAATCGTATGTGCAAAACAAATTTTCTGTGAATACCGCAATTGAAAAAGCTTTGCATTTTTAACGAAAAAGCTCGCCACATCTGACATTTCAACATCGTCTCTTGCAATTTGACATTTGCCATTTGCCATCTAACAAAACCAGAGTTGTTCATGTTGGCAAAGCAAAAACAAAAGAAAAGAAACTTGACAAACACGAATTATTTTGCCAAGTGAAAAGTTGTAAAAACTAGCAGCAAATTATAACGAAAATAAAATATTTTGCAATTATTGTATTTTTGTATAAGTTTTGATGAGAAATATAGCGCAAGAATTTCCCGACTGAATATTTCAATGCATTAGCAATAGGCCAATCAACATTTGATTATTGATTTCTGCAAAGCTGACGACACCAAAATAGACGTATTGGATGAAGTAGCACTGGTAGCAGTTAGCAGTGGTTGGTTGGCAAAAGACGTAAAGTGGACAAAGGCAGTGGAAAAGTCACGAGCAATGTGTAAAAGGTGTGGAGAACAAAAACACGCTTTGTTGCTGGTAAAAAGTAATACAAAATAAGAGGGGAGAGGAGGACAACATTTGGCCACATCACATTACTTAGTAAGAATATCTATAATATAAACAAACAGACAACAAAGGATTTACGGTGTTTATATACATAGGCGGCCAAAATTTATTGCTATTATAATTTGGCTTTGCCTACGTCGACTTGTAAGATTAAACAGTTCCAACAAACGATAACAATATTGTCACAAGAACAAAAAGAAATATCCAAACCAGCTGTGCACTACTGCACTTTTGTATCTAATCCAAGTTTACATCTGTTGGCATACAACAAAATCATTTGATTCTACAGTGGTAGCATTCCGTATATCTAATTAATTTATTGTATAAACAACTGCCTCTAAGTCTCTATCAGAGAGCAGATGTCTAATATGTTTAGCATAACAAATATCAAAAATCGTTTTATATCGGTTATTGCACCCGATATACCACCATTACCACCAGCATCCCATCATCATCAACTACACCGTGGTGGCGGTATGGGCGGAAGCCAGGCCAGCAATTATCAACTACGGCAAAAAATGCCGGATAAATTCGCCTATGCACGTCCACCTTTTCTACAACTATTGACAATCGACGAATTACGCGCCTCTGCTGATCACAATGTACGCCCCATCATTGTGCCACGCGATATAAATTTGTTGCCTTGGGGTGTTGGATATGCAGAATGCGTAAATTCGGGCAAATCAGAGTGGAACGAAGATCAGGCTGCCTTTGCTAGGTAAGTAAATATAAAGCTCGCTTGTATAACTATTATAATAACAAGCATTGCTCACATCCACGCATGCACAAAAATGTAGAGCAATAAAAGCTTATCGCAAAACTTACAACTTTTAATTAATTAAACAGTTCGCTGTGCTGAGGCTTATCACATTTATTTGTTCACCTAATTTTTGTTCGTTTTACTCAATGGAAGTTAACTGTACTAGGACTAAAACATGACGAGCTTAGCTTGTTATTGAATAAGCATAGTAAAACCCTATTCAGCCCATGTACAATTAGATGCTAGACTTCCATTCCCATGACAACCGGACCTACGTATATGTATATCTCGTTTTAAAACGCGTAGAAAAGCATGCAAGGCGCAAGTAACTTATCAGCGCGAGTTAATGACGTGCAGCTTGGTGGATGGTCTGCGAATATGATGACATCGTCCATTCCGTTAAGGTATTAGGGGTGACAACCCAGAAGGATGCACTGGTCATATCAAATCAATTTAGACCGTTGCGGCTGAGAATTAACAACCTAGTCCACTTCTGCCAAAACCTACACCTTCATATAGACAACGTCTTTTACTCTTTCTTAAATATGGCTGCCAACATAGACAAAACCGCATTTTTATAACATAGTATATCTAATACAAAAACGACCACAGTATATAATATATTTACCCATGTATATATTAAACACAGATAAATTAAATAATATTTTGTCCACCAACAGGCAAGTGCTTTCTGACCCAACACATTGCCACCCAGATCTACCATATACATATTACGGAATTTTCGATGGCCATGCTGGCTATGGTGCCGCCTTAGCAGCTTCACATCAATTCCATCATATTTTACATGAAAAGTTAGTCGACTGCATTGAATTACTTCTACCGCGAGATGAAGAAATGGTCAATACAAAATCGGAGGGTGGTTTCCCTCATCCCAGTCAATTTCATCGACGCGTGTCCAAAGACGAACTCATCATTGGTGCACTTGAGAGTGCTTTCTTCAATATGGATGCGTTAATTGCACAAGATCGTGACCGATATCGTGATGCGGGCGGTTGTACTGCATGTGTTGCACTCTTTATAAATGGCAAACTATTTGTTGCGAACGCTGGTGATAGTCGCGCGGTATTGAGTCAACGTAAATTTGCCACGACGCAAGAGGTCAAACGTAACTCGGATACTGGCGCCACAGCGAAAATCGTCACAAATGCTAATAATACTGCTGATGAAATATTTGCAGTTCCATTTTCATTCGATCACACACCAGAAACCGAACGTCAAAGATTGCTTACAGTAGCGCGTTTGAAGCCACATTTAATGGAAAAGCAATATGCTGCTATGGAGTATGCCAAGCGACCGCATATGAAGGATTTAGGTCAACGTATATTGTGTCGACAGGGCAATATGAAGGGGTGGACGTACAAGACATTGACCCGAGAGGATTTGCGCATGCCGGTGGTAAGTTAATGGTGCCGAAATGATATATTGTGTATTGTTTTAATATGTGCTTTATAAAGGTAACCGGCGAAGGTAAACGCAGTCGTTTGTTGGGCACTCTCGGTGTAACGCGTGGCTTTGGTGATCATGATCTATTAGCTATTAACACAGGCACGCAAATCAAACCATTCCTAACGCCTCATCCGGAAGTGGTTATACGTGATCTTTCCAAAATCGTCAGCATTCCCGGTGAGTATTTGCAGTTAATTTGAAAGGGGATAACATTAAGGTGAGACTAGGGTGACTGACTCGTGTAAAGGGCATAGGTTGAAGAAAGTGATTATAGGACACGGACATCTGAAGTTTCTCACTTGAAATTTTTGATTGCTTTTATAAACCATATAACCTTTTTGAAGATTGAACAGCAAAGTTATTTTTAACTTAAATTTTAGATGAAAATAATGAAGATGGTGACTATGGCATACTTGTTATGGCTACAGATGGTCTATGGGATGTTTCTGAAAATGATGCAGTGGCACGCACAGTTTTTCAAACACTTGCCAAATACCCCATAGAGAAACATCGCTACACAATGGTGGCACAGGAGCTGGTCGCACGAGCGCGTGGTAAAATTAATGATTCTGGGCATTGGCGTTTAGCAGATAGCAAGGCAGCAGCAACAGTTGATGACATTTCTGTTATTGTGATTCCTGTTTTTCAGTATTATAAAGAGCATGTTGAATGGGAGAAAAAATGTGCTCAATTGTTACAAGAGCGACGTGCCAAGATAACACCCAGCGCCACAGAAGCGTGTGAGGATGAGACGTTAGCATTGGTGAATGGCATTACAAAGGCACAAATAGAGGTCGAAGAAGAAGAGGATGAAGATGAATTGGTTGTAGCAGTGAATAGGAAACAGACGCAAGCTACTGTTGAAGAGGAGAAAGATCTGCTGCCAAAATTCGAAAAATTGTATCTCGACCAATCCATCATTA
Source organism: Sphenella marginata (assembly GCA_951509765.1). Lineage (NCBI taxonomy): Eukaryota > Metazoa > Arthropoda > Insecta > Diptera > Tephritidae > Sphenella > Sphenella marginata. Next base: position 14,761,350 of record OX608081.1, on the reverse strand, counting down.
ATGTGAGCGCAAGTCAGTCTACTACGAAATCAGTCGAGAAAGATGTTAAAGACTTAATAGAAAATGAATTAACTGCTGATATATCTGCCCTAGATGCTATAGAATCCGTAGATGATGATAAAATGGAAGAGAAAGGTGAGTAAGACCATTACCCATGCAGATATGCTCAACGATCTCTTGTATTTTAAAGGCGTCGTTTAAGAAGTAGACGCGCGTGGCAATGCGCGCTAAATGAAGAGGCTCAAACTTGTTAAAGCGAGTAGCTCAAGAATTTATGAAGCACAGCGATGACTTAATCAAACTCTGAAACAGTTTCATTTCCTCCTCTTTGCTTATCTTCCTCTATCTATGCAATTACAGAAACATCTGCCACCCTGCCGGAGAAGACAAATAAATCAAAACAGCAGCAACAACATCGTAATCGCAATCGAAAGGATAAACGTTAAGAAAATAAAAATGTACCCTTTTATAGCGTACAATATATTTTATACTAAAAATAATGATTAGAGTATATAAAGCGTCAACTTAATTAGTAAAACAAAAAGCACTTAACTAAAACAAAACCTTATATTCATAAAAAGAATAAAAAATATGGCATAAATACCATAGATCCGCAGAGAAATTCGCTATTGCTTGTACGGAAATTTTGGTTTTTCCTTCAATCAAACGCTTTGCACCATTAACTTAAAACAGTGAAATAGAAAACATTTGGGTATGTCCAAAATCATTTTTGGTTTGAAAGGCGTTTTGTTTATATTTAACTATGTCTTCAGCTTAAGTTATTGAATCATAAACAAGTACATATATGTTATGTATGTATATATATACCCTTTTTTAGTCGTGTATGCAAATAACAAACCATGTATGCACATATGTATATGTTCAGTGAGTTTACAAATTAGCAACAAAAAATCATGAAAAAATGAGAAAGTTGAGGAAAATGATAATAACATCGTTCAATAAAATTGTAATTAACGATTTTTGAAAATAAAACTATAGATTTATTTGAAATAGAACCCCGCTGGAGGAATTATTATTTATATGGGGACCTCTTGTTTATTTAATAGAATATAAATATAACTTTTCCAATCCAATTGCTAAACTCACCTATACTAGGTAAGTGAATCATGTTACAAACAAGGGTGTATACCTACATATATTAAGCAGGCAAGGCTCTGCCAATACACCTTACGGAAGCAGGGGATAGGAGGTTGGGGTAACCTAAATGTTCGACATTGTTTTTTTAAAGCCTCGGGCATGAAAGAACACGACTCGAAGGGTAGAACGTATACTAAGGTATTTCCACGTTGCTGTTAAAGCTCCTTGGTTGCGAAGGAGTAAGCAACCCATACATGTCTGAGATGCTATTGGATGGTACCCCTACTGAATCCAAAAGTAGCTAATGTACCACGACACTACACGACCAATAACTCTTTGGTGGTAGCTAAGAGGTACTGCTACGAGGCGACTAAAATCCACACCGATGTCTATCATGGTCATGTCCTATTCCATGAATGGATGCGCCGACTATGTAGGGTGAAGTACTGCTACAATAATAATAATAACAATATAAACGTCATTACTTCGGTACCGGAAAAGCCCTATTAACATGAAAAATCGAGCTGCTACAGAGAAAAATCATGAGAGAACACTAACGGTGAACGGGCTTTCGGTGAATATTTTCTAAGTTGTTGTTGTTAGCAGTGCTTCGCCCTGCCCAAAAGGCCAGTACACTCCTAGTTGTCATCAGGAAAAGAGATGTTGCGTGTCATGGGGGACCATACCGCATGCAGGGCATGTGTTCGGTATGGTGGGGTTCAGTCTGGACAGATAGGCCAAGAGCTGTTATTTCAGTGTAACCCTGTCCAATATTTTCTAAGCGCCAAACGCAGTTCATCTTAGACCAGTGGTGAATCGAGTTTTTATCATATCCTTTGATACTTTAGCCCATAAAAATTTAGCATTTTTTCTTAAATTTCTACAGAGGCGAAAACAGAGATTCCTTGCATATTTGTTTATAATTAACTTTATTCAGTGGAATAATTTATTAATTTTAAATTAAATTAAAACATGTAATGTAATTATCAATTATTAAATTTTGCTGTTTTGTTTTGTTAAATACATTTTCTTATTTATGTATATATTAAATTTTAATAAAACTGGAATATTTAATACGAGTAAAATACACAACTTTTTCAATCACTAATCGACTGCATTCAATTTACATATATTTTTTTTTCACTATTTTTCATAAGTTTGTATGTATACGCGATTGTGAAGATGCATTACATTGTCAGAAATTCGATAATAGCAGTTTCATAATAGAATTCACTAATACTTCAAATTTAAATGCAATGTTTACTTAATTTCCATAAATAATACATATAATAAATTTAAGGAAAATTAACTAAATTTGTAATATAAATTTACAACAATAAATTATTTAAATTGATTTATTTAAGTATAGGTATGTATGCATGTATGTACGTATGTATGTATATTAGAATGCGAAACTTTGTATGTGTACAATTTTTCCACCAGAATTGTAAAAACTGTTATATTTATTAGGGTTTCGTCAAAAAAGAGCCGAAACAAAATTTCTTCCATTAGTGCGTGGCACCATCAGCATTTTAAAAATCAGGAATATACGGATAGTAATGCCCATACAAACCACAAACCATGGCATAGCTGTGACAAATAGGCGAAACCGTGATTTTAAAATGGCATTAACGTCATTTTAAATTTAAAAGTCCGTCTTAGACATAAAATGTATTTTAAGTTGGCATGAAATGATGTTTATTTTAGAATCATGTTTAGGTAAATAAAACATAATTTTAATTTGACTATGATTTTAAGCCGGCCGAACGCTTCGAGAGAATTTTACGTCATTCACTATTTACTGACAGTTTTTTGCAAGTTTTTTCGACGAAGACAAGATATACATACAACTGAAGGAAAAATCGCAACAGGATTTGGTGTGGCATCTTTACTATGTATGAAGCTAAGTATGTAATTATTAATGTTTCCAATGGCATAATTGTTTATATGTATAATTTAACATACACGAAATTAGATTTTAAATACATTTTATACTTAATTATTTAAGTCATATAGAGAGTTAAAATATTCACAATGAGCATCGCTAAATTTCAAAAATAAAAAATTATTTTATTATAGAAAACATCAACTTTTGTTAAATATACTATAAATATATAGTTAATACATTTGTTGGTACTTATAAACAATGTTTAGCAATTAAAAGGAGTAAATGCCATAAAATATTTTGATGCACTTATGTATAAAACATAGATTTTGTAGTTGCATATGTATGTGTAAATATGTATGAATTTGAATGTACATATCGCACACTAAATCAAAAAGGGTCACCACTCAAAATCCGAGTAACTTTCAGTTAATTGCTTCTGGATCGCACAAAAGTGATTTGATTTTTAAAAACTTGACATCACTGTGCTCTTTAAAGAGTAACGATAATAGTCAAAAAGAAAAATATTGTATGTATTGGCTGCACTACTTTTTATTAGGCAATCTATGCCAAGAAAGCGACCTAAAAAAATTTTGAGTTGTGACTGTTTTTGATTTAGGGTGCGATATGTTTGTATTTAGGTATCTGTAGGTGATGCTATGAATTGACAACACAGTGGATAGCGGTATATCTTACATATACACATATATGTATGTATGTATGTATATGCGTAAGTAAATAGTAATTTTGCACACATTTCTAAATATGTATATATTATTATTTATTTTTTGTAAATGTTAATTAGAAAATAAAAACAATTTACTGAATTTTTGTTTTTTCTGGAAGCGATTTTTTTGCACGATGTTCATAACATTTCTGTCCGTTGTTTTTTTTTTCTTACTCAACTTGGCACCAATACGACAACTGCTAGTATGCAGCGAGCACGAAAGATAAGGTAATTAGCGTATAATTTAGTTTTTATTTGAAGTTTTATATTTATTTTTTAATTCTTCATACAACATAGAATTTTTATATTTTTTTTACTATACATATTTTTTTTTTTTGGTTTTTACTGACTTTTGCTTATTATTTTTATTATTTTACATATTTTTTAATTGTATTTTAATATTTGTGCGCATAAGTTGCGTTTATAAATGACAGCCAGTGTAAGTAACTGAACGATTGCCGTATCAGTACCAGACGGAGCTTACACAATTTTTTTTTAATTGTATGTGCCTCTGTCTTAATTTGTTTGTAATTTCAGTATGTTTAGTAAATTTTTTTTTACTGCTTGAAATTATAATTTGAAATGGAATAAATTGGAAAAAAATTCAAAATTTTTTGTTCGGAACGTCAATTTCCGGAAATTGTCATAAGCAATCTCTACTAATGGCTGTTCCAGGAAATCTTTTTTATATTCTTACAGTAAGGTTGTTTTAATAAACGTTACATAAGCAAAAAGTCAAATACCTAGACAAAAAATTTTAAAAACCCCTAAACCGATTTCCTAATAAGCCAAGAATTGATCAAAATTGCAGGTAGATATATTTTTTTTAACTGGCGCCCATAAAATTTTCAAATTGATGGTAAAATTTTTTCTTCACTTGAGTTTATTTTAAAAGCGCACCCGTAGTTTTTTATACATTGCAGCACTCGTATTTTCTGTTATATCTGACATCAAAAATTAAAAAAAAAACAGGTGAGCGAACGAATGAAGAAAAAAAAATAAAAAGAAATAATTAGTGAAATGCTTGCAAAAAGTCAAAATTAAGATTATACGATCTCGATGCTTGATTTCAGTTGGGGAAAATATTGATGCAATACAAGTCGGTATCCAATATTTTTTCAAGTGGAGAAATGGGAATATTTTCATATCGATGTACGCTTTTGTTGGAGATTGGGCTATTTTTCCAATTTATCTCAAGTTAAAAACCAATGTTGGAAATTGAATAACGGACTTGATCCCAAATGAGATTCAACTGTATTTCGAACTAAAAAGTATTGGGAATCTAGTTAGGGCAGCAAGTTCATAAATGTATACATATGTAGGTGTATATATGTATAACCCACAGCGTCCTCACTCGATTGTTATATACATACATTAATTCAAGTATGCAGAAAGTTGTAAAGCCCAAATGTTTGCTATGATAAAGTAAAATGAACAATGCTGGATAAATATATGTATGTATGTATGTAGAAATACGGTTAGGTTTAGCTTGATTTTGTAGCACTTTTACAATAGTTTATAAGTAGGTAAATTTGTTTTATAAATTCTTTCTATATACATATGTACATTTGCGTGGCTGTTTAGATATACATACATATGTACTATAGTCTATACCTAATATGTGTGTTTAATTATTTGTATGTACTTCTAACATTTTATTCGTCCTTCTGTATTTTATATGTAACATATATTTAATTAACGCAATGTGTTAAAATACTACATATTTTGACATTTTTTTGAATCAATGTAAATATTTCACGTGACTATCCTAGAACTTTTAATTTACATTTATTAATTTATTTTAACTCTTCAATAGCTTTAATTCTTTAACTTCAATTCGTTATAAGATTTTGCATTTACACACATTTGTATTATTTGTTATATAATTTGAAGCGACAATAAATGTTAATGCACTACTTATGTAAATGTATATAGAGTATATAGTTTATATACATATATATTAATTTGTATACGAATCTACAGCTGAGTTGCAAAATGTCAACCTTTAACTTACATAGAACCGTTTTCATAACCTCTGGTTAGCGCCAACCGGCAGTATAATTGACAGAAATCCATCGGCTATCTGTCAAGTTAAGGCCCTTAAATTGCAAATATTTAGTTCAGCGTTCCCGTTGTCGACTCAACGAGTTACTCAAAAAAATTGAGAACCCCCGTTAGTTGACGCCTTTTTGTTTAGTAAAATCCCGGGCAGCACAAATCAATCAGGTCAAACCAAAATAAAAATTAATGAGAAAATGAGGCCATTGAAGCTTTCGACGACTAAGTAAAAGACTTTGTCAACGATTGAAAAATGTCCGATCACAGAATGAATTTAAAATAAGAAAAAAAAAAACAATCATGTGCAACTCGATGGTTGATCTCCAGATATGAGGCGCCCACCTCTCATCATCCATCTTCTCCTTCCTTATGGAATGATTGTCGTGACCTACAGGTTGCACTGGTCATGGTAAATGGCTCTCGCGACATTGGGGCATGAACCACAAGGGAATACCGGAGCGTAGATATAGGGTTTATATGCTGCAAAGGATTGGCACTTTCAAAAACACTCCCCAAAGTTATTAGGCTAATGGGTCTTTGTGTATAAGTGCAAGTAAAACTACATTAGTTAGTATGCTTATCGGATTTGCTTTTAGCTCTGCAGTTATAAGTGATCTTGTTTATCAATTGGTACATTTCTCTATTGGGATTATACAAAAAGTATAGATGACATTTTTTTTTTTGTTTGATTTGGCTTCAAAAACTTCAACTAGAATTTAACTTTTCCGGAAATTGGGTATATAAATCAAGAACTTTGAATCGTAGCCACAAGAATGAATAATTAACGTGGTGGGGTTGACATTTTTTAGGCATTATTCTTTAGAATTTGTAAGCATTGCGCGATGCTTAGTTTTACAGTAATTTTTCTTAATTTTTAGACATTAATTTTGTTTTCTCCGCATTTTAATGTTGGCCCTTATTTACAATTAAATATGTGGAGGTTTGCAAAAAATATATGCTTTTTTCTTGTCAATAATTTCAATGTATAGTAATTTGTATTTGCAATACAAACAATAAATATTTAAAAAATAAATAACTAACTTTTGCACAAAATACATACCGAAGTACAAAAATTTTATGTACAGCAGTTGTTTGCTTTCACCTTCATGCTTTGTTGTCATATATGTATGTGCGTAGATATGGAACTCGGGCCAAATTCTCCCGAAATATAGTTCTTTCCGCTCAGCTCTCAATGTTGTTTTTTCTCTTCTTTTTTAATAATTACATGCTAACGATGTGCGCCTTGTAAAATCTGTGCAAGTCTGTGTACTAACAATACCCAATAAAATAAAACGCACGGCTTTCAACTAACCGGCAATTCATAGTTCATATGAATTTTATAAAAGCAATTACGAATGCACATTGGCACGATCTTTGGCACGTCGTTTCGCTAATTTCGACATTTCTACTGGGCCAACATTGGCAGCTTGCGGTATTGCAATAGCACGAAAAGTCGCATCGACGGCACCACGTAATGCCGCAGTAGCTTCGCGCACTGCGTTGGCGTTTCCTGCAATGCCGCCGAGGCCAACACCATATCCAGTACCGCAGCTTTCACCTTCAGCATTAACCTTAGGGCCCGTCATAAGTGTGGGTATTATCGCGTATTCGGTAAGGCGTACTGAACCAGTCGATTGTTCACGCAACCATGGATGCTGTAAAATTTGAGCGGCTGTGGGTCTATTTTCGGGTACAATATGAAGCATTTGACGTAGTAAATCTTTAACTTCGCTACCGGTCATTGTCCAACGATTCGACGTAAAGTCGATATGACCGGAACCAATACGTTTTAATATCACCTCAGGTGAATCATTTGGGGTTGAAGCGAAAGGCGTACGACCAGAGAGCATTATATAGAGCAAAACACCCAATGACCAAATGTCACAGGCGAGATCATAACCCTGACGTTTCAATACTTCTGGTGCTACAAAATTGGCTGTGTAGCAGGGAGTCATGAGGAGGCCGTTATCAGCGCGTAGCTGTTTCGCAAAACCTGCAAAATAATAATTTTGTTTATGATAAAGGCCACAACAAAGGAATAGATATATACTCACCGAGATCACATAGCTTTAAGGTTTCTGGTGTCTGTCGCATGCTGGCATAAATCATATTCGATGGTTTTAAATCACGATGCACTACACCATGCTCATGCAGATATGCCACAGCCGACACTACCGTCCTCAAAACTGCACTAGCTTCACTTTCGCACATTTGACCCACAGCAAGTATGCGATCTAGTAGCTCACCACCCTTTAACAACTCCATAACCAGGTACGCCGAAGTAACATCTTCATATACTGAAAATAAGGTAACGATGTTTGGATGATTGCCATAACGCAACATAATTTCCACCTCTTCCCAACAATCTGCAGAGCTCGAAGACGCTGCTGCAGCAGCCTTTTCAATAATTTTCACAGCAAAATGTTTTTTCGTAGATCGATGCTCGCACAAACGACATACTGAAAAGGTTCCACGTCCAAGTTCTTGTAGCACATTATATTCGGAATGAAAGTTACCGGCTAGCACACCGGGCAGTGTACGTTGTTGTGGCAGCGCAGTGGGCACAAACGGTGATAAAGGACTTGAATTGTTGGATGTTTCATCTAAAAGCACCGGTGCCACAAAACTGAAACCCCGAAAGATTTCGTGCGCTGACGCAGATATAGGGCCCCCAGGTGAATCGCGTGGCGATTTCGAAGTATACTCTACATCAAAGTAGAATGCATCGTCGCGGGAAACTGCTGGTATGAATGGCGGTCGGACCTCTTTACTCTCCAAACGCAACCAATCAATTGTAGCAAAGAAACAATGTGCCTTTATATCCAATAAACCGTTAGCGCCAGCACCTAAGCGATTTTGAGGATTTCGTTTAAAAAGTGCTCGCAGTAGTGACTGCGCTTCGGGCGAAAGGTTTTCTGGCATGCCCAGCTTGGAACGCAATATTTGATTCATGGTCTCCTGACGGGTTTGCCCATGAAACGGCAGGTTGCCTGTTAACATTTCGTACATTAGCACACCGAAGGACCACCAGTCTGCAGCAAAGTCGTGGCCCTTACGATTCACAATCTCTGGTGCCATATACTCAACGGTACCACAAAAGCTGTATGTTTTTGAACCGTCCAGCGGCTGCTTGGATAGCCCAAAATCTGTAAGCGCTATGTGTCCATGTTCGTCCAGCAAAATATTTTCCGGTTTCAAATCACGATAGATTATACCCAACGAGTGCAAATGATTCAACGCTAAAGCCAATTCTGCTAAATAGAATTTAACATCTTCCTCTGTGAACATTACCTCCTTGGAAAGCCGCGTGAAGAGATCACCACCGCGTAAAAAATCTAAAATTAAATACAATTTGCCGGGCGTCTGGAAGGCATAATGCAATTTTACTATAAATGCATGCCCCACATCGGCTAATATTTTACGTTCGTTTGTACTACGCACACGGTCCTTGACCTTCAACGTAGCTTTTTTCAGCACTTTCATAGCATATAACGTTCCAGCATCCTTGCCAATAACCTTGCGCACCAAAAACACTTTACCGAAGCTACCTTCGCCCAACACACGCAGCAACTCGAATTGTGAGGGGTCGGCTTTCTCGTGACCTTCCTTTATAACTTCGCGTAATTCAAATTCATTTTCTCGCAACTCTGTGTCACTATTGTTGGCTGGTACATAGCCTTCAGAATCACTTAAATCCATTAATTCAGTACTTTCAGCTGTGACCGAGCTAATGTGATGATGTTCCAATGCAGCTTGCAATGCTGTTTGTTGCACCTGTTGCAAGTGTTGTTGTTGCTGCAGTTGTAGTTGTTGTTGTGCCTGCTGCCTACGTTGAGATGACGTCACTGTGGTCACACCACCACTCTCTTCATCCGTAGGTGTATGCTCCATTGGTGTTACCGCCAGACTACTACATCCCGAAGAAGTGATCTGCATACGTTGGCGCAGCTGTTGCTGGCTAAGCGCACCATTGGCATTGTCTAAGTGGGTATTAGTTACACCAGCAGCGCCAATGCCAACGCCTAACTGCTGTTGCTGGCGTAAATCTTTATTTAAATCGGCCAGCGGCATTGCGTTGTTGACGCTTATGACCTCTGTGGATATGCGTGTCGTTTTTAAAGTCGCCGTGGTCCAATTAAAAAGTACGACAATTTTAGTAGAATCCTTCAAATATATTTTCAACTACTTTCACTGGATGTTGCTGCCTTGGGCAACTTTGTCTGCTTTACAGCGGAAGGAGGCGTGGGCGATTTTTTCACAGGTCGCTTTGTTTATTTGCTCACAAGAAATTTCTTGTTGTATGCGTAGTAAACGCATTAAAATGCAAACAAAATACCCAACAACTAGTCGTTTTACTTTAATTTAATATATTATTTACAGTTTTCAACCATTTTCTAATTAAATTTCAACTATTTTTTTGCAATAAATAAATTTTTCATTTCACTGTTGCTGCTGTTGGCTTATTGTCCAATTTGACGTTTGACAGTTCGTACTAAGCGTTGCCACAAGCGTGGAAAATGCTTTGTTAACTGAGTAATTTGAGTGTTGTTCAAAACCCCTACCGGACAACGTTTATAGCAGTGACAGCTCAATTGATACTCAGATGTTAGTTAGTGACGCAACAGAATTTTACTTAGATTTTCAAGGCCTAATACCTGAATATCCGCTGAGTGGTCACTGATAAACAAATGACTGTATGCATTGGTGGAGACATGGTTCCATAATAAGGCCCGCTTACACAATGTCTGGTTATGATAAACTTATCATATGATAACCAAATCATGGCTTGGCTCGAAATAACATTCGTTTACACAAAAGTCTATTATGATTAATTGGTCATGGCTAACGTTTGTGCGAAAAAATTCACAAAAGTTGCATTGTGAACTCACAAAAAGTGGCATTTTATTGTCAAAATGCCGATTTTGATATATTTTATGTGGATATAATTACATTTTATACTTTATTACTAGCATAATTTGTTACGAGAACCATTTATCACAAAATCCCATTTTTACTTTCAGCAGTCACTTTTTGTTTCGATCAACGCATAATCAGCGGGTCATCCTTGCATAACTTTTATCAGCGCGTCGTCGATAATCAGACATTGAGTAAACGGGTCTTAGTCTTGCAGGGTATTGTGATTTTAAGAAATCGTCCGGCAACTCTGTTTTCCAATAATTGTAATAGATTTTTCTAAGTCGGATGGACGCTATTAACGGAAATAAGTTTTATTTTGCATATATGTAGGTACATGCATTTAATTTTTCGAGTTTAAGATAGGGTCTTGTTTTAATTTGAGAAAAATAATAACGAATAAGTACTAAAACTTTAACACTCACCTTGAGCATATTTGTAGAGCACAACGGTATACTGAAATAATGCTGACCACAAAATGTAAAAACAGTGCTAAAATCAAACCGGAAGCAGCCGAAATTTCGTTGTTAGCATTTAATAAATCAAACTAAATTAAAAAAGATTGGAAATAAATTATTGTTAAAATTTGTGGCATATACATATATTCAAAACCTACGCACCTCTTCTTCCACACGATTGACATCGCGCGAGAGTCCTACACCGGAAATCGCCAACGCAAGTGTACTTGTCGCAATAGACACCAAACTTAATGCCAAGAAAGCAGTCTGTGTTTTCCGTATGCTCACCACACCTAATGATCCTGTGATTGCTGCCACCAAACCAGTCCAAATGCCACAACCAGCTGTGGAGAGTGCTGCCTCACGCACAATGAGCAAAGAACCAAGCGCTACAAGTGTAATGGCCAACATCAATTGCAATGTACCCAAAACGATTTGCCATGGAAATGCTGAACAACAAGCCGCACTAGATTTGGCACGTCTTTGATATTTAGCAGCTTTTGCCGAATTTGATGAACTACCATCACCATCGTTGATTTTAATTAATTCTGGTGGAAAACGTTGCTTCTTGCTAATACGTGAATCGATTGTATTGGCACGTGAAGCCATTGTGGCCTGCAATTGTTTTTGGAATTCTTCATGCGTCATAAGTTTTAGCTTCTTTGTATCATCATCACTCTGTACTAAATTGTTGGCTGTAATTGATGAAACTAGCGTAGCTGCTGTTAATTTCAATGGCGCCGGTTTATGATCATACACAGGACTTGAATAAATGTGACTTTGTGCATCTGCATGTAAATGTTGCATTTGTTGTTGTGTTTGCTGATTTGAATTTTGTTGGTTTAATTGTTGCTGTTGGTGCTGCTGGTGATGATCCTCTGCATCACTACTATTTGGATGTAACAAGGATTTTTGTGAATTGGTTAGACTATCGTGTTGCATTTGTGTATTTGTTGTATTCATGCTTTGCTCTATGGCAGCTTGCACGAGGTCCTCACGATTGATGCTACGATCTACAATCGTATCCATGCTGTCGATGGTAGAGTCGTGTGAATCGATTGTGCGTGCTGGCGACTCTGATTGTCGATTCATATCATTGTTCGTGTTGTTGCTAATGTTTGTGGTATGGTTATTGCTGTTGTGATGATTATTGTTGGAAATGCCATTGAAACTATTACTATTGCCATGCATGCCTTCCATTGTGGTGCTGAGTGGTTGGTTGGCGTTTATTCGTTTGATCAATGTTAATTACTCATTTATGCTGCTTCCGGTGGAATTCGAAAATTTGATTATATATCTATGATGCCGATAATGATTGTGGAATGCCACTAGCAGCTGCAAGTAATTGAAATGCAAAAAAAGTAATTATACTAAAAGAAAATATTGGTATGCATTTTCACGATATTCAGAGATCCATGCGTTGTGGGGTATTTTGAAGAGACCAAAATCGCAACAACAGAGAAAGGGTTGGAAAATTTGAATACTAAACCAATTTTACTTTATATTCAGGAAGCTACAATTAAGGTGAGTATTTCCATTTTATATTAACGAAGAAGCTTATAAAGAAAGCTATCTGTTTTTCTAGCATTTCTGTAGTGAGTTACTTTATGTGGGTTCTAGGATCCATGGCAGCTAAAGTCTCATTTAAGTAACTAAGTATTTAATTTTCAGTTTGAATTATTTCAAAGCAAAAAAACTCCTGCATACATTAGTTAAAATTAATTAGAAATTTATATTTTGTTTGGTCCAACTGGTTTTTACGATTCCTAATTTATTTTTATATGTTTATTTAAAATGTTGAACGACCACAATTGCTAATCATGATAAATGAAAAATTGTAGCAAATCATTTAATAAAGATACTCAAGGCAAACAGTGACCAAATAATAAAAAAAGTGGAGCTTAAAGTTAAACAATCACAATGGCGCAATTAACTCAGCACAAACCATACAAACCATGAGTCAGTGGAGGTATACAGTAATTTATGCTTGCAAATTTACAGAGATTTATATTGCAAAGAAGTTTAAGCCGTAATTTGTTACGTTGTCGTTTAAGGGACTTAAGCAATTTCTTTCGTTTATTTCATGTGCGCACCTTTTTATACATAATTCGCAACCAGCTTATGAAATATTCAGAAGATATAGTTTATGGGTCCAAAACCAAAATGGGGTTTTTCCAAGTGAAAATGAGGAGACCATCCCGCGCTTTTACCTCAGAGGCCCCACTGCTTACCCACAATGAATAAATATAGGGTGTAACAGGTGCCTCACACCACCCTTTCTATATAGAACACATAAATTAAATTAAAAGAAAGCAATAATAAAATAAATAAATATGAAAAGGGCTCGTAAGTAAATATGTTATCGTTATCATGGCCAGTGTCTGTAGAAAACGAAGCATTGGGAATATTTAAAAAAAAAAACTCTTCCATGATGACAGATCCCAATTATTAATAATCAGCTTCAGAAACTATTCCTATGATAGCTGAGAAGGAGATTACCGACTTTGAGCAGCCAAAAAGGCTCTTATAACATAAACTATATACATACATTTAAATTTCAAAATCACTCACATTTTATGGTAAGCCTTCGGAGTTTCATTCGTTGAATGTGATACACATGAACGTACTTCCATGGTATAATAGAAACAACAACATATACTAACATTTACTAGCAAACACTTAAATGTTTAAAGTTACAAAAGTGGTTCTCTCAGACATAACATTACAACAACAGCAAGCAACCAGTTACCGGCAAAGTAGACCAGTCAAGAATTTTCGCTTTCAAAGAATCATAAAATAAGAGTAATAAGAAGTGCAAAAAAACTTCAAAAAAAAAAAAAAATTGTTTCAGATAGTTATTTTTATAGCAACCAACAAAAATAGTCTAAGTCCAATTAAGAAAATAAAGTTATTACCAACATTGTTTTAGCCGTACTTAGGTGTACTATCACACATATTCTTATAAAGATGTGTTTTTTATTTGCTTGAAAATTGATCCAAAACACCGTTTCTTAAAAAAAAACAGATTTGAAGTGGCTTTCAAATACATAAATATGTACATAGCTCATAAATAATAGTCAAAATTTTTCAATATAAAATTTTAGAAAAAAACCATTTGTAAATTTTGATCTATAACTTCTAAAAATAATAATCATATTCTAAAATTCAATGAAAAAATCTAACGATATTAACTTTCAAAATGACTTTGGCTATTATTACCTGTTGTCATCGGTATACAGAATGCGGTTTAAACTGCGGTAATGAGCGTGATTTAAAAAAAAAAAATAAAAATCGCTGATAGATATTTGTGACAGCAATAAATTGTGTTAGACAGCAACAGGTTGTAGCTACATATTAAAAAAAAACAACAACCATACACAGCAGCAAAAGTTATAAAAAAATGCGAAAAATGTCAGCCAACAAAGAATTGGCATAACGAATTGCAGTCAAAAAGAAATAAAATATCAAAGAATATGAGCGCTTTGAAAACATTTGTAAGCAAGTAAGGGAGTGCAACTGAGTATTGTATACTCAACTGCGTGTTTTAAGCACAAAAGTTGGAGTTTTATTGTTCATGTCTACATACTAGTAGTCTCTATGGAACTCCACGAGCGGTCACTAAACACCTTTCTTTGGTATAAAACATTTGCGAAATTTGGAGAAAATTATCAGTACTGTAATTCAGTAATTTAACGCTTTGGTTGGCAGTTTATCACCGGTGATTAACACAAAAACCTGTTTGAACCGATTACCTTTTTTATCCTGAGCATATTGATAAGAATTGGCGAGCTTTGTTCGAAGGTCAAAAGAAGATATTGGTAAGAATAAGTCAATATCTCACTTGATATCTATAAGATGTTAAAGTTATATCCTTCCGCTGATATGTACAGCTGGGTATAAAATGAGAGTATTTAGTATATATCGCAGCGCTCTTTGTTTTTAAATTGTAATTTATTTGTTTGAATTTTTGAAAAAAGATTTCTGAGAAATGTGCAACAAAAAATGTAAGAAATACAGACAAAATATTACGTCATAGAAGAGTTACTAGCTTTTGTTACAAGAATACAAGACATACTAATTAAAATGAAGTACTAGTGAAAAATTTGAACAAATCTTCTGAAGTTCACTTCAAATGTCCTCTGGGTCGCCACTCAACACCCGTTGTTTGAGTTGACTTATTTAGATACATATAAAACTCAACATGCCACGTATAATCGGTCTTTATCTGTAATTACTACAATCGAAGAGGAGAGTTTATGCAAAACTGAATAGAATGAAAAATATGTAACAAAAGCACACAAAATAATGCGTCATTGGAGAATTCTTTTGTCTTGTTGTTTACATTAAACAGAAAAAAAAAATACAATGATAATGTTCAAATTACCACAGTAATAAACAAACAAAAATTTATTTGCACTTAAATACCGAAAAATGTTCAACGTACAAAAGACTTAAGAAACAAACTTTTATTCCCTAAGTCGCTGCCTGGTCATTCAACTTGATTGTAGCATCAAAAGCGCACACACATAAAATTGAAAACATGTGTTAAATGGTAAGATGGTTTTGAAGTTTGGTAGTTATGCACTTTTGAGTTTGGGTTGCATGAATTCTACTCGTATTCAGCTGTCGAAAAGAGAGCAAACAGAAACAATTTTTTATATTTTCCCACAACAAAAACACATTGTTTAAATCATGGCTGGAAATGCTTAAAAGAAGCACTGGCATAGCTGAAAAAAACTGAACTATAAATTTTATTTTCAAAAATTCGTTCCCAGCTAATCAGAGTGGCCAATCCGCAACAACTCAATCTTGAGGTTTATTGCTAAAGTATCAAATCGAAAACTCATTGCAGCGCAACTGGTAACGAAATCGATACACAAACAAAACGTCATTACACTCACAAGCGTTACAGATACTGACTAGCATTTAGTAGCAGCAAAACATACACGCACATACATACATATATACGAGTATGTAAGCTAAGATGAATAAATAAATCAATACAGCCTCAAAGAACAAACGATTTCGTTGTAATAATTTAGAAACAGACTATTATGGCTTGCTGGAGCGCAGAAAAAAAAAAAGGTAATTTATTGGCAATAAAATGTGGTGAAACGAAGCAGAGAAGACAACGAAAAAGTGGGGCATGAATTTTGTTGAATTTTTGAAAGCGAGATCAACTCAAAGCTGAGCACAATTTCAGATATTTGAACCGAAGAAAAAATATTTTATTTTGATTTTCATGTCATACTCATTTTTTATGCATACTCCATTTTTGAGCTTTTGCATGACTATTTAATCATCGGAATTTGTATTAAATTCAGGCTT
The DNA here is from genome assembly GCA_951509765.1 of Sphenella marginata. Classification (NCBI taxonomy): domain Eukaryota; kingdom Metazoa; phylum Arthropoda; class Insecta; order Diptera; family Tephritidae; genus Sphenella; species Sphenella marginata. The sequence continues at coordinate 14,744,882 of OX608081.1, read as the reverse complement.
ACAAGATTTTATTTACTTAAAACATATTTTTTGGCATTTTTTGCTTGCAAAGCTGCTTTACTAATTTGTTGCCAGATTCGTTACCAGCAGGTTTTCTTAGTCGCAGTTTCTTATTTTTTAATCTTTTTTTTAAATATTTGTGGTTGCAATTACAGCCAGTTTTGGTTATGCGGCACATGGCAAAATGTAATCGCCAATCATGTCGCGCTTACAAAATGCTAGTCGCAGCATTTGCTGCTGGCAGCTCTACCTCTCTGCTGCTGCGGCCACTTTTGGTTAGCGAGTTTTGGTTGTTTAAAAATTCACTTTCACTTGTGGTAAACTTTGTTCAATAGCATACATATTTACATAAATATATAAAATAGTTTGAAGTGTAATAACTACATACATATGTATGAGGGGAAGTATATAAGAAGCTATGTATGTGTGAACTAGCGCCCATGTGTAATTTAGTTTAACCAATTTGAATAAATCGATTTTTTTAACTAGGCTTCATCATCAGCTCAATTATTGATTTAGTGAATTTTTTATTATCATACGAAATAAAATAAAACTAAACAAAGTAAAATAAAATAAAATAAAATAGAATAAAATAATATAAAATAAAATAAAATAAAATAAAACAAAACAAAATAAAATAAAATAAAATAAAATAAAATAAAATAAAATAAAAAAAATAAAATAAAATAAAATGATATAAAATAAAATAAAATAAAATAAAATAAAATAAAATAAAATAAAATAAAATAAAATAAAATAAAATAAAATAAAATAAAATAAAATAAAATAAAATAAAATAAAATAAAATAAAATAAAATAAAATAAAATAAAATAAAATAAAATAAAATAAAACAAAATAAAATAAAGTAAAATAAAATAAAATAAAATAAAATGAAATAAAATAAAATAAAATAAAATAAAATAAAATAAAATAAAACAAAATAAAATAAAATAAAATAAAATAAAGTAAAATAAAATAAAATAAAATAAATGAAATAGAGTAAGATAAATATGATACTAACATTAATAACAAAATCTATGAAGTAACTCCAAAGTTCTCAATGTTGTATATAATGCTTGTCTTTAACCGTACTTAAACTACCTTACTTATTTTTATCTGCATATGTTAAGTGAGATAAATCAGCTAAGTGACCTTAATTACAAACTCGTCGTTATAGAAAACTTATTTACATACTTAATACTTGAAGCTTATTGATTATTTTGTAAGCCAAAGTAACAAGTGTTTTGTATAATCCTCACAAAAGGTTTATGGCTACTTAACTTGAACAAAAAACAAAAAAAAACCAAAGTAAAAGAGATACAATGCAGAAGTTATTCATGCTCAAATTTGAAAGTGTAAGTGCTTTAGCTTTGTAGGCGTGTATTTCAAGCTCTGATTTATTGATCTCAGCGAGGGCAAAGAAATCATTGATCTACATTTTAATTGACTAAAATTAACTTCATTGCTACCTTTAATTATGAGTTACGAATATGAGCAGTGGTCGGCAAATATTTTTCATGTTTTGTATTATGCTTAACTCCAGTATGTTGATCTATATATCTCGTTTTTGCCACCCAAATCGATGAGATGGTTGGGTGACTTTACTTTACAAAACATTTAGGTGCTGTAATTAACATAAAAACATCCAAAGTGTAAAATAACAGTCATGGGGCAATTCTTTAAATATTTTTTTGTCACGCTTCGATAGCAAACTGTCTTTTGTAATTAGACGCAATCGAAAAAAAAAAAAATTAAAAATGGTTGCAAATTTACACAAATCGCGTGCAAACTTTTTGGTAATGCCAGCAAATTGAAGCAATATCAATTAGTTCAGCGATTGAATTTAATGACCTCCTCGAGCTAAAAACCGTGAAAAATTTTTGTTAAGCCAATGCTATAAATAACGTAATAGCAGCTTAAATTTGCAAAAAAAACAAATTCGATTTTGTTAATTACAAGCACTTAAATATTCATTAATGCAATGCAATAATTTCGTATGTGAAGCGTGAAATTTGTTTTTTTTTTGAGTTCGAAAAAATAAAAACGATGACAATTAAAATTTTTAAAATGAATAAATAAATTTTATGAGCATACGAAATACGAATGTAATATTTTGATTTGGTAGGCTAAATTTTGTATATCAATTTAGTAAACCAAGAGAAGCTCAGTTTTTACCCTAGAAAATATTTTTTTCTTCTTTCAAGAATTATCTTTGAAATGATACAGACTCGGCAGACGATATACTGACATAAAAAGTTAACTCGCTAAAAAAATTTAGATTCTCGTAGTTCCTACATGGATCTTATGTGAAAGATTCATAAATTTCATTTTATTTCATTTTAAGCCAACATTTCTGTTCAAATTTCAAAGACTTAAGAAACAAACTCGATGCAATTTTTTTTGCATTAACAAGAAATAAAAATTTGAATTTTCAAATGATGAGCGTAAAACAAGAAATACCAAAGAGCTAAGTTGCGTGTGCCATATAAGCTTTTAAGAAGATGCAGCTTCGTTCGCGTATATTTCCATGACTGCAATACGCAGACACAGCTGGTAGTAAAATTTACATAGAACGAGGGTCATTCAATATACACTGGAAAATTATCTAGCACAATTCGTGTTAGTTTGGTGAGAATGGATAGCAAAGTTCTCGTTATTGGAATATTCCGCAGTTCTTCACAGTGAATTCGAAATTATGAAAGTATTTTGTGAAATTTTTGTTCCGACTAGGATTCCAGTTTCGGCTTCAGTTTGAATTTGGATTTCGATTGCATTTTAGGAACCGAAAATCTTTATAAAATTACCTAGTCTGGATTAGGTTGGAAATGGCTTTAGCTGAAGGCAATGCTTTGGTCTTGGATTAAAATTTGGTTTCAGCCTTGGATTATATTCCGGTTTTTGTATTGGCTTTAGTTTATGGTAAGGTTTTGTTCCTGGATTAAAATGTGGTTTTGGTCCTGGATTAAAATTTGGTTTCAGCCTTGGATTATATTCCGGTTTTTGTATTGGCTTTAGTTTATGGTAAGGTTTTGTTCCTGGATTAAAATGTGGTTTTGGTCCTGGATTAAAATGTGGTTTCAGCTTTGGATTATATTCCGGTTTTTGTATTGGCTTTAATTTATGGTAAGGTTTTGTTCCTGGATTAAAATGTGGGTTTGGTCCTGGATTAAAATGTGGTTTCAGCCTTGGATTATATTCCGGTTTTTGTATTGGCTTTAATTTAAGGTAAGGTTTTGTTCCTGGATTAAAATGTGGTTTCAGCCTTGGATTATATTCCGGTTTTTGTATTGGATTTAATTTATGGTAAGGTTTTGTTCCTGGATTAAATTGTGGTTTTGGTCCTGGATTAAAATGTAGTTTCAGCCTTGGATTATATTCCGGTTTTTGTATTGGCTTTAATTTATGGTAAGGTTTTGTTCCTGGATTAAAATGTGGGTTTGGTCCTGGATTAAAATGTGGTTTCAGCCTTGGATTATATTCCGGTTTTTGTATTGGCTTTAATTTAAGGTAAGGTTTTGTTCCTGGATTAAAATGTGGTTTTGTTCCTGGATCAAAATGTGGGTTCGGTCTGGGATTAGGGGATTGGGAGAGACTTTATTCTGAACATTTTAAAATATGTAAGTACCTTTAGAGTTTCCCTCGTATTTCTTGACACCATTAAAATGCACCTACTGCAAGTACATTGCATCACAATAAAATCTCTTATATATGGGAACCATTATTTTATTCGAAAATTTCCTAATGACACGCAGCTGTACAAATACAAAATTTAAAATAATAATTTATACTCAGTACGTGTGTTAAAAAGTATTCATTCGTATACAATTCAAACACACATTGTGATTTAAGTTGTTATTTATGAGATCTAAAAAAAAACAAGAAAAGGAGAATTACCGCAGCACCATTAAACGTGTAAAAAGAAGAAGAAGAAGCAAAATTGCAGATACGCTAAAAATGGTTATGAAATAAAAATGTCATTGTGAATTGCATATGGGACGTGTCTGCATATGAAAAGCTTTTGCGCATGCGTACTTGTTGTGTACAAAAGTTGCTTCCTCATTGCAGAAGATGTCAAAGGTGCAAAAGCGAATATGGAAAAATATATAAGGTAATTGAAGTTGAGTTTGAACAAACAAAATTGCATACAAAACTGTAAAATACTGAAGAACTGGTAAACGACTTCGACCAGATCTTTACGGCAATACCCATTATAAATGAGACTATAACTTTTGTGCCAACACCTCAGTCAGAATCGCGAAGGGCCTCTCCCTGCAATGCGGATACAAACAAACTAACTTTCTTGTGATTTCTTCAACTTGATTCTAAAGAAGAAGTTTTGAGTAGCCGAACTAAACCATAAATAGTACCATCTACTATAAAAGCATCCAATATCGTTCTCATTAAGAAGGACGCCTTATGTCCCACTCTCTCTAAACTGCTTACAGAAGTTTCAAAAGTGGGTCTTGTGGGGGAAAAAAAATAAAACGAAGTTTTACAGTCATCAAGTTCATAATTAAAAATTAAAAAACCCTCAGAGCGTTCAAAAATTTGAATCACAGCGAAAATGGCCTCAGGACGAAAATCCAATGAAAAATCATTCCAGCCAACAACTGATATTGTTTACTGGGTAGGTAATCCAGAATTTACAGGCACTTAGCATGCACAATCCCATTTCCTTGCATTACTTCGAATTAATTTTTTAACAGAATTACAACAAAAGAAAAAGTGGCAAATCTTGATTTAAGCAAATGAAATGAACATCTTGCCAAGTCAGATTATGAAATTTAAAAGAAAAACTAACAAATGTTACATAATCATAAAAGCATCGTCAAGCAAGAACAACAACTCATGCAGCAACGATGACAACAAACAACCAACAACAATCCTCCACCATAATACGCCAATTAATAAAATAACCGTTGACGTCACGGCTCGCTGTCAGTACACCGACATACATACATACATACATATGTACCCACAACCGACGACACCGCGAACAAGATAACCACCCAAATTGGCCTAGCCCATTGAATAAAAATCCAACGTAGAAAAAAAAAAACAAAAAAAATAATGAGAGCATCAATAAAAACCAAGTAAACAAGATATACAACAACTATGCAACTGTCAACTGCAACAACGACGCTGCAGCAATGCAACGGTGTCACATTTCACAGTTACAACATACGAAAATTGCACGCGAAGTTACTTGTGCGATAGAGAGCACACACAAACATTATTTAGCACTGGAAGTTTGTTACTTAAATTGCACTAGTCCAAGGAAGACCAGTATTGGTTTACTTATAATCAAAAGCTTTCAACATTGAATGACTCATAGTTTGAGTAAAATATAAATGAATAGAGCTCTAGTAGTTCTACTTCGGATATGCGTAGAGTCACTCGTTTCCACCAAGTTTCGAGAGACATAATGATTCCAAAATTCTAGTCTCTATATTTTTTAGACTCTTTTGATAGTTGACGAGCATATAAAAACTCGAATTCGAACTGCCAATGCAAACACTGGCTATCCTTGGAGTTGGCTGTACAATTTCTTCAAAGTTAGGAATATTTATTCCATATGTTGTTTAAGGAGATTTTAAGGTCAGATAATGCTCTTTCTAGATATGTATAAAAAATGAGTTGGAGGAAATAGTTCCAGACCCTCCAGACTCCACTCTGTCGAAATTTTTAAGCCATGGATGCACGAACTTAGCTGCATAAGATCTTAGAATATACCTCCGGTTGTATTAGTCTCGTAGAAGCTTAATAAAAAATCGCTTCCAAAACAATTAGACTAGTACATAAAGGTCTTAGTGATTCTTGAGTGATTCTGTGGTGGTCCACTGGACGAGTACTTCGAGGGTATGAGAGATAAAACTTTATTCACTTTAATGCTATTACTTCAGACTCATACTAGTTGGTTTTGCTGAGGGGTTTGTAGAACGAATTAATGTACCTTTTATTGTGTGTTTACTAATTGTGTTGCAGCTTTAGTAGGTATATATGTCAACAGACGAAAAGGTTTGATTGCAAATTTTTATATAAATATATGCAGGTACATAATAGGGATGTAAAATGTTTGAAATTGGAAAATCTCGAGATTCGAGTGTACGTTGCAATTGTTCGAGGGAGTGTTTGAATTTTAAAATATTTACAAAATTGATGGATTTTTTAATAATTTATTATTTATTTAAAATTAATGTAATGCATTTCATTAATAACAAAGCAACATTTTTTTCCAAGGTTTAAAATTTTGAAAGAAAATTCTCCAAAATTTTAGGATGCCACTTTTAAAATTCATTATTTAGAATCCAAATCAACAGTTTATAGAATTGTTGTCTGTCTGTTTGTTTGTTCGATCGCGGATCACTCAAACACTGTTGAACGGAATTGGATGCTACTTTCATCCTTGCACTACTAGACATCTAACTTAAAATATTATATATCCTGTATTTCGATAACTCCACCGGCTTTGGAGTTATAAGTAGAAGCAAGCAGGATCCTAGAAATTTTCAACGGATGTCAAATAAAATAAATTAAATATTGTATAGAATTTGCCTTTTGAGACTCAAACTTCTGTTAGATTCCTTAATCGATTTTCTATTCTACTTAAACCGTCCAATGATGGAAAATTATTATTATAAAATACCTTTTCATATTTTATATTAACTCTGTAAAAATTAGAAACTTACAAAAGCAAAACTAATCGAGAATTTATATAATTAGTAGTTTCAAAATGGAGCTGAAGATTATTAAATAACCAATTTCAAAATCAGCGAAGTGTCAAAGTTCAATAAACCGTTTAATGAGATAATGGACTGTAATAGAAAAAATAAAAATAAAAAACAACAACAAAGACTAATACTGCTAAAGACACACAAAGAAAATGCGATGAAGCAATTATCGAACATACAAAATATTTACAAACGAGAAAACAATAAAAATCACGCAAGCACTTGCAAAAAAATGAAATGTAAAGTGATGAAGGATGTTCCGTTTTAAAATTAACATAAGTAATTAAAGCGGCAAGCAATTTACTACAAGAAAATATTACACATATTGAGAGGATGCAGTGCGTTAAAAGAAATTCATACAATTGCAATGGGTTTCTCTTTGCCTGTATGAATGTTGCAGAGATTTGAGATTTGCAATTGAAAATAACCAAAAATCGCCATAGATAATTAGCCTAAGAAATGAATAAACATTTCAGAGACGCCAGTGTTTAATTTAAGCACCAGCAAGACTTGAGCTTTTATGTTTCTGAAGACAGCTGAAAATGGCTGAATCACGTGGAATTGAGGAAATACAATTTAGTGCAGTATAATTGCATGTATTTAATGTATGTTTGTGTGTTTGCAGCAGTAAACATGAGTATTTAGTGTGTATTACTTGATATTTCACGCATAAAATTCAAAAGACTTAGGGCACGAACTCGAAATGGTACTTTGATATGTTAACAAGTGCGCCATCATGACTTGGCACTTTTATATAATTCCAAGGCAGCAAGGTTAACCAACTAAATGTTTGTTGTATGACTTAATTTGTAATACAATAATGGGAATATTTAAATTGAAGATGTTTATGAAAGATATTTATTTAATGCATAACAATATGCCATTCAACTCGAACAATTTCGCACAGATAAATAGTTGTGGCTGCGTACTCGTTTGTGTGAACAAAAAATAAAAATAAAATATAAGTTTGCTTTTGAAGATAAGGTAATGTAATAAAACGTGCTTAATTTGATGATATTGCTTTGATTATGTGGTTATTTTAAAGGTCAATTGGTTATAATTAATATAGATAATAATAGTTTGACGCGCTATAAATGCGAGAAGATTAATCAAGAGCTTCTCTCTTTTAATTTGGTATATGCCAACAGTTCTTCTATAAATTGAATTTTTGAAAAGTAAAAGGGATATTCAATAAAAAAATTAGACTCGAAGGTGGTATCAGGTGACTTGCATATTCTGCTCATCATTCAGACTTGCATCGTATTGCAGTGTTTCCTAAGCAGAAGTTCTGGCGTTAGCGCGTTAGGCTCACAAGTTTGATCACATCGAAGTCATATTTTTGTGGCACACATTTCCCAAACCTACTTCCGATTCATTTTAGAATCTTAATGTTTGATTAAAAAAAAATAAATTTAAAAAAAATGTTGTATAAAAATTAACCAAATTTCAATGACAACAAGAGATCATTGAACAATTAATAGCAATCGGCTGTCTGGTTAGTTGGCGTTAGCGCCGTTGCTTTTGCGCAGTACTCACCAGCGAATAGCGAAATGCAAGTCACAAATCCACTTGAGCTCCGTGTGTAATAAAAAGAAAATAAAAAACGAAATTCAATGCAAGCGCAGAAAGCCGGAAAACTGTAACAAATTGCTCCAAAAACGCAAAAAACAATTACAGTAACAACAACATATTTTACTTCCTACAATACGGCGCACAATTTCGTTACAACGGCCATAGCCCCAACCGTAGCACTTGCCACTCCATCAAACTAGACCTTACAACAAGTGGCCAAAAAGCTTGCGGCGCTTAGAGATAGCGATTTTGTACACGCTGACTTATATAAAGGTTAATTTTTTGTGTTTCGGCTAAAGAAAGTGTCGTATTTGGTAATTGGAAAATTTTGTACAACAAAAAATTCCATTGACTTTTAAAATTTAACGAAAAAGTATTTGTTTCATAATAACTCTGCTGACCACCAGACAGCATTCCAATTTGTTAAAATTGCTTTAGCGCCAGCTAACTTTATCTATCCATTAACAAAATACGTGTCGAAAATGCAATCAAAAAGCAATTTTCCGCCTATCCATAGAGCAAAATGACGTTGGCTGATAATCGAAAACAAATTAGCTCTTGCTGGACTGTTTGTAATTGCATTTTTCTTGGATACTAAAAGATATTTAGTATTAGTCGGTCGAATTTTGTGCAATCAAAGCTTTCGTAATCAATGGAAGGGTTTTGCAATCTTCCAGCAAAGATTAGATAGTTAATATCGAGGTAATGGATGTCGTAATAAATTTTATGAAACGAGTGAGGGGGAAACATAATGGTAATGTTTATTAAAAATTTAAGCATAAAAAAACTAAAAAAACATCATAAGGAATAGAGAAGGTGTCATAGCAGAAAAGATCATAAATAATAAAAATAATTTTCTCTGGAATATTCTACTAAATAGACACCCCAGCTTCGCTCGACGAGTACTCAAAGAGATTTTACAACTATCAGTTATAGAACCAAAGACATCCTTTTAACCGGCATACCATTAAAGGAGAACATTTTTCAATTTATGCTCAGAAATTTTCTGTTCCCCGTTTCCCTCTTTCTTAACTTTCACTATAATTTTCTATATTTCTATTATAACTTTCTGAGTTAAATGCCGAAATTCCGAATTGGAGTTTTAAATTCCTGTATATAAACTAAAAAATTTCAAATATATTTACAAAATATTTATATTCTAATAGTGTTTTAAAAAATAACAACTTTATTTCAGAAAAGCTCAAATGTTTTTAGAAATCTTAACTTTTTTGGATTAAATTGAGCTTTTCTGAAGTAAATTTGTAGCGTTGTAAAATATAACAAAATTATCTGAAATCAACCCTGTTAAATAATGATTACTAATCGTAATGATTACCGGTTTGATTGATTATTTTCCTGAGAATTCATTTAATAATTGATTAGCTATTAGCTTAAATTTTTAATGATTATTTTTAAATTATATTGAAAATAATAAAAAAAAAATTATGTTTTTTTCACGATTATTAAAAATAAACAAAAGTAATAAAAAAAAAGTGTTTAAATAGTTTTGATTATTTTTGATTTTTTTTTGATTATATTTGTTTTTTAAAATTATTTTTTTATTATTTTTAATCCAAGTCAATAAGTAATTGCCTTTTCTCGAAAACCAATTAAAAAATCCGTACAGTTCATTGATTACTAATTACTAATGTAATTTAACCGGGCTGTCTGTGATACATTTGTTCTTTTCGAAATTCAGCTTATACGTCGTTCTCATCAGTTGCTGCATAGCACAAATAAACGACTAATTTTTGTCAGTGTATCTAAACCTTTTAGATGCAAAATTTATTTACTTAACACTATGATTCCGTAGACTGCCGTGCAATTGTCTACGGTTTCACATGTTTAATACACGTATATGTACATATACATATGTCTGTAGTTAGCTACGTGTGTCTTAGGGTGACAGCATTGTTGGATCTACCAAAATTGGGTTAGAAATTCGTCAGACAATCGTTTCCACATTGTTGCACGCAAATATGAATTTTTGGTAATAATTTTAATATTTTTCGCACGTGATCGTAATGAATATGGAAAGTACTTGGCAGAATGAATGCTGCCGGTTGATGTTAGGTGGCAACGCTAAATAAAATTTTTTTTTTAATAAATTGTGAGAGCTGATTTGGTTTTGATATATATCTACATATATAGGAGAATATATTTTTAACTTTAACATATTAAAATAACTCTAAAGTTTGTATGAACTTCAACAGTGGAAACAAGTAAGAAAGAGCTTTTCTAGTTATCACATTTTTGAAAAAAAAAAAAACCGCCCTTCTCAAAATTTCGAGATATCTTCAAAATATCAAAATTTAATAGGGAGCTTCAATTTGTTAGTGTTTTGACATATTAAATTTTTTCTAAAACAAACTATAAATTAAACTTTTTTTTCAAATTCCTATCCTTGGATTTTTCGATTATCTACCTACATACTTTTAATGACTCTATGCCAGGGTTGAAAAAGAATGCATTCATATGCGATTGCAATCAGTTGAAGTCTTATTCAATGACTTCAAATTTCGAATGCACTCATTGACTCGCTTTTTGACTAAAGAATGGAAAAATGAAGTCTGAAGTCTTTTTGAAGTCACGACTTCGAAGTCATTTACAGAAGTCACTTACTGACTTCAGTTTTTGAGTGCAGTCACTAACTATTCGCAACAAAAATAGTTTACGATCATGTCTCATATACCACAGGTGAATTGATTTCAAATGTCTCCATATGACTATAAATTATTTCAATTGACTTCAGTGAGACTTTTTATGCAATGAATGCAATACATGAATAACCAAAAAATGAATGAAAAAAAGAATTCGAAGTCGCAGAATTAGGTCTGAATGGTGACTTAATTTTTCAAGTCCCAGTCAAAGAATTCTAAAAATGGCTGCACTCATTTTGCGATAAATCAAATGAATAATTATTCGCAAAAGAATGCATTCTTTTACATCTCTGCTCTATGCAAATAAAACTCAAATTTTGACTACCTATTTGAGTAAATTTTTTTAAATTCCACAAAGAGTTGATTGTTGTCAACTATTTTTTTTACAGATCTATGATAGATTTATCAGGAATACATAAAACTTAATAAAACCTTATTCGTATATTAAAAAAGTACACAAATCCATTTTCTTAGGTCGATTTATTCATTTTGCAAAACTGAAATTCGGGGGAAAAGTTTTCGATGATTATAAGAGATCAAGGCCAAGAATAATAAGTTTTCAATTTTTTAAAATTAAATTAAAATTATAACTACTGTGGAAATCTGAAATTTTAAGCTAGTTATCCATAAAAGAGAGTACATATATTAATAAAAATATGACAATTTTTTATTGTAAAAACTAATAACTCGATCGATGGCTAACAACCTTTCTAGGTTAATAATCATCTGAGGTTAGCAGCTTTTAAATGCATTTATTTTCTTATTCACAACTTTATTCTATAGTTTACGTAATCTTAGCTGTGCACAAACATTGCCGTTAGTAACTGACCGTTACAACTTTTCTCGCTTCTATCTTTCACTTTTCACACCGACACACTCAATTTGCTAGTCGTGCGCCACACAAATGGGCATTGCATGACCGGTGCGCATGCGGTAAGCATACATTTTAATATATATTTTATTGAATGGCAGCAACAACAAAAACAACAACAACAACATTCACTATAAACAAAACCAACAAAGCGCATAAATACCAATGAATAAGTGAAGCAGAAAAAGTGAACGATAAAGAGAACAAAAAAAAAAAAATATTGAAAAAGTTTGATAAAAACTTAGAGTAGCAACAACAACAATGCAATGGCTTATCTATGCAGCTAATACACATGAGAGTAGTTAGACAACTCAGCCTTTTCCAGTATTACTAGCATATTGATCTCAACTATCAAATTTCGGTTAGAAGGAATTATGAGTGCAATAACATCAAAGTAAACTAGTTAAAAGGCCGCTAAGAATAGTATCAGTTGTCGTCTTACGTGGAGAAGATATCACGGCTTAGGGTACTAGTGAAGGTTAAAGCAAAAAAAAGTAAGCAAATCTACTCGAATTTTTCCAAACCAGAGCCAGAGCAGTCTAAAATGTTCCAAAACTTTGAGGTTTGATTGAACGTCTGCGATCTCTTTTTTAAGTGATTACTTTGGTAGTCGGGTACTAGTTCTTAACTAGTCTATTTTTTACCTAGTTGGTTGTTTCAACGCACTGAGTATGTACATATGTATGTAAAAATGTGTTGGAATTGAATAATTTGTAGAGTAGTAAAAGGTGAAGGAGGAGGAAATTTATTGATTGAGTTGTTGTTGTTGTATCAGCTTTGCTTTGTTTTTATTTGTTTTGCATATTTGTTATTGACTTGAAACAAAATTAGAGCAAAAAGTGAAAAGGTGCGAAAAGCATAAGAAGCTACGAAAAATATACATAAATCACAAGCAAATGTTCGAAGACCAGAAGCTGTGATGTGCTTGCCTTATTTCCAAATACTTTTGATTTTCAAAGCTTTTTGTTGAATGTTGACGAGGTCTGATATACATATGTACATATGTATGAAAAACAATTGAGCTTCCAAAATGTAAAATAATTCCTGAGATTAATTTACACATTTGCACACCAGTTGCAATTTTATAATTCTGCATTATCTCGGATTAGCTGCACCTCAAATGAGCTTAACAAATATGCAACAAAATTTTTGTGTTGGCACTTGGTATTTACAAGATTGTAATGCCACAGCTGCAAATGATCAATCTGCCAAAATGACAGCTGCATATATGAGGTTTTCAAGTTTTCTTCTTCTTATTTCCTGTAATTAAATGTTAACCAGCAAGTTTCAAACAAAAATTTGTGTCACACCAAAGCGATTAAAAATGCAGCAAAAAACAAAGTCAAAATATTAATTGCAAATATTTGATGCTGTGGGCTTGATTAATGTGTGGTAATTAAGCGAAATTGAATGTATGCAGAGGGTAGCACTAGACGAGACAAATATAAATAATGAATCGAAATTCGATAAAAGAATTTAGCTAACTGGTTTTGGTTCGATCCAAGCAGTTTAGTTCTTGTTCAGTTCGAAAGCGGTTTCAAAGCAAAAATGTCAACCTAACTAAATCAATTATATTAAACTGCTCTATTATTTAATTGATTAGTTATGCTAATCGAACATTCTTAGAAAAATTAATCGATTAAATGTTGTGTTCGACTAATGAGGATTTATTTCGTTTTCAAATTTAATCCTGGGACTAATCAAATTAATCAAAATTTCTATTTGATTAAAATTTTTGACTAATTCCGATTTACGAGTATTAATAACAAATTTTAACTATTTCAACATTAACTAAATTTTAATTTTTTTTACAATTCGTCCAAAAAAAAAACTGTATATTCCCGCAAACCATAGGAGTCCTAAATGAGTCAGAGAGGAGTCCTAAATGGAAGCGTTTATGCTCTTTATGAGCTGGTTTATGAGTCCCAAATGAAGGTATTTCCCTTCTTGCGATAGTCGGCCGATATGAGCCTGATTTCATATATCTAACACATGAGCTTGAATAAGAGTCATACATTTTCACAAGCGGCACTTATTAATCCTCGTTAATCGCAATTAAACAAAAATTTTAATCAAACTGAAATTTTGATTAATTTGATTAATCCTAGGATTTAATTTGGAAACGAAATAAATCCTTATTAATCCTCATTAATCGAACACAAAATTTAATCCTAATCAATAGATTATCCTAAAAAAAAGTTCGATTATCATAATTAATCAATTACTACAAAAATAACAAAATATTTAATTTGATTCTCAATGATTAAGATTAATAGTCATTATTCGAAACGTCTGTTCTAAACTACCACTGATAGACCTTCAAAGATTTTCAATTGTTTATATGTCGTTTCGATTCTGTTCAACATTGTTTCCGTCTGCAAAAACAAGATTTTTAAAGCAACAGAAAGTAATTAAGCAGAAAAAAATAAGCTAGTAGTCAACGTTTTTTTCGCAAGCACTAACCGACTTATGAATAAAATAACAAAGTGAGCATTTTGCAGATTTTTATACTGGAAAGCATGTTCTCTGATTGAAAGAAACAAAATGTAAAAAAAAAAATTAACTACTAAGCGTTTTACGAAAAAAATAAGAAAACTAATTTTTTTTTTCGAAAGAAACTGGTTTGAAAATTAAATGTGTACTTGCCGCTTGCAAGATAGCAAACACAATTTATAATTTATTATGTTTTCTTATTTTTTTCTTTCAGTTTAACAATATTTTAATCAAACAGACATTACTTTTATCATGACAAATGAAAAACGAATAGGAATAAAGTCTGAAACTTTTACAGTATTTATTTTCGCCATGCTAAAAAATTATATAAGTTTATAAATCTTCCATAAAAAATTTTTTTTTTGGCCCAGTCTAATATGCACACTAGTAGCTTACAAGCAAGTTGAACCCATTTAAAGCCACAAAGTCAATACACCATTGCGCTACACGTGTTTGTTTGTGTGTGTGCGCCTATGTTAATTTACCCAACAGAAACTTGCATGCATCATTTGCTATTCAAAAAAAAAAAAACACAAACAAAAAAACAAAAAAAAGAAAAAGAACACAACAATTCGGGCAAACCCAAAACAGCACGAAGTTAATTTGATGCTGCGAGTTAGAATAGCGAATCCATCAAGACTCGCTCACACACATACTCACTATATGCATGTTCTCTACTTGCAATACCGAAATGCCACTCTTAGAGCCGAAATAACTCACAACAATTGCATAATTGCCGCTTCAAAGTGTTCGCTAAAAGACAAAGCACTGTGAGAATTGGATGTTTATTGCCCATAAGTTTCATTTAGGATTTTTTACTAAACCAATTTTCGTTCTATTTGTGGCATTAAATTTTTACGCTTAAGTTCTCAGCTATTTTTTTTTCTGCTTAATTTTCTTGTCCGCTACTAATTGAGTGTCTTTTAAATTGGCACACAATAATCATTTTTAGTGGCAAATAAATAGGTACTATGAGTTGTGTGAATAGGTACAGGTGTGGCATTAATGTCACTTCCTGTGGCAATAAAATATAACAATTCGTACAACAACAAAAAATGTTAGCCTCAAGCATTAAAGCCAAAAATCGCAACATGGAGCAAGCAAAAAACACAGATTGTTTTGACTGCCAGCTGTTCGAATTATGATTTGTTTATTTTGCATAAATTTAAGAAAAGATTGCTGAAAAGAACAAGTAAAAATATTCTTTATTGTATTGTATGAGAACCAAATAATTAAAAATCAAATCCAATGTAATCCAAAGGCAATGGACTTGCTTAAGATGGAAAGTCTCTTGCACATGTCAGAAAAAACTAGTTTAAATTGGACTTATTAATTGATAAAAAAAAAGAGCTGGCTAAATTGAATTCGATTAAAATTAAATTTTTAGTAATTGTAAAGTGTAATTGATTACTTTGCCTCCCATAAAAGGAATTGATTAAATATCAGTTCCTCAAAATAAATTTCCTCGTTTAGAGGCTAGAGTACATGGATTTTTTTGTATTGATAATAATTATGCGCAAATGTTATTTCTTAGACAGTCCTTTGGAAAAAAGTTGAAAATGTAATGAAAAGTTTTCCAAGGAATTAAATAGTATAGTATATTTTTTTAATAACAGGAAAAAAATATTCCATGAACGAGAAAATTAATTTTTGTATTTTTAAGAAGAATTGAAATGTAATCAATTACATATCTATCTGCAAAGTAATAATTACTAATAGTAATGATTACCAGTTTGACTGATTGCTTTTTGAAAAAGACTGCTAGTGATTAATTACCCATTGTCTTCGGCTGTTCTAACTTAAAAAAAAAAAAACGAAAAAATCAAAAATAATCAACAAAAATCCAGAGTGAATAATATTTTCGTCGTTTGATTACTTTTGGTGTTTTATTTATTATTTTTTGGTACTTTCGCTGACAAAAATGAGCACGTTCGACAAAATAAAATAAAAAACAATGAAATAAAGCAAAATTAATGGAAAATAATAAAAAAAAAATTAAAAAAATGTTTAGTAAGTAATGATTATTTTAATTGTTTTCAGTTATACGCAATTACTAATTGATTATTATTGGAAAATGAAAATTTTTCCTTAATTACTTTTGATTTCCCAATGTTAATCAATAAGTAGATAATTGCAAATATTCGAAAACAATTAAAATAATCATTACTAATGTAATATTTTTAGAACTATGTTTGATTACTTTTGATTTTTGTTTGTATTTTCACTCATTTTGATGTTTAAATTCATTAAAATGCCCCTTGTACAGCATTGCTGCGTATCATATTCCGCATAATGCCACTCAATTCAATTGTTTAATGATTAATGAATCGATAGATGCATTCTATAATTATAAAAATGTTAAGTTTTTTAGTAAAAAAATTCTTAGCAAACTCGTTTTCTCATTTCGCACCTATCGACGATTGTTTAAAAAGCAATTGAATGAGATAATTTATATATCCTGATAAAATAAATAAATAATTGCTCAACAAAAGTCTTTTGATAAATATTAACACAACAATACTTAACTTATTCCAGTTTGCTCCAGAAATTATTTTTGGAAATCAATAGCAACTTTAAACTTCCTATTGGCACAAAAGACTTAAGCAACGAACCTTCTTTTGTGCTTGCCTTTGTTAAGCAAGTCAAGCAGGTAATAAAGATCATTGTATTAAATGTAAATTTACTGTTATTATTATTGTTATTATTTAATGACACAATTTAGACCTTTTGTTTATAATTTCAAATGTGCATTAAAAACTCAGTTGGACAATTTAGGCTGTAAAATTAGGCATACCCAACGATATTGAAACTTTATTCATAACTGTCAATGCCCAGCATTTTTAAAAGATTTGATTATTTTTGTTTTTGTATTTAAGTAAAAAATAAAACGGAGTGATGCTTATAGATAAGATAAATTAAATAAAATTAATATCTGACTCTTTTTAACATCAATAAAAGCCATATCAGCTGCAGTTGGTTTTCAATTTCTAAATTTTTTTTCGAAATGAATTAAACTTCGATTGCGATATAACCTCAGCTTCGGAGGTAGCACGGCCTACCACTCGGCCGAATTAATGTTTAATTTATTCGTAGTAATAATAGTTTTTCTTTTTCTTCTTTGAAAGATCACCCTCTTTCAAAATATTTAAAAAAATACGCCTTGTCACAGAACTTTTTCAAGAACGCTCTATTTTAAATTTCAAATCAAAAACGCCTCCCTCTGCTGGAAATGAATGAAATTTTCCTTTTGATACGGTATTTTTGAAGTGGGGCGATATAGACAAAAAATCTGAAATAACTCGTTCTCCAAACAAGTACTGAGATATGGCGTGTTTTATAAATATTTTGAAATAGGGTGATCTTCCACTCAGCACGAGAAATTCAAGACTTGGTTAGAACTCAATTGCATGTTATCAGGATTCAGGCTTTTATTGTTATGGAGTATCATCTAGGCAAATGATATCCAGCTGCACCAGAGCTTAGACTTTCTTTCTTGCATATAACAACTATTGTAATATTTATATGAAGTCCAGAACTGTAAGACCGATATTTTACATAACTCACCACAGCTGTAGAAGTATGATAGTCAAGCGATCTTGGTAAAATGAGTAGATTCCTTTAATAATTAATTAACATGGGTCACATAGAAGCACTAGCACTTGAAAACAGCACGAGATATTAAGCACAATTTATATGGCTTAAATATTTAATGAATTTCTAATTTATTGGTTTTCTTTTTTTGTTTAAAAAAAGTGAACAGTATTAAAGAAAATTAATACAAAAACGCTTTGTTAATTTGCTTTTGTTGTTTGCAGTAGCACTTCTTCACTTTTTGTCACTGTTTTGTGTGCACTTTGATGCACTGCGCGTTTCTTCATCAATGACAACTGCACAGGGGGAAATCAAAGTAGTTTGATTGTATTGAGGAGGAGAAAAGCGTAAACATTTAACTTTTGTTGACATTTAAGAAAGTTGTGCATCCATACGTCAGTGGCGGCGACAAGCTGCAAGATGACACTGCGCGTTAAATCAATGAATACACAACACCCAAAGAGCACAGGGAAATAGAAACAGTGAAATAAACTTCAACAATTTAATGCTTTGTCTGAAGATAGAGGAAAAGTAGTTAAGTCACTTTACAAATATTACCGTTAGTTAACTTTACGCATGCGCACACGCCGACTGTTTGGTAGACACACCGTGGTACGATACAACGAAATTGCTTGAATAGTAGCTTGAAAGTTTTACCCGTTTACGATTATGCGCTTTAGTGTTGCTTACACTTGAAGGTTTTGTCGTTGACTGAATGAACGCTTAGCGAGCAAGTATTCAAGCGCGAAAATATTCGTAAGCGCATATATTTTTTTATGCTTTTGCTTTTTCTACAAAAATGCGGGCGCCAAGGAATGCTTTTGTTGCCGCTATGGTTAATGGTGTATGTGTTGTTATTGCTATTGTTGACAGCAAAGCTCGTTTGGCAGCAACCTGTTCACTTGAGTAAATTGTATTGCAGTCAAAAAGCATTGCAGTCTCGTCTCGAAAATCACCTGTGCAGTGAAAGAAGCATAAAGTAAATCACCAACTTGCCGGCTAAAGCTCACTCTACACAGGTCTTTATTTAAGTAAGCTTTCTGCACTTGCGCACTACTGCGCTCTTAGCTGCTCTCTTGTCATTTTCAGTTTCTCGCTGTATTCGAAGTGCAGCAAGCTTTTCCTAACTTTTCGTAGACATACCAACAAAAGCCGTGATTACTTTGCCGGTTGCACCCAAGCAGAGGTTAGCCAAACATGACAAACTTTGCTAAAATTATTCAATTGTAGGTAGACGTTTTGTTGTTTTATTTTTCCCATTTACCATATTTGGTTTTTGGAATTTGTTTGTTATGGCAGTTGAATGTTCAAAATTTTGCTGCAATTCCCTAGTGGATGTATATTGTTGATGCGTGTCTTTGGCGGCCTACAGCGCTCTGGCTCACATTTTGAGGTCGTTTGTTAAGAAAATTCTCGAAGCTTGTAAACATGTCTCGTTGATTTTGTTTGTCTTTATTTGCGGCAAAACTTTTTGTTTGTTGGTTTTTGCGTAATTCATTTGGTTGCTTGCAAGATTTTTTAGATCATATAAATTCTGATTTATTATTTATTTCTATTTATTATTTGGGCGATATTTTTTTTGAAATAAAAAAAAATTGTCCTGCAGTGCCTATATTTTAAATCATTATCTTTTGGAACTCAAATAATTAGGTCTTTTAAAATAAAGTTTTTGAAAAAAATTGGTTTTCGTAATTTTATCGTATTTGTATTAGGATGTATGTATGTATGCTATAAAAAAACCTTTATTTTTTAAGCCTATATTTACATTGCCGGAAACTATCCTGTCCCGCTTACGTTTGGTGTCTCTTCTGTGCCGATTACTTTATCAGAACCATTTTAATTTGAGGTAAATATAACTGTTTTTTATAGTGAATATTATTTTAGGGGAACTGGATAGTTTTTTTAGTTGAGATTACATAATTACTTAATGGAACTGGTCTATGTTTTTATTAATAATTACTTTATGGGAACTGGTCTATTTTAGAAATATCTACTTTAATGGAACTGGTATATTTTTTAGTAATAATTACTTTGTAGGAACTGGTCTATTTTTTAGTAATAATTACTTTATGGGAGCTGGTCTATTTTTAGCAATAATTACTTTAAGGGAACTGGTATATTTTTAAGTAATAATTATTTTATGGGAAATGGTCTATTATGGGTAAATATGGGAACTGGTCTATTTTTAATAAATATTACTTTGGTCTACTGGTCTATTTTTTAATAATAACTATTTTATGGACCTGGTATATTTCTAAGCAATAATTACGTTATGGGAACTGTTCTATTATGAGTAAATATTACCATTAAGCTCTTCAGAAGCAACACACTAAATAAGTTCGGCCCTAATCTCTCACTCAAAATATCTTAATTTTTTTTTTGTTATCAGAGACATCTTTCCTAGATCAGCTCTATAGTGACCATTTCGTCCAAAAGTTGACTGAAAGAGGCAAAAACCTACACTGTTAAACTTATTAAGGTGCTGTAACTCCGACGAAAGTGTGCTTGTTACTCTACCTGCAGAGGTTAAATCTAAGAAACAGCTAATCTAATCCAAAAATTTAAAGTGAAAAAAATTTCGATTTGAAAAACAACCCACTGCCATTCAGTTCAAGATAACAAAGCAAGAAATGACATCCTTAAGAAGAGCTCTACAGCAGCTGCCCTTAACACCTTCACGTGACAGCTCACAGCAATTAGCACAATTAAGCCGCGACCCTTGGTTTTGAACCATCATTGAGTTACAAATTCGAATAATAAATGAAGAAGCAAACATAAAAAAACTATTTAACAAAAAAATTAATAATAAATAAAAAATAACTAAATAGATACATTCAACATTTAAAACATTTATCTTCACACTTCTCGAACTAAAAGAAGCTAAGTAATTGTTGCTGCTAGCCATTTATGTTTAAAAGATTGCAGCGTGAAAAATAAAAAAATAAAAATTAGTTAAATAAATACTCGTACGTATGTACATTAAAACCAAAAGACGTAAACAAGTCGATCGGTTCAAGGCTATGTAGCAAGCAAGTTGTTAGACAAACCCATAATTTTATGTGCGAGACATTGAGTGGTACATAAACATGTAGTACATTAGGGTGGGTTCGATTTGTATTAAATGAAAGCTTGCGACATTGCTCGTACTAATTAATTTTACAAATTTTTCAGTTTAAGTTCAAACAATTACAATTTATATTCCGAAAGTTGTAAATTAAGTACAGAAAATTGTAATTAAGTTCAGTAAAAACTGCCGCACCCTAATGTAAATGCTAGATGTGTATGTATGTATGTATATCTAAATATGTGTTTATTCGTACATTAGAACATTAATGTTTTCTTCAAGTGCCCACATTTCAGTTAATTGTTTTACCACAAATTAAAAATTGAATGCCGAGCTTGACTGCCAACTTGGAAGCGTGTTGTGGTAAAAGGCGTTGAGGACGTTGGGTGCGTCGTGATTGTATTACGAGTAGGAGACAACAAAATTTGGCGTACAATAGGTGATACCCGGTTTTATGAACTATTTGCAAAGACAACTTACTGCTTTATGTTTTACGTTACTACGCAATTATGTTAATTTGATAAAAAATTGTTATGCACTCTGTAAATGTTGGATAGAAGGAATGAGCGACAAGGTCGAAGTCACGCTTAATTGAGGCATTTGTAGGCAGCAATAAGTAAAATTCTTTAAATATTTTACATCACATTAAATACTGACGGTTGAGTAGAAGATCACTTTAATTCAAAATATGTGAAAGGTGTGCGCTATCTTAAAACTCAAAAATTCAGCAGATTTTTAGCACCGACAAGCCAGTTTGGAGCAAAATTTCGTTTCTCTTAAAGTACTATAAATTCAAAATTACTATTCAGGTTCAACTTCAGATACCATTGGGAACTACCTGGTGGCTGGAGGAGATCTACATAGAAATTCAGAAAGGAATGAGACGGCAAAAAAAATGAAATTTTGCGCAAAATTCAGAATTTCACTTTCTGAATTTTTACTTTCTGAATGTTAAGATAGGAGATAATGGCTTTGAAATAAGTGAAAAACACGTTTCACGAAGCATTTGTTCATTTTTCTTTTGCTACTTTGCCAAAGAACCTTACACATTTTCTCTTTACAGATATTTATAGCAACTCCTATTTAAAGAATTTGATTTTGAATTCTAAAGAAAAAAAGTTGCTCACCAAAGGGTTAAGGCATAATTACTTGTGTTATAACGCTAAACATACCGGCAAACAAATTTATTTCAGAATTAAAAAAAAAATTAATAATGGGTTAATGCAAAACTCAAATAGTCGTATGGGTTAACAATGTAAACATTTAATTTTGATGTTATGTACTCAAATTCAGAATTTATAAAATAATGAAATGCTACTCTAAGGTGAATCATTTTATTTCGTTACTAATATAATAGTTAAGGTCGTCAATGGGTTAATGCACGCATTTAAAACTTCAAATATTTACTATTGAAGTGTAGAGCAATTCATTTTTTTAAATACAGAATTATTTAGAAATTATAAAAATAAAAATTTAGGTCACCAATGGGATAAGACATGGCTTTAAAAGGGTTAAAACACTTAATATCAACTACTTAAGCCTATGTCAAACTATTTTGATGTGCAAAATTTGATTTCAGAGTTAAAAGAAAATTGAGGTCGTCAATGGGTTAACGTATGGCCGCTCATAGGTTATAATTTTTAATATTTACCAACTAAGTGTAGCACAATCCATTCAAACCTAACCAAAAAATCGTTGATAACATCGTTATAAAAATAAAAATGTAGATAACGAGTGGGTTAATGCATGACCGTAAAGGTGTTTCTAAAAAAGTTTTCTGGATTTTTCCTTCGGACTTTTCTCTTCTGAAAAATGATTTCTAAAAAAAATTTTTCCAAAAAATTGTTTTCTGTCTGAATTTATGGGGAGCACCGATCTCACATGTTCCAAAGTTCAATGGAAGCTAACCTTATGGATAGACTAACTCTTCCTTAGGGTGAGAAGCTTAGATAAAACATCATCTAGGTATATCAGTAGGTAGACGGGCCCTTATCATATCATTCGCAAGAAATTCGTATTAGGACCAAAAGGTACTGATATCGGAGCGTATTGGGTACTTGTCCGTCAGGATCGATGTGGTCTAATTAAATTGTTTCAAAGATTTTGAGACTAGTATCAAAAGGTGCTGGTATCGGACTATCAGAAGGCTCTAAACATAGACAATGCTCTTTAAAACTTTCGGTGTAGTATTTTGGTTGTTACCGTAAAAACAACAACAACATAGACTAACTCACCAAAATAATAAAGCCTCTCTAACTGCACAACAACTCTCATCACAAATTGCAAAAACTCATCATAAGTTCAAACAAAGTTCAGTAAAAGCATTCCAAAAGTATTTCTCCGTGACCGATTTATTTATGTGACTTGACGTACGCCAATCACAATTGCCGCTTTGAGAGATTAGTCTACCGTTCCGCCATCACTTTCGTATTCCAATGCATAACTCAAAACCCAGTATGACACACTTTTGTTGTACATTTCAATGCTACTTTTACATTATGAACTATGAATAGTTTTGCAAAGCAAATAGCAACAGCGCGTGCGCATGCGCGGCGAACAGCGACAACAGCTTACCAAGCAACGATTACCATTTTCTTATGGTTGTGTTTACAATGGCGTTTGCAGCAGTAGCAGCAGCAGCAGCAAAGAGTTGCAGAAGACGCGATGACATTTTATCCAGCTCGGTTTACAGTTTTAGCAAAAAAAAAGCCAGACCAACTGGAATTCGACTAAATGGCGACAATTGAGAGAAGCGCAAGCAATGAAAGTGGCCAGGCGGCTGGTGGATGCACTTACATTACATACATCTATATGTATATACATTACATACATTCATATATACTTACTGCTCTGCGCCACACACTTCACTTAGCTAGTAGTTGTAGCCAGTTTTGGAGATCTTGCTTTGAGCCACATCCAGACGTACGGAACAAACTATGCGTTGACCGGATCTTGAACTGGTTGTGGTACAAAGTGAATGCTTGCTTTGGATAGGTAAAAATCGAAAATAGTAATTTGTGGCATGCAGCATTTATGTAAGTAAAGAGAGCAGATAAATCTATATTGAAAGTGAAGTTGCATCGAAATTGATAAAATTCATGTTGTTGCTACATCCTGAGGTAATGCAAAGTCGTGATGTGTTGTAATGGACACGTTAAACTTGATTTTTGGGCAATAAATAAATATTTATTGAGATAAAGTTTTGTTATGAAAAAATAAATATAAGACAGAGGTTGCATCTCAAACCTTCAGCAGTTTAGTGCTTCTTTTGATGGGTTAGATAGAAGGGTACAAACAACAAACCAACCACTACGCCATACCCTTTAAAGACGAAGATCTCAGGCATCATGCATATCGAAGACGAGGCTTTTCCGAGTATGCTAACTGCTAACAAGTGTCCAAGACAGCTGTTACATATGTATGTACAACAAATGCGTGGAAGCAAGTATCTTTCTAGCCAGATAGAAGATGGTACGGCTAGTCCTTATACCGAAGGATAAATAATCTTACTGCGCACTGTACATGCACGACATGACAGGAAATGATGAAAAACTTTATAGAGCAACGCATAACGACAGCATTACACGATAGGGGGAGAATTGTCCCACCGACAGAATGGTTTTCGAAGGAGGCACTACAACGCAAGATATCCACACAGGAAATAATAGGAGACTACTTAAGAGGCCGCTGGAAAAGAAAGATTCAGATAAAAGTCGATGCAACTACGTACAAAAGTTTTCTTCGCTTGCAGACGCCAGAAAAACCTTTCTTTGCCAGATGATGTGACGACAGTGATCACATCATGAAACTGCGACAGATTGATATCCGACCACATCTTTCAGCTGGCTATAACGGATTTTGTGATACTTACGAATAGGTGGGAATCCACCATTCAAAACATGAATATTGGGGAGTAACAAAATATCTGGGGGTGAGGCCGAGACTCCAGCGATTCTAAGCAGCCTAACGGCTTACATAGGCGGACCAAAACTCTACATGCCTGCTCAGAACCCAAAATGAACTAAAGGTTAACTAACATATTCTTCAGAGATGTAAAAGAATGCATTCATTTGATTTATCGCAAAATGATTGGAGAAATTTTTTGATTTCTTTGACTGGGACTTAAAAAATGAAGTCACCATTCAGACTTAATTCTGCGACTTCGAATTCTTTTTTTCATTCATTTTTTGGTAATTCATGATTGCATTCATTGAATAAAAAGTCTCACTGAAGTCAATTAAATTCAATTAAAGTCATTTGGAGTCATTTGAAGTCAGCTTAACTACGGCATACGAGACATGATCGTAAACTATTTTTGTTGCAAATAGTTAGTGACTTCACTCAAAATATGAAGTCAGTAAGCGACTTCTCTAAATGACTTCAAAGTCGTAACTTCAAAAAGACTTCAGACTTCATTTTTTTACTCTTTAGTCAAAAAGCGAGTCAATGCGTGCATTCAAAATTTAAAGTCATTGAATAAGAATTCAACTGTTTGCGACGTTCTTATACATATATTACTCTTCTTCCCGCGCAAGACTTGCATAACTCCAAAAAAATATAGAGAGCTCCTCATAAAAACTAAAGGGCTTTGAAATGGCATAGTATGTTTGGGGAAATCGGATAATAACTACGATCCTATTTTCGATAGCGAAATACGCGAAACTCATCTTCTTCTTAAAACGACGCTTCACCGCCTGAGGAACTTTTTATTTTCCGTCAACTGAATTCAATGGAAAACAACTCGGGGACGCAAATCGGTCTCCACTTGGAGTGGTGGTCTCACTTCTAACTCCCACAAAGTAAAATGGAGTAACCACGTCCCACTACTGAGCACACTTTTGCTTGCACCCCCCGCTGGCTACTTAATGCTCGGTTCTACTCTTTCTGAGTCTTTCTTACTTGTTTGAAATATTAGTGTGGGCGCTATCTAAGTGGACCAAATATTCAGAGACATAAAGAATTACCGTTTCATTGTTATGTTCAACGGCTTTTACAGTTAAACCAAATTCTATGCAAACGAACAACAAATAGAATTTTGCATAAAATTTTAGCATGCGTTACGCTCGCACCTACGTTAGGTTCTTTTATGTTTCTTTTAGTGGACCTATATATGTATGTAAATATACATATTTGCATTTGTTTATCGTTATATGTATGTATATATTTTTATAAATACCAAAGTTTGCTTAGAAAAAAACTGAGTGGCGCCATAATTGGCTTCTTTGCCAAAAAAGAATAGTTCGAATTAACATTTTCACAATAGAAAATGTATTAGACGGGACCAAAAAAAAAAAAACAAATTTTTTTTTATGGAAAATTCTATGAGCTCATGTCAAAAATAATATTTTTTTTATATCAAAAATTATATTTTTTTTATATCAAAAATAATATTTTTTTATATCAAAATTATAATTTTTTTTTTAGTTAATTATTATAAGTTTTCATCACAATTCAAAGGTAATCGTCATCGTTTTTATTATATACATAAATTTCGGTAGCTCTTAGAATTTTTCATGTGAGAAATTTTGATACGTTTTGTTAACCATTAAGCTACCAGAACAAGGGGGTTTTCAGTCCTTACAAATCAATTTCAATTGTAATTCAAGCTTTCGAAAACGGAAAGTATTCATATCGAGTTGCAGGAAAATTAAATTTATATATCTGTGGTCATAAGCAATAACAGCCTAAGTCGACTTAAGAAATTAGATCGGTATTATTTCTGGAAAACTATGCATTTTAGTGGGGCAGCTGGATTCTCTTCAGGGAAATTTCAGCATAGTTTTAGGGATCATATTGAGATTCTCTAAGGCGTACCATTTCGAAATTGTCTGAGATCGTGTGGGAAGTTTTTCAGTAAAATAACCCCTAAACCAACACCGCGATGACAATAAAAAAGTTCCAAATTGATTACTAAATCGATATCGTGATGGTCTCAAAACATTAAGCATATAACCTAGAAATATTTTTCGAAATAGTACTGGAAAATAAGATCAAAAGAATTGAAAAAAAAAAAATAATTTCTTTGTCACAGTCTAATAATTTTATGTGAACTTACCTTCATATGCAAATAGTTACGTGCTATGCATTTGATTGCAAATTAAATAGAGCGTTGAACTTAATATTTTGCTGTGATTTCTCATAAACGCATTCTCTGCATAAATCAAAAGATTGAAAACCGTTCAAATACCAAAGCAAATGATTTGCAAAACGGTAAAATTGAACATAGCAGAATTTCTTGAAGTTTTAACAATTTGAAACTTGGTAACTCAAGCGGCATCTAGTCAAACATTGCCAACTCGAATGCTATCTGCTTAGATGTTACGAAGCGCAAGTGAAAGCCCGTTAGAGTTACTCAGCGTTCAGGTTGCTTGACTACTAAGCGTCACTTATTGTCATGTTTATTTTCTATTTTTTCTTCTTCTTCTTTTTGACTCAAGTATTGTCAGCAGCCAAGTGAAATACCAAATGCAGTTCGTGAAATACATGCTGAGTATGCAAAGAATACAAAAGAGGTGAAGAAGAAACTTTAAAGAAGAAGAATTTATTTAAGGTTTGGCATTGATACATACGTGCACGTCAGCAATGTGGTGAATAGGTAGCAGATATGTGATTGACACCTTAAATGAGTCAAAGAAGTAAGAAAACGAAAAACTGATTTGTTGCTCACTGAGGGTGGCAAAAGGTACAAGAAGGTCTACATTTGTCTCCCACCCAAATTATCGAATCTTGATCACCCTAACCTCACCTCCTCACACTCTTCAAGTTGCTCAGTTGCGACTTTCACTTAAAAATACTATAGTTACAGAGGCCGATTCTCCACTCTGCTCCTTCGAAAGCTTATGGTTTAAATTCACACACGGATCAGGCGGTCGGGAGGACTATGTTTTCAACCAGTATCAATCTTACGCAGTCCAGTCAAGTACTTGCTAGAAGTATGGTTTCCATTCCAAGGCAATACAGGCCCGTCCTCTCTAATCAGTTTCTTCGACGGCTTTTGTTTTCAGTCCGAAATTAGCTTTGATATATCTAGTTCAAGCAGGCTCTCCTTATTCAGTCACTGTGTGATCGATTGGAGAGGCCTTCACCGTTCTTTATATAATGTCTCAATCTAGGGTTTCCACAGAATCCCGTGATATATTTCTTATTTGTATAGCATTTCTCGAAAACGAATTTGCTTAGAATTTATTTGAAATCTTGTATACAATCTCTTCGGAAAAACCTAAGTTGAGGACTGCCACTTGGAGTGTTTACGTAGGGTTGCCACCTATCATCCGAAATTAAAACAAATATCAAATTAGATATAATATGGGTAGGTGAAACTTTGCTTAACGATTATGCCTATAGGCTACATACTTCTTTTCTCAGAAGTCTGAATATTCTTTCTACAAAAAATGCGAGTTTTGATTAAAAAAAAAGAATCATTTCCATACATCTCTTCGTTTTCAAAGCTTACTACAAAGATCTTATGATGCATATCACGCATTCACAAAAGTGAAAGAATCAAAGTCTTATCCACAAATTAAGTCCACACCTAAGTGAAAAGGAAATCAAGCACCAAGGTGTCACCTGTTGTGGTCACCACAGCCGTGCCCAATTGAATAAAACTATGACTTGTCGCACAACAGAAATAAATTTCAATTCATAATCGCATGTAAATGTGTCAATGAACGCCATGGCACGTGATGTGCCCAACCGATCAACTCAAACACAAACGAAAAAAAAAAAAATTAAAAGCGAAATCTATCCAAGCACAAATGAAGCACAAGAAGCAAGTAGTGAAAACCAAGAAAATAAATATACGATTAACTGTAGAATGTGTACATATTTATGAGCTGAGAAGGAAGGAAGAATAGGGCAAAAACAAAATTCCGACATTACAGCGCGGTTGAGCTAAATTTTGTGGCACCTTTTCACTTCCCGCTGACAAGTTTTTTTGTTTTTTATTGATTTTGATTGTTTTGCCTCGGCGCAATCGCAAACTGCTTTCACTCTTCATTGCATTCACACAAACAAAATTTTACTCTGTTTTGTTATGAAAAGCAAAAAATATGTGTTAAATACCTTCCTTATTACTTCTGTAAATGATCACCTTTTTGCTGGCTTTTTGTTTTTTTATAGTTGATATCTAAAGATTTTTGTGATTATGAATCTCTCACACACTCATGCATGTACAGCTACGGGCAGAGATTTGGCGCACTTTCCATTTTATTATTACTTGAATTTTTCCTGATCATGTTATTCCAGAATTCTTCCTGATATACCTTTCTTGTATGCTTCATCACTCTAAAATTAAAAAAAAAAATGGATTTAAACAAAACATATATCCAATTATCTTTTCGGACGACTGAATGATTGATTAATACGCCTATTTTCCAAAAACTATATAATATGGCGATGCTCATAGAAAAGCATTAAAATAGAGAAGATAAGAGAGCATTATGTAATGTGTTGCTGTATTCTAAAAAAAACTCTCCTGTATGAAAAACAGTGTTGCCATAGCAAACAAAAAGAACTAACCAAAAATTAAAAAACCAAAAAAAATTTAAAAAAATTGGACATCAAAAAAATTTCCAAAATGACAACACTGCTGGCGATGCGTAACTTACTATTATTAAAATTATAACCTTATATAAATATATTTGCTGTTAAATTTTTGCGTAAAAAATGTGCCTAAAGCCTTGTGTGACAGCCATATGTCAGTTTAAAATTCAAATTATAGAAATGGGATGACTGGATTGGCTATTAAGCTGCTACAAAAATTTGTTTGGATTTTTTTTAAATGTTTGGGAAGAGTATAAGGAAGAAATTACGATTTTTTACATTTTGTTTTCGTTGTTATAGAAAAACATTTTAAATTGAAACCAACCAAGAATTTTCGGTAGACTATAGATATCTCAAATCTTTGCAAATCTCAAAAATTTTTTAGTTATGGTGATCGGTTGACATCGACTATTGACCTATAGTCCACAGCGCTTTGCTTAGGAGATGAAATTCGCAACCGTTTCACACGAGTTATGATGTCCTCGAAAAGACTTAGAGATCGGTTTGACCACACCAAAACCTTCAGCTGGTTCTCTCATACAAATCTGCATATTAGTCGCTAATATCCTATCCATCACTGTACTTGTATTTTACTCTTAAATATTCACATGCCATTTTGATGTTATTATTGTTTGCTGTCAGTTTTCGTTAAGATTTTTAGTTGTTGTGGTTGATGTCATCGCCACCACAGCTTTTTGTGTTCATTACTTTTCTCGTGATTTATGGTTTGTTTCGGTGTTTAATCACCTAAGATGATGTATGCTTTTAAAGTTGTAAATATTTTTTAAATCTCAACTTGGCGCACCTAAAATATTTGCCTATTGCTAACTTTTTTGGGTTTCAGTAAATTTTTTTTCACACAAAATCATAAAGTTTATTATAGAGCTGAATGAGTTTTAAATGAGCTTTAGAGTGTTTTGCCAAAAAAGATAGTTGTGTTAAATTTCAAATCGTATAATATTAAAATACTTAAGCCTTTAATGATGTCTATAAAGGAAATTTGGGTGTGGAAACTTTTGCAATATTATTTGATTTTGCTATAAAAATGTTGATTTCCAAATTTTGAAAATTATTTTGTAGTTCGTTGACTACTCTTGCGCTTAACTATCACGACGTTAATTCGCTTCTGTTTATTTAAAGCTCATTACATCATAGAAGAGGAGTCATAAAATATTTAATACCTTGACTAATTGACATTTCTTTCTGGTAAAAAATTTTAATTGACAAATATAAATTGAGGGATCAGTGACTTTAATGCTGAATTTTATAATCAAACAACTCAATTTAAGTTTCAATTATTTAAAAAAAAAGTTTAGTACACAAGCAGGCGTGATCGTTAACCGATTTGGCTTTACACGTGCATAGTATGCTTCTTATCAAGTTTCGTAATTTTATCATACACCGTTTTAAAGTCATTATCCATAAAATAGTATGTATGTATAATGATCATAAAATCTTATATATGTATAATGATTGATCTAAAAAGTAAAAAATGGGCGCTGTTCGATTTCGCCCATTTAAATAGTACCAAAATTCCCCGGAACAACCAGTGTACCCTCAACAAAGCCTATGTACTTCCAACGGCGAAATAACAAGTGTTTCCTTTACTATTTTTTCCAATTCAAAGGTGTACACTGTACAGTCTACCAACCTATCTTTAACAAAGTGCTAATTGTGGTCTGAATAATCATAATCTATATAATTATCGAGTAAATACATAATGGGAACTAAAGTCGTGTAATGTGAAAAAGTGTGCAAGAAAGCTCAATCAAGGCAAAATTATATATAACAGGCCTTAGTTGAAATTTAAATATATAGTACTCGTAAATAGCGACAAATCATAAGCAACGAGAATGTAAACAACAACCACCGTAGAAGCAACAACACAAAAGCACACAACGTGCACAAAAACAAAACAATGATTATCAAAGCGGAAAAATGCTTTCAACAAAGTCAAACAACAATAAACATAAAACCAGATGACAGAGATGTTTGTATTTTGGTAAAGTGAAAATGAAGTAAATGAAAGAAAGAAACATTCAAAGGGGGAATTTTTTATAAACTTTACCAACAAAAAACAATGGTTACCTAGCTATAGTTCTCCAGTCCAATTCTTTAATCTTATCAGAGGCATATAGCACCAAATTGTTGTTATGGATGATTTGTGTTATTCGTATAAATTTGTTTAAATTTTCTTTTTTTTTGGTTTTGTTATCTTCCAGTTTTTTATCGTTTTACAACAGAAAATATATTTAAATAAAAACCTCATAACATAAGATCAATAAAGATATTGAGAATTATCATATGGTTACGAGTGTATAAACTTTATGATCTTTGATGAGCATAATTTAAGCAAACTTAACAACAGCTCTCTGTAATTTTAATAAAGAAAGTAGAAAAGCCTAATTAGGTTACGAAAACGAAGAAGACAGTTTAGGTTCGTGTATAATACAAAAGTATATACATACCTATGTACATGTAACCTATAATGCCTTAAATAGCTTTTCAAATCGTCAAAAACTCATGTTAGTCAATTTAATTCAGAAGAATTAATGTTGTCTGGTATATGCGATAGAAGAAGGGTACTCCAAAATAGAAGAAGTGTGTATGATAAAATTAATGATAACACTAATAATGATAATGATGATGGTGATGATGATGATGTTGACGACGATGTTGACGACGATGATGATGATAATAATGATAACGATGATGATAATGATAATGATGATGATTATGATGATGATGATGATGATAATGAAGTTAATGATGGTAATAATGATGATGATGATGATGATAGTGATGATGATGAAGTTAATGATGATGATGATGATGATGAAAGTGATGATGATGATGATGATGATGATGATGATGATGATGATGATGATAATGATGATAATGATGATGATAATGATGATGATGATAATGAAGTTAATGATGGTAATAATGATGATGATGATGGTGATGATGATGATGATGATAATAATGATAACGATGATGATGATGATGATGATAATGATGATGATGATGATGATGATGATGATGATGATGATGATGATGATGATGATGATGATGATGATGATGATGATGATGATGCTGCTGATGATGATGATGATGATAATGATGATGATGATGATGATGATAATGATGCTGCTAATGATGATCATGATGACACTTATGATAACAACAAATATAAACGCGGTGACAGGTACGGCAAAATTTAATATCATATTTTTTACAACTAGGTATAAAGCATGTAAATTAGTCATCAAAGGTAACCCTATCTGCATACATTCAATCCCTATCTGCATTTCAACGCTGCTTAGCACAGGTTATTAAACATTTCTTTTTATGTTTTTACGTTTACTTTCATTCTCATACACACATATTTTTGTTGTTTTTATACCTTTCATGAATATGAAATGGTATTATAACTTTGGTCCGATGTTTGTAAGTATGAGAAGAAGAAGAGATAGACCCACCATTAAGTATATTGAAATGATCAGGGCGATGAGCTGAGTTGATTTAGCCATGTCCGTCTGTACGTCTCCCATATAATCGATAGATTCGATAAATGGGTTTTGGGCTATAAATTTTGAACTTAAAAAGCTTGGTACTTATTATATATGTGACGTGTGTAGTGAAAATCAGCCAGATCGGACCAACATAACATATAGCTCCCATACAATCGATTGTTCCGATAAATGTAGTTTGGGCTATGTATCTTTCAATTGACAGTTTTAAAGAGTTTGTACCAATTGTAAGTAAGCGTCTGACATTAAAAAAATTTAGCGTATTCTTGAAAGGTATAAAGCCTTCGGCACAGCCGAAGACAGCCTTTTCCTTACTTGTTTTTTATTGTATTTTATTATCATTGCTTTATGGTGCGTTATTAATTTTTGTTCTCTCTTCTCAGCCTCAGAGAAAAGTGAGCAGCTGAGTGTGGTGTGTAAATAGATGTGAGGTAAACCGCAAGCATATGAAGATAATTTGATGAAGTCGTCGTTTCAGTTAGATGCGATGAATAAAATTATTAAAAAATTCCGCTCTGGCAGCGAAGCGAAAGCAATTTAAATTACCGTAAGATATACACTTAATTGATTTATTTTGGGTTTGAGATAATAATTCATGTGTAGATTTGTTGTTATCTACATTTGCCATTTATTAGCGCCTAGTTTTCTAGTTACTTTGGTGTATAATTATTTATCTGATTTCTTTTTTTTTTGCCTTGCTTTTCTTTTTGTTTTATTTGTATACTCGTAGCAGACACTTGAGTTTGGCATATTAAGGACCGACCTATATGAATTTTAAAACGACAAAATTTAAATTTATCCCACTCGAAAATTTCTTGAAGAGTACGAATCGCTCAAAAGTGAATAAACTACACAAAAACCGGTCCTATGCAGGAAAACTGTGGATCAGGAAATCGACGTTAAAGAGGGTTAATACGGGTTTTTACTATGTCCCTTGGCTTGGGAGTATGCTTCTCTTTTACTTGGCAGTATAGCACACGCCCTGCAGTGCCATTCTCAAATAAAAACATGGGGGTCATGACACCAATTATAATATCTACAACCACTTCCAAAGCAGGTCTGGGGATCTTTTCCTTCCAGGGTTCGGAAACATTTACTCTCGTTCGGTCCTATTCGCTGCGGTTCGCGAATGCATTCGCAAATCAACATAAGAACATTCTTTTCATCGGTCATCTTCTGCAACGAATGCATACATATTTTGATTGGAATATTCACAGAAGATTAGAGTAGTAAATTGGAAAAGTGCTATTGCAGGTACATATCGTCGCCCTGATTAAAGATGGTCGTACGTCGTATAGGACTTCATATAAAATGCGACAATCTTTCATCCGGACGACGATATATGTATCTTACGCACTGTGTCAAGATTGCTTGTGAAACTTTCCGGTACAATTTCGGGATTTTTTCGGGATCCTTTCGGGACTTTTTCGGAAACATTATAGCACTTTTCCTAGATTGCTTCGGAACTTTTTGGGAATTGTCCTCAGGATCAATCAAAAACCCCTTCAGGCCTCTAAAATTTACAACAAAAATTAAATTATGCCAATACCGTACCATGAATTAAAAAAAGGTTGGAATCATAAAAGAACATTCTTACATATGAATAAATTAATAATTCCGAACACTGATTCCTCTGGTTTTGAGTGTGAATGAATATTTTATATAGTGTTTACAACAACAAATTACTCAATACTGGCATTTACTGTTGAAGGTCAAATGAAATAAAATACAACAAAAATTAGGACAAATTTGTGCGCTCATGAAAAGTAAATTAATTTAAAGGCTAATACGTGATGTTGATATAAGAGATGTGTGGTACTGCTGAATACGGTTGCCTTTAAAATACTTTCCACAAACTTCATAACAAAACAAAAAATAAAAACAAAATGTGTTATAAAATGAGAAAAAAGAATAAACGCTTACTTAAGTAAATCTAACGCAATTGCAGGAAGTTACAAAACTCTAATTGCATATTCACAATTTTGTTTGGGGTTTACTTATTGCACTCAAAAAAACAAAATTGGAAGTCAACACTAAAAAAAACACTTGAACATTTCCAAATGACCCGGAAAACACTGTTAAATAACAGCTGACCATAAAAGAAAGCAAAAAGCAGCTAAGAAATTAGCGGGTATGCAAAACAATGCTGTAATCAATCGATCATAACCGACATTATGCGGCAATTTGTTTGTAAATGTGTTCGGCCATATTTGGTTGTCAATGAACTAGAAAAAAAGTTTGGCGTTGTTGATTACATAAATCAGCAAAAATTTGAAAAAATTATTAGGTAAACATTATTAGAAAAAATAAGTATGGAGTGTGAAAATTATAAAATGAAAAAAAGAATTCGTTAACAAAAGACTTAAGCAACGAACTTGCAGCACTTGGTGGTCAAGCAAATAAAAAAAATGCAGATATGTACATACATATACATATACACGCTTATTACTAACATGACCTTTATCATAATTTAAGCGCACGTTGTTTTACTTCATAAATCACTCGTCAACGCTTCAACGCTTTGACGCTTCAATGAGCACCGCCAGCGCGCATCGTTACCATTTTTTTTGTCTATGGCACGTCTGCAATCGGCCAATTCAGAGACTAACACACACAAGACTAACTTAGCTACAATGTATGTCTATATGCGCATGCGCCCAGCTTTGGTATGCAAAAAAGTTTAATCAGCATTTTATAGCTTATCAAGTCACAGACACCAATCAATCAAGTGTTGTGTTTTGCATGTACAATGTCGTTGCTTCTACTACCGTTGCATGCAAAAACAATAACAATAACAATAAAGATTTACGTCCAGATTAGTTGCAGAAGTTGTGTTTGCATGCTACTTTAAAGGTTATCTAGTGAATGGAGTTTTTTGTATTTTTTAATTTCCACTCGTTAAGAATTCAAACATTGCAAAACATATCACACTTTTAAATTTGTATCGAGGTTAAGACAAGAAATCCAAGGAAGTGGCAATAGAGCCAATTAGCCAATTTTAATGTTGATATGTAAGGGGATGGGTAGAAAAAATTTTAAAGCACTACTACACTTTTGATTTTTTTGCGAGTTTACAATTTTCTCAAATTTGTTTTGCTTACTTTGGTGGTGCTGTCTAACCAACAAAGCAACAAATCCTCTTTATCCTTTTATCGAAGTGGTGGATCAATTTCGAAAAAAATGGATCAAAATCAAATTTCCTATCAGCGGCAAAAGCTATTTCGAACTAACAAAAACTAATGAAAATGTTTGCTCGATTATTTGCCAATAGCAGAAATATTTTTGTATTAGTAAAACACTTGAAATCACATATTGAAAAACGTTTTTGAAAAATATAATTTTAGCAACTTTGCATTTGTTTTAGTTAAAAAAAAAATTATGTTTAATTTTTCGTAAAAATCAACTATGTAATGGGTAGACATTTTCAGAGGTGACCACTTTTTTTCGAAGTTCGACTTGCTTTCTCAAACTGATATGTATATGTAGCTCACAACAAAAACATAAAAATATTTGGGAGTTTTTCGAAATTCTAATTATTATTATTTAAAACTTCTCGGAACTGACCAGTTCACTTTTGCTCATTTTTGAAATATAAGTATATGTACATATGTTTATAAATGGTCCCCTCTTTTCAAAAAATGTTGAGTTTACATTTTCATTTCATAATATAAAATAAAATAATAATTTGTTTTTGGCGACCTTTCTTCTTGTTTATTTGTGTATTTGAAGCTGGCTTGAGGTCCGAAAATTTTATTAAAAACGCGGATAGGCTATACAAATTAGAGTTAATTTCCAAGAGTGAAAAAAGCAAGCTAGCTACAACAACAGCTATGCCACAGAGGATTTATGGACTACCTAAGCTACATAAAGAAGGAACACCTCTCAGACCAATTTGCTCAGCCACCGGATCGCAAGCACATCGCCTATGAAAATTTGTAGCAGACATTTTAAAAAACGTAACAGCGAATTCAGAATACAACATTAAAAACACACATGAGTTTAAAAGAAAAATCAACAACACCCGTATTTGTGACAATGAAAAGCTTATATCTTTTGACGTCATCTCCCTCTTCCCCAGCATTCCAACACAGGTGGCACTTTTATAAGAGAAAAATGGACGATAATAGAAAAACACACAAATATACCAAATAAACTATTCATGGAAATACTGACATTTTGCATAGAAGAAAACAGATATTTTAAATTTAAGGACAAAATATACACACAATTAAAAGGATTACCGATGGGATCGCCAACCTCTCCAGTAATTGCAGACATCGTGATGGAAAAACTATTAGACAACGCAACAAAAAAGATGACACGAGTACCTAGATTGATCACAAAATACGTAGACGATCTATTTGCAATAATTCATGAAGATGAAGTAAAAAGTACACTTGACACACTAAACTCGTTTAATAGACATATAAAATTCACAACGGAACTTGAGGACGACGGAAAACTTCCATATCTTGACTCGATTGTCATTAGAAGAGGCAATGAACTCAAGTTAAAGTGGTACAAGAAACCATTAGCAACTGGACGAATCATCAATTTTCATTCAAATCACCCGAAAACGATGATAATGAGTACAGCAATGGGCTGTATTAAACGAATGTTAAATATATCGGACGACACATACCACAACGAGATTAAAAACGAAATAAAATTACTGCTAAGAAGCAATGATTTTCCCGACAACATCATTAATACCCTCATAAGAAGATATGAAGGAGAGCGCGATTCCGAAAGAATAAAGACACCGAAAATATTCAAGGCAGTAACTTACGTACCGAAACTGTCGGAGCGCTTAGCAAAGTCGGATTGCTACGACAGGGAGGAAATAAAAATAGCCCATAAACCGACAAACACCTTAAAAACCCTATTCAATAGAACGAAATCGGTGATTCCAGACACAGAAAAAAGCGATGTAGTGTACCAAATCCCTTGCAATGGAAAAATCAACGAGCCTTGTCACAGTATACATATATGTGGGTACAACGAAAGGAAAATTAAAAACTCGACTAGCACAACACAAATCGGACTATAAATATTGCCACCATACTAACAACCAAAAAACAGCACTCATGACCCACTGTACTGAATACGCCCACTCACCAAACTTCGACAGAGCAACCGTTCTCCAACAAGAACAACACTACAGCAAAAGATTTACGCTGGAAATGCTGCACATCATAAACACACCGACCGACATACGAATGAACTACAAAACGGACGTAGACAACTGCGCTCATTTGTACAGGCACTTGTTGACAAATAGACAAAACAGACAAACAGTAAGCAATTCCATGTCAGCAGGTGCAGACGTGAATTAAATGTATGCAATGTTTTTAATGTTTTTAATGTTTAATGTTTTGATGTGTTAATATGTAAATGTTAAATTGTTACTAAGGGTTATATTTTGTATTTTTAGTTACTCACCCTGAAGACGATTACCGTGTGTAATCGAAATATATCGGTTTAAAAGCAAAAAAATTTTGCCTTTTTAATAAAATTTTCGGACCTCAAGCCAGCTTCAAATACACAAATAAAATAAAATAATATAATATAAAATAAAATAAAATAAAATAAAATAAAATAAAATAAAATAAAATAAAATAAAATAAAATAAAATAAAATAAAATAAAATAAAATAAAATAAAATAAAATAAAATAAAATAAAATAAAATAAAATAAAATAAAATAAAATAAAATAAAATAAAATAAAATAAAATAAAATAAAATAAAATAAAATAAAATAAAATAAAATAAAATAAAATAAAATAAAATAAAATAAAATAAAATAAAATAAAATAAAATAAAATAAAATAAAATAAAATAAAATAAAATAAAATAAAATAAAATAAAATAAAATAAAATAAAATAAAATAAAATAAAATAAAATAAAATAAAATAAAATAAAATAAAATAAAATAATAAAAAATAAAATAAAATAAAATAAAAAATAAAAAAATAAAATAAAATAAAATAAAAATAAATAAAATAAATAAAATAAATAAAATAAAATAAAATAAAATAAAATAAAATAAAATAAAATAAAATAAAATAAAATAAAATAAAATACAATAAAATAAAATAAAATATTGGTGAGGCTGCAAGCACCCTAAAATCGCCAATGAATCCAGAATAGAGAGAACATAAGTTCACTTCATCCGCCTACCGAAAAGTGAGTCAGCATAAGGCACGCCAATTTAGGGATACATTTTTTTGTTAGGTACCGAAATTCTGTCTTGCCTGCAATGCTAAGATTTGCGTGATTGGAAATATTAGGCGATCAGCTGAATCGATTTATTCATATCTGAGTTGATGCATGCTTTTTATTGAGGAGTGAGTACTCGACGTCATTCCGGCATAAATAAAAGCAATAATATGACTTCAGATCACATTTGAATAAAAATGAGTCACTTCTTGGTAGCAAATGCGGTTTTAATTCATCAAAGAACTACTAATTCCATATAAATAAAGTATCCTTTTGTGCTACCACTTGGTGCATAAACAAACAAATTATTTGGGCTTCCGACTCGTGAGCTCTGGACATCGATACATCAATCATTGAAATTTGTAGGTCGATAGGAGTTGCCACGGCCCCTTTTAACATTTTTCATTTCATAAAAAAATAGTTTTTTTTAACAGAAATTGAATCTGCTAAAAAAACAGTTATACTGCCATATTTACATTTACATGCTAATACCAACAACTTTGTTTACAAGCAGCTTAGCCTAAATGCACGCTGTGAAAATGAAATGACTTTATCTAAAATGCTGCTGTATCAATATGTTGGAATACATCACGAAATATTTGTTTTACTCTTAAATTATTTAGCTGATAATCGCACCTCATTGTTGACTGTCAATTGCCGCTTATAGCTTCGGTTTTTGTTTTGTTTATTTTGTAGATTTTTTATTGCATGCAATTGGCTGTAGTTATCGATTACCAACCTGACAATGGCAAGCGGATTAACACAAAGCTTGCGCCTAAAAGCACATTAAACGCCAGCAATCGGCTTGTTGTCATTAGCATTTCAATTATGCACAAACACACACACATTCACCCACTCATCCGCTTTTACACGACTTAATTCGATTGAAGGCGTTCGCTGCTGTTTGTGGCGTCACATTGATGGTTCGGCTTTGGTTCGGCACCCGCATGTATGGCACCCGCATGATTGTGTGTGTTTCATAGCATAACTAGTCAGCCAACTGTTTTTTTTGTCATGAAAATAGAAGGTATTTTTAACTTGCCGGTGTTGTACGAGCTGCCAATTTTCAGGTTTCGAATAATAGAAAAATACCAGTTTCAAGTTCTAAATAGACCCAAGGTCAAGCTATTCGGAACAAGAAAAGTACAAAACTAAAAAAAAATTCACGATTTATCGATGTGTTTTTACGATTTAGGATCAGAAACAAAGTGTTCTTGGAAATAGTTAATTGTAGCATAATTAGACAGGGTTCGGATAGTTTGGGATTATTTTTGGATAGGATTAGAAATTATTAAAATAAATATCATTTCGGGATTGTGTTTTGACTTTTTACAATACAGTTTCGAGACTTTTTTCGGATCAAGTCGGTATTGTTTTTGGAACCGTTGCGGGATCATTTCACAATTATTACTGGATAACTGTTTGGAGGATTGTTTAGTGACGTCTCAGGATATTACGGATCTATTCAGGAATTTTTTCCGAAAAAAATGTACCATCATTTTGGGGCAGTCGTTATTGGGATAAGTTTGGAATATTTTCAGGTACCATTTCGGGTCTTTTTCGGCCAAAATTCAGGATCGTTTCGAGGTTGCTTTCTGGACTATTTTCAGGACTTTTAAACATGAGGTAGAGAAAATTATGTTGGGACCTTTTCGGTATCATTTTAGGAACCAATTTTCTGTCTGTTTGAGATCGTTTTCGGAAAAATGTTTGTGTCTACTTTGGGATCGATGTGGGACTATTGTACTTATACTTTCAAGTCCATTTGGAATTAATTTCGATAATTTTGCGGGAAAATTTTTGGGATCGTTTTGGAAATACTTCGGGGCTTCTTCGGGATCAATTCGGAATTGTTTGAGGCCATTTTAGTGATCTTTTTGGAGTAATCTCGGGAAACGATCCCGGCAAAGTAAGATTGCCTTTAAGGCAAAAGACAGCTGACTTGTAGTTCAACTAGTTGTAAATTAGTTTACAAGTAGTTTGTCTGACTGTAGGGCTTTGTAACTAAATGAATATACATATGTGTGTTATAAACGCCTTAGCATAGTTGGTGGCAAATGTTGGTAGATTTGTATCCACAGTTATGCCTATTTGTTTAAGTGTGAGCTTACTCAGTCATTTGCTGGAAATTCAATATTAACGCACTGCGGGCATGTCTCGTATCTATAGCTCTACCAAAGCAAGCAGTGAAGTCCACACACATCGTCTTGTCGTACTTTTTATTTGTCATTTTTGCGTATTTGCATATGTCTATTGAGCTTAATTGATTCCTTAATGCAAGCTTATTCACGTTCTAATGTCATAATTAGCTGAATTAGGAAGACTTAATTTAGTTAAGCTCAATTGCAATTAGTTTCGGTAGTAAATACAGCGGCAACAAGCAGTAGCACTCACAGATGGAATGTATCAAAAATAATAAGAGAAGCGGAATTTGCAGCTCTGGAGTAATACTAAAGAGAAGAAACCGTCTTGTAAATTCATATAGTACTCTTCAAGTAGTTTTAGTAGTAGATTCAGATGCAGCCTAGGTAAAAGTTGTGGCAGATTATTGTAGTACAATTGAGGTATTATAGAACTTGTCAGAATTAGCGAGAGTACGGTTCATTATGGTCCTTTGCGGGAATCAATTCGGGAATTTTTAGAACAATTCCAATACTTTTTAATACACTTTCGGTTTTGCTTAGAGTTTTTTAAGACCATTGTTGACTTTTGCTGAATAATTTGGAATTTTTCCGAGGATTCTTTAGGATCATTTGGGGACTTTTCAGTATACATTTTGTATATTTTTCGCGATCAATTAGGGACTAGTTTCGGGACTTTTTCGATATTATTTTTTAACCGTTTCAACACCATTTCTAGATTGATTTCAAGATTTTTTTGGAGATATTTTCAGAACTTTTTGCTATAATTTTGTATATTTTTCGG
Source organism: Sphenella marginata (assembly GCA_951509765.1). Taxonomy (NCBI): domain Eukaryota; kingdom Metazoa; phylum Arthropoda; class Insecta; order Diptera; family Tephritidae; genus Sphenella; species Sphenella marginata. Next base: position 14,702,680 of record OX608081.1, on the reverse strand, counting down.
TAACATTTTAAAATCATTTTAGCATTACTTGGTGGCTGTTTTTTTTGTTTTTTTTTTCAAGATAATTTTAATAACATAGCTGAACTATTTGGTGCAGTGAAATAACTCCCAAATGAAATAACTCCCATGAAATAACTCCCAATGAAATAAGTCCCAATAAAAATGAAATAATTCCCAACTTTAATAAATGAAATAACTCCCAAAGAAGGAAATGAAATAACTCCCAATATTTGGTAGTTATTTCACAATGAAACCACAAGTCCCCAAAAAAATGAAATAACTCCCAAATGAAATAAGTCCCAAAAAAATGAAATAACTCCCAAATGAAATAAGTCCCAAAAAAAATGAAATAAATCCCAAATCAAAATTTGAAATGGTATATTTTTACAACATAATCAGTTACAATGAAATTTGAAAAATACAGGAAGTTAATATGTACATAGATATGTGAATGTAACAATTACATGAAAACCTGAATAGTGTTGTCGACCTTTTGACGGCAAATCGGACAGTTAAAGTTTTCTAGTCCTTCAGAAATACTCTTAGCATGAAGCATTAGAACACAAGCGTTGCATATTTTTAAATGTTTGCACGGCATCAATAGTACATTGGGCTCAACCTCCAAACAAATTACGCACCCAAAAAGCGAATTAATGTCAGTGACATTAAGACGCATGACCAAAAACGAATTAAAGTCAGTGCCCTTAATTCGTTTAATATTTTGACTTTAGTTCGCTTTGGACATGCGAATTAATGTCATTGAGGCAAAATTTGACTTAGGTCAGATCTTCAATTCGGGGCGTGATCGATGGTATTTATGTGCAGAACTCCTTTCCGCATTGGCGGCCTGCGGCCGCGCTTCAAAAAATAACCCTGGGCTACGCCATTCCAACTCCGGGTGTGTGCCATAGCCGTGGCTACCGCCACGGTGATGTCCTTCCGCGTGCCACGTTTCCCACTTTTTTACTTTTTTGGCTCAGCGTAATGTGCCATTACAACAACCACATGAAAATGACAGAAAATTGTGAACTTTAACTGGAAATAACTTTTGAACTGTTGAAAAAAATCTCATTTCAGATTCTAAATCTAGACATGGGTAATCGTTTACGTGGGGTACCGAGCGCTAATACACAACCAAAAATGTTGAGACGCGCTTTGGTCCCAGGAGCATGAATATAACTCCGCTGAACCAATATTTTTAGTAGTTTGCGAGATATTTGCAGTTAAAGTCATGTTCATGTGGTTATTGTAATCACATTACCCTGTGAGAAAAGAGTGGCACGCGGAAGGACATCACCGTGGCGGTAGCCACGGCTATGGCAACCACCCGGAGTTGGAATGGCGTAGCCCAGGGTTATTTTTTGAAGCGCGGCCGAAGGCCGCCAATGCGGAAAGGAGTTCTGCACATAAATACCATTGATCACGCCCCGAATCGAGGATCTGACCTAAGCCAATCTCAGATTCATTTTTTAAATTCCAGATTCTTGATATAATGATCATAAGTCGAAGGTGATAATGAAAAATGAAAATTTGGAATATAAAAAAAATGTACTGACTTTAGTTCGCTTTCGTACTGCGAATGAATGTCAATGACGTTAGTTCGCTAAAAATATTCCCCAACAAAAATGAAATAACTCCCATTAAAAATGAAATAACTCCCAATGCCTGGATTACAAGCAATGAAGTAAGTCCCAAAAAATGAAATAACTCCCAATTTCCAAAAATTATGAAATAACTCCCAAAGATATTTTATTGGGGATTATTTCATTTGGGAGTTATTTCATTATGAAATAATTCCCAGTTAAAATTATGAAATAAGTCCCAATGAATTGGGAGCTATTTCATAATGAAATAAGTCCCAACTTGCATGGAAAATATTTGGGAGTTATTTCATTTTTTTGTTGGGAGTTATTTCATTTGGGAGTTATTTCACTGCACCGAACTATTTTGCCGCTCTTTGGGGATCATTCCAGGATTGCCTTCTTAACTTTTTCCAAAACCTTTTGGTGCTTTTTCTGGATAGTTTTGAAATTGGTTTGAAGTTTCTTTGGATTTGGAGTCTTTCTAGGTTTTTTTTAGCAACCAATTCGTTATTGGTGTGTTAAGATTTTCGTTATAATGTCAAGATCATTTCTGCAATATTTCGGTATTGCTTTCATGACATTTTTGGAACAAATTCCAGACTTTCTGGAAACAGTACTGTTTTGAGAATCATTGAGGATCATTTTGGAATTGTTTACTCAAACTTTTTAAAATCTTTGTTGTACTTTTTCTGGATCATTTTGGATTCGTTTAAGGATTCTTTGCACTAATTTGGGGACTTTTTCATTATGAAGTTTGGGTCGTTTTAGTGATAAGTTTCTGGTTGGTTTCGGGACATTTTTGGTATAGTTGGTAGTATGGTTTCAGCACCATTTTGGGATTGCTTTTACCATGTTTTCGAGATATTTTTCAGGACTTTTTGCTTTAATTTCGGGGATGTTTCGGTATCACTTCGATATGATTTTAGCATCGTTTCGAATATTTTTTTTATTTTTTTTTCTGGAAATGATTTGGTCTTTGAAAGTTTTTGAGGACTATTTCTGGATACAACTCATACTCTTCTGCGTGATCATATTAATTCAAAGTGCTTTCGTTTCATTTAACTAAAATTATATTTTGTAGACGAGCAACTCTGTTGAACAAACTATATGAATATGACTTCAGGCCTCCAAAGGACATTAGAATAAAATATATACCTCCTCAGAACAAAAATTTTAAAATATCATTTTTCAAAATTGGATGTCAAATAACATTGTTAAAGTGAAAAACCACTTTTTGAAATCAAACAAAAAAGTTTTTTCCAAAAACCTTGTCTAGAAATTTTTTTTTAAAATTTTTTTTTTAAATTTAAACAGTCTCATGTCCATTCCAAAAAATGTCTGCTGTATGCCAAACTACACATTTTGTAAATAACAAAAAATTCTCACTGAACATGTGTGTAGCTCTATTAATATGCGTGAAAATGAAATGAACCAGCTGACGCTTCCGAACACATTTGGTCAAAGCAGCATTTGCTTTTATTGTAATGCACACAAATTTTTTTGGACACACCCTTGCTAATGTGGAGTGTATTTAATGCCCACTCTCGCACTTGTCTAATCACTACTCATACAAAAACAAAAAAAAAAAAATTACAAAAAGAAAACATAAAGTTTGAAATGGTTGCAACACTGCGATATCTTCCAGAAGAAGTGTGACGCTCGGAGCCTTTCCGCTTGCGGGACATGGGGTATACCTCGATTTTTCCATAGCGTTGTTTACGACCAACCGAAAGACTTGAGTCAGCTTGGAAGAAAAACCAAATTTCCAAATTAGTCTAGTGTGCAAATATGCATGTATGTATATGTGTATGTATGAATGTATGAGCAAAAAGCTCAACTGTGAAAAAAGCACAACTGTGCCACAAAATTGGCTTCGCACTTAAACTGGGCAGTGAAAACAATTTATTTGTTGAATTCATTTCTTCCCTCGCATCCTCTTTTTTTGTTCTTTCACTCGCTTGCGCTGCCCAATAAAATCACTTTATATTCGCATAATGTTTTTATTCAAATCTTTTTTTGTTGTTGCTATTTTACGTAAAATGCTGCACAGATTTAGTTTGTTACTGCCACTATTTTGCAGATAGTTGTTGTTGTTGTTTTTTGTTAAGTGTTCTATTTTTTTTTTCGGTAGTTGCAGTTCGTGTAATTTAATGAATTTTAAATAAGCATGAGTTATTGTGTGGGCGGCGTAAACAACTCAACGAGACATGAACAATGTTTTACTTCACTACGGAAATAACGAAAAAAAAAATTTAAAAAAAAAAACACATGAGCGCTGCAGGGGAAAGGAACTCAGTCACTGCGTAGTGGCTTTCCGTGTCGGCGATTTTTGTGTGAGCGTGTTGAAGTCAATTGCAGTGGCAGCGGTTTTTTGCCAGGCGAGATAAATGCCAGGACTCACAGAGCAGTGGTTTTTTCACACGATAAGCTGCATTTGTTGTTATTGTTGTTGTTGCTTGTATAATTACCGCCTACGGGACTAGATTATAGGATTTTATGTATTTCATGTTTAGCGTTAAATTACTGCCACCGTTGGAGTTAATACACTTAAGCGGTGTTATTAAATTTTGTGTGAGTGAGATAGGATGCAAGAGAGAGAAAGAGATAGATAGTAATTCAGTTGAAGCAAACATCTCTTACAATACTTTTCAATGGTCTTTAGCTGAGGTAATAAAATTTAGTAATGTGATTCGCTACATAACTTTGGCTAATGGGATAAGGTTAGGTTAGTGTGACTGTGAAATAGCTAACTTTGACCGGCAATCTTACTCTGGTTGAACTGACGTCAACGACTTTCATTACACAACCTAAGAAACTGACTGAGTGGGGACCAGTAGTTGATGTGTTAAAACATTTATACGAAACTGAGATCTTCCATCAAATGTTTGGTAAAACCTAAGATTCGGACTCGGACATTTCTCTGAGATGTGAGATCACGCTGATAACTTCGAATAAAATACACAAGATTTTTGCAGTGATATTGGCCTTAACAGAGGCCTATTAGTAAGTGGATGGAAGCTTTGCTTGGAAAAGGATTTGGTGAAAGCTCGTGGTGATCGTTATTACAACCATAGTATAGTTCCGTTAGTTAAGTATCTAAGGTATTATCACGGCACTTGTATGGCCATAATTCAAAATCTTATCAATAGCTTACAAATTGCTAACTTTAGATTTTTCATGTTTTGGTTTTAATTTTCTAAAAAGTTTGTTTTGGTTTTAATTTTCTAAAATTTTGTATAAGATACTTTTTTTTCGGAATTTTTTATTTTTAATTTTTAATCTTTTGATTAAATTTTTTATGGTTTTAATTTTCTAAAAATTTTGTTTTGGTTTTAATTTTCTAAAATTTTGTATAAGATACTTTTTTTTTCGGAATTTTTTAATTTTCAATTTTTAATCTTTTGATAAAATTTTTTTTGGTTTTAATTTTCTAAAATTATGTATAAAATTTTTTTTTCGGAACTTAAAATTTTTTTTTTTTAAATATTTGGTTTGCAATTTTTTGATTTCAACTTTCTTGAATTTTGAATAAAAAATTATTTCTTGAGTAAAAAATTTTGTTTGTTTATAATTTTTTTTACCATTCGCTCAAACCCCAAAAAAAAAAAAATTTTTTTTAAATATATATGTATATATTTTTTTTGTTGTTTTTGCTTAATTTTTTTATATTTTGAGTAAACATTTTTTTTAGTATTTTCTTTTGGTTTCAATTTTTTTTTTAATTTTGAGTAAATATTGTTTGTTTGTATTTTTTTTTTAATAATATGTATATTTTATTTTGTTTTTGCTAACTTCAGATTTTTAGTTTTTTAAAATTTTGAGGAAAAAATTTTTTTTTTGTATTTTTTTGGTAAATTATTTATTTTTGATTGTTTTTTACTCACTTAAGATTTTTCATTTTTTAATTTTTTTAAATTTTTAGTAAAAAAACTTTGTTTTTCTAACTTTTTTTAAGTTATTTTTTTTTTTTTTGTTTTTTAAATCTATAGTTGTTTTTTAAGTGAGATTTATTTAAATTTGGAGTTAAAAAAATGTTTTTCCTATAAAAAAAAATATTATCTGTGATGTTTTATGCGAGTTCATCATCTGACAGTCCAACATCATCCAACATGCTTAAAGTTTCAAATAGTCCACTTCTATCTATTTCTTGCTCATTTTCTTCCACAAATACTTTACCATTTGGGGAGTTAAACATTTCTAAATTAAGACTTCTTTATATCGCTTTTTAATATTTTTTATCGTAATGAACAGTGTTAATAAGAAAATTATCCAACAGCGTAAAAGCTGAGAACTCCCCATTGTGAGTGCAATAACATTTCTCTCCCAAAAAGCGTTCATAACTCGCTTTTCACTCATACTTTTAACACTGCACATGAGTTAGCGCACTCAAAATAAACTGTCTTATTTTCGCTATCATCTGGTAACTCCAAATCGCTCTCATCCAAATCCAAGGGATGTTTACTAAATGTAGAGAAAACTTTGACTCCTTGCGCTGTTGCTTTTACCGGCAACTTTAGTGTGTTTATTGTCATGCGATGCACGTGACGTATGCGAAGACTATGCAAGAGTGTGCCAAACAGCATTTTTGAAATACGAACGAGAAAATATTGCACAGAATTGCGTCAAAATCAATTTTTTTAAATTTCCATATTCAAAAATCTGCAAATTGAGGTTGAGGTCTCGATTAAGCTAGACAAATTTCTTTGTTGTTTCCAATGGCGTTAGTTATAGATGTACGGAACTCCATATTTTTCGTATAAAATTCGATTCTTGGATCAAAATCTCATTGAAGAAGTTCCAAAATTATTCCGAAATAATTCCGTAAAATACCCCCAAATGGTCCCGAAAAAGTTTCTAAAAACAATCCCACATGATTCGGAAAGTGGCCCTAAAAACAATTCCGAAGTGCCACTAAAAAAAGTTCCGTAATAATCCCGCAAAACAATACCGAAATAATTATATTCCAAGAAAACTTCAAAGTAAGAAGTTAACTTCAAAAGTCAATTATTAAGTAATCGATATGTCTGATTTGAGATCTTATCCCTACGAAAAAGGCACTTATGTTCGGACCATAATTCTTGCCATTCAACTTTAGGATATCCAACCAATTATTTTCAGGAAAAGTTAATCATTATTATTATTAATTTATTAATTTATTCTGTAATGATAATGATAAATCAATTTTAAACTTCACTTCCACCGATACCGAAAAACACTGATTTTTCCAGTGTATACTGCATTTTTTTCGGTTTTGTGCTCACATAGTAAATATTTTAATTTAAAAGTGAAGAACAGCAGCTTTAATGGAAATGACTAAATTGTTTTAAATTATAATAACAATATCTATCAAATATGATGCGCGGTAAACGGGTGTTAATTGATGCAAGTTAAGGAAAAAACTTGGCAAAATTCAATTAAATTTTAGAGTTGAAATTTTAAGCATGATTAAAAATAAAATTTGTTTGACAGTTGTGTTGAAAATTTATTCACGCCAGCGTATAAAATCGCTGAGCATCAAATATTTTTTTGCTAGTGGAGTTAATACTGGCAATAGAGAAGAGCGAGAATAATATGGAACAAGTAATAATGTTTTTTTTTTTCAGACCGTGATTCCAAAACTTTTATTTTTTTATTTATTTAAACAAACTAAAGTAACATAACATAAAATAAAATAAAATCATTTTTAATTTAAACTATTTCTTGAATATTTTCAAGCAACATGGATTGTCCTAAGCCATTAGAACCGGCTATTAGCTAAGCTCAGCTGAGTATATAATAAAAAAGACCTAGAACCAAAAAGTACATTTCAAACTGAAACCAATATTTCAATGATAAATTCAATAAAAAATAAAAAAATTCTTTTGATCAAAGAGAGGGAATAAATTTAATATATCAACTACTTTTTTTGCAGCCTTATTAAGTAGTTTGAAGAGCAGAAAAAAATTGATTTCATCAAAGTTGCAAAAAGTGGAAAATCGTTCACACAGAGATATACAAATTGTAATTCAGCGAATTTTACGCGGCAAAGAGTTGTAAAGCGCTCAATTTCACGATTACAATTAAATAAATAACAAAGTGGATTAAATACAATACAACGAAACACAAAGCTTAATAAAAAGCAAAAATAAATTGAAACAGAAAACCAATTTAACAAAAAGTGGTAAATTCAAATTGAGGATTAAACTTATTCAATGCAATTCAAACGAACTTCGAGGGAACGCGTTGTAGCGTAGAAAAAAGTAACGTAAAAGTTTGAACAATCGAATTTTGTATTTCACTAGATTTTCTCTTTTTCAAGTTTTTTAGTTTTCAGAAAAAAATGTGTATGCTTTGATTCGGATCCACATCATTGGGTTAAAGGTATTGATTGCACTTTTTTCTGTTAACCTTTTAATATTCGTTACTATGTGTGTAAATGCTTGTTTACCGAAATTGGCTTGAAAGTGAAGGTGCAAAATATGTTTTGAATAAATTTGCATGTTAATATACACAGACATATTTGTACTGAATGCAGATGGTTTGGAACACTATTTTATATATGTCTAATACATGGATAGAATGGTTCAACTTGTTGTTGTATGGAAGTATAAAAAGGCGAAAAACTCGATTTTCACAACTTCAAAAACAACTTGTTTGAAAAATTTGTTGAATATATGTAAAATACAGTATTTTATAAGGAAGGGGCAAATTATTAACAACCCAGGAAACAAAGAATTTTTGAGACACTTTAATTTCAAGTTAACGTTATAATATATTATATCTATTACGATAGTCTAGAAAGAAAAAAAAAAAAAAAAAAAAATAAAATAAATAAAATAAAAATAAAGTAACCAAAATTATGGGAAAAAAATTGTTGATTTAATATGGTTCCCCCCATATATTCAGAAAACAAAAGTTCAGAAACACCTTTTTTTAGAATTTTTTTTTTTAGAAGTATTTTTTCAGAAAGTCAAAATTCAGATGTCAAAATTCAGGAAGTAAAAATTCAGAAAGTGAAATTCACATCTAATAATTCTGAAAGTAATGAGACGGCAGAAAAAAATCAAATTTTGCGCATATAAAATTTTTTTCTGCCGTCTTATTACTTTCCGAATTTTTAGATGAAAATTTCACTTTCTGAATTTTTACTTTCTGAATGTTTGGATAGGCTACTTTGCCAAAGAACCTTACACAAATTTAAAGCAACTCCTATTTAAAGAATTTGATTTTGAATTCTAAAGAAACAAAAAAATTGGCCACCAAAGGGTTAATGCATAATTACTTGTGTTATAACGCTCAACATACCGGCAAACAACTTTATTTAGAAATTGTAAAAATAAAAGCTTAAGTCACCAATGGGTTGAGGCATGGCGTATAAAGGGTTAAACGCTTAAAATCAACTACTTAAGCCTATGTCAAACTATTTTGATGTGAAAAAATTTGAATTCAGAGTTCAAAGAAAATTGAGGTCGTCAATGGGTTAACGTATGGCCACTCATGGTTTTTAATTTTAAATATTTACCAATTAAGTGCAGCACAAGCCATTCAAATCCAACCAAAAAATTATTCATAATATCGTTATAAAAATAAAAATGTAGACGACGAGTGGGTTATGCATGACCCTAAATGCGTTCCTGAATTTTTGGTTTCTGAAAAAAGTTTTCAGAATTTTTCCTTGTGACTTTTGGTTTCTGAAAAATGATTTCTGAAAAAAAATTTCCGAAAAATTGTATTTCTGAATTTTTTCTGTCTGAATTTATTGGGCGCACCATTTAATATATATTTGACCTAATTCTGTTCGGTATTTTTAATATAAAAATTTGCACATTAGATTTTCATTTAGGCTTAAAATCGAAAATTTCACTTTAAACTGCAGTAAAGCTACCAATATATTACATTCACTTTCGTATATGAGAAATTTCTATAGAAATATACGTATGTAGTTATGTATGTATGTGTGTGTTTTTAAGATAAACAAATCTCAATAGCTTTATGAAAGAAAAATCTTTTAATTTAATTAAATTAATTTATATTTTTATTGCATTCAGATAGAACCTCAAAGCTCGCATAGAAGCCTTTGAAAATATGAATTACTATGGTTTTAAGTCCTTTCAATTTCAGCTCGCTTTCCATATTGCCTCTCATCTTCTCAACTCTTTGCGTACTTCTAACCGCTTTCATACATACCCTGCAGAGAAATCAATAAAGAGTGATGGTAATTTTTGCTGGGTAGGTAGAAGCAGAGAGTACCTCATACATATTTACTAGTTTCATCATAAAAAGGAAGAATCGCGTAATTGAGTTACATCGATGCCACGACAAAAGCTTTTAAGATAATTTTTGTCTAAAAATAAATTTTTTAGACTGAAGGAAAGAGGTTGGATTTCTCTACAAAGCGCTTAAATGAAATAACTAATTCAAATCTACCGAAAACCTCTAGCAATAAAAAAGCCTCACAATTGAAGATTCAAACTCTAAGTCGAAACCTTGGTTAGTTAATTCATTCTGATTCATTTATTCTTTGTACCAGACCCAATCATAGTCATAGCCACGACCAGCATGTATTTTTATCGGAAAGAGAAGGAACACCACGATTCCCTTTAAAAATACCGTTTTAGACATTTTCCCTACAGGGTAGGCTTACGCTATTTAAAATAACTGCACATACCTGCGGCTACAAAGTACCGCTACCAACCTGTAGGCAGAATCTTTATTACATACATACATACATATGTTGATACAAGGCAAAGCTACCCATATATGAATTTATTATGCGAATACCTACTACGAGTATGTAGTTTATATGCAAGTCATCGCTAACAGCACATCACCCCCTATTCCCCCAGCCACAACTAACCCCACTCGGCTAGGCACTGCCATTGCCACCGCCACTCACTGGCAAAATTGCGCATGCATTAATGCCTGGCTGCTTGCTAAAAGGCGCATTTGTTGCCAGTTGCTGCCAATGAGTGCATACTTTTAGGCTGGCATAGACACATGTCACTGGTTGGCAGTCGCTGTCGTAGCGCATAATAAAACCACTCACTCATTCATTCATTCATTCTATAGGTTGCTGCAACTAGCAGTGTTCGGACTTCTGACACTCTATTGGTAGATTTATAGCACTTTGCGCATTAGATTTTCATTTAGGCTTAAAATCGAAATGCGCCAAAAATCTATTTTGATTTCCTATAGTTGGGATACTACCTTTTGTGTTTTTGGTGGAGTATTATCGAAACAGATAGTAGTTTGCCTGATAGGAGCAGTACATACACGACTGTCGCGGAATCGATTTGGTGTGACCAGTGGAACTTTCTGATCCATTTTTGGATACCTCAAATAAAGCTTTCAAATCTACTTTAAGAGATAATAATTTTTCTATCTTCTACATGGAACCAAAAGCTTGTGGTATCACAATGGTCAGTTAGGTTCAAACCTCAAGTGCGTCGTAATTCACCACTGTTTTTTCTAATTTCATCTTTTATAGGAAATTAATTTCTAATATTTCATTGATCAACCACCCACATTTAATCTCTAACCAAAACCTACCACTCCTTTCTCAAATCTACCTCTGTTTATTTGCAAATAAATCGCTTTTTAAATTTTTAAAGTTCGCACACTGTCCACCACTGTTGGTATATAAGTTTTGATACTAGCTAGAATCATTAGGTATGCTACGAATGTTGAATTTAAGAGAAATAGTATTTTATAGTAATTGTCAAGAATACTTTAAAATTTAACATTACTTAAAATAATATTACACAAATTTAAATAAATAAATATTAAAACATAATTCTGAGCATTCTGTAGTTATTTCAGAATAGTTGGTAAAACATTTTCAATTGTTTCCTGATGATGATCTCATATTGAGATCGAAATAACGACACTAAAATTAGAAATACATAAAACATTTATTATTTTATTAAAATTTTTAAAAAAGGCCTTGAGCTTAACAAAAACTTTTACAAAAACTTTAATAATTGAAGGCCAATAATAATTAACAAAAATGTTAAAAGTTTAAGTTAAACTAGACTGGAACTGTTTTTGGAAAAAAATTAGAAGTAACTAGAAGCAAAGAATTTCGTTATTATTCCCAATCACTCTTTCAACTAAGTAAGCAAGTTAGGATATGAACCTCCTCGGAAACGATATATTTGAATCGTGGCAATTTCTGGTAAGCTTTCAAATAGCACAACGGCACTGCCGAAAGCTGTCGATTCAGCACCGTACCCACCCAAACAACCGCTTTTTCGACAGAATCAAAGTTTTGCTATCAAAAATGTTTAAACCGCTCACTACAATTGGATCACTGCATTTGAGTGGGGTAATTTTTAATACTTCTAGTAATTTTAGAAACTTTTCCCAAATATTTAAACTTGCTTTAAGAAACTTTCATAAAATATGGACTTTGCTTCTTTCAAAAAACTTTTAATAAATCTCAAAAAATCGTTATCAGACTTGATGCATGATACGACTCGATAAGTATGCGCTTTAGCTAGATAAACATTTGTGTTACACGAAATTAATCTTCGAAAAAATTCAACTTAAAGTTTTACAAATTTTGAATTATTCGCAACATCCCTAATATATAACTTTAAGTTTGTACACCGATGCGTATAAGTAACTTTTGCATATTTTGTTTAGTGGTTTTAGACTTAGCGTTCACTTAACTAAAATGCATTTAAGTTCTTGTTAGTTGTTGTTTTTGTTTTTAAGTTAGTTGAACTCGCTTTTATGTCTCTCATCCCACAAAACAATTTATGTTAATTATACACTTGATAATTCTAGTCCTACGGGGTAACACACAACTATGTATGAAACAAGTTGTTTTTGTTAAAAGGAAAGAATGTCAAAGTATGTTGCAAAAAGGTAGAGCAAAGTTCTTCTGCTGATTTAACGGTTAACTTAACTAGAGTAGTAATGCTTTAAAGCAAAACCGCACTTTTGTTATGAATATTTTAAGGGATGAATGCATGCATTTACTGCAAGTAAGTAGATAAGATTAAATTAGTAGCGAGTAATTTACACCTAAGAATGCCTACTAGAGAAGATATGTACATATGTGCTACCAGATGCATTAGATAATTAATCTAATTTATGAGATTGCTGTGTGCTCATAGAGAAATCCAGTTCATAATGAGTGCTGATGCAGTTAGGTATTCTCATAGATTTGGAATATAGTTTAAGATCCTTTCGTGAATCCTTATGATTGTTATTTGATTGGCACAGCATCAGTATTTTTTTGGGCATAATCTCAACCCCTAACTCGCAGTGGCGACCTATCTAGTCGAGGTCGATGCCATTTAAATAGGCTGATGTTTAACATAAGATAGACATTTCATGTAACATTTTTAAAGACTAATCACAATTTAAAAAAAAAAAAAAATTTTTATTACTTCGTTTTTCATTACATCAACCCACCGGTAAAAGCTGTTAAGCCCTTTTTCACTCAATACAGCTTTCACATACTCTTGGAAAGCTATGGGTGCCATGTTTATAATCGTTAAAGCTTACGAAGAAAGAATGTCTGATAGTTCTTAAAAAAAAAAAAATTATGAAAAGCTGCTATCCCGGTCATTCGTAAAGCTTAAAGCTGACGTGCACTTTTTACTCCATAACGTTTTTTCGTTTTTCCGAAAAATAAAAACACACTGTATTGAGTTGGCAGCTTTTACCCGGACGTTAATATTCTCTCGCATCACATATCACAATTCAAATTACTTTGTGCACTAATCGAACTAAAATGAATAATGGCAAGCTCATTTTACATATATTTTTTTCTTTCGGATATTTTAATCTTTTCCACAAGCTATTGATACTTTTGTATATTTCTTCCCCAAAACGTCTTTTGTTATTGGAACTGACGATCATTTACAAACCATGATTTTTTATTGCTATACCCCCAAATAGAGCTCTAGAGTTAGCGATCCATCTATTCCATAAATCGGATTTCAAAGATACATTAAAAAATATTTTGGCTGTTAGAAAAAAAGAAAAATGTTCCCGAAACCGTCTCAACTTAAGTTTCTGATTTTAAAATTTATATTTTTTGTATAGGGACCAACCAAGTCCAACGCGTTTTCTACTGCACTTTCCCTTCATATAAGTTTAGCTCGATTCTATGACAAATGCAGGGAAAACTGTAGTCTGATTTAAGCTTTTATATTAAACCAAATTGGTTCATAAAAAGCAAGTCATTTATTTTAGGATGAAAAACTATCGCTTACAATCGTAAACCCTTCCTTAGCCTAAAATCACTTCGTGTGTATTCGTCTATGCCGTTAAGCTAAAGCTCAATGAAATATTTTATGCATATATTTATATTTTGGTGCATTATATATTCGATAGCTTAGGTTGGGTACATACATATTTGTTGCTGTTTTAGCTTTTAACCTTTTTAGAAGCTAACAATTCATAGCCTCCAGCCAAACGATTTGCTTAATGTTGGGGAATAAATGCTGAAGTTGACATATTTTCAGAATAAATCGTGCAAATATATCGACGTTTTCAACTTCAATATTGTCACATGGTGCATTTGATAAGTGAAGGGGAAAAGGCTGCTATTATATATCGTAAAACGTACACATAAATTTTAGTTAGTGCAGATTTTGATAAAATTGAAGAACGCAAAAGTTGGAGTCAGGTGTTAGTTCCCTGCTTCGTTCAATGGGCCCAACTTGTTGTCTCTGCCACATGATGTGCTCAAATTTCCCAGATTATACGAACTGCCATCGTCCGTTGCAACATAAGATAAAGTTAAAAGATTCATCAAAAATTAAAATCCTCATAGATTAATATTTTTTTCAAAGCTTCAGAATTCATAAATTTGTTCACCTATCCCATGGATTAAGTGACTGATGCACCTAATACCCATGACAGTTTTAGTTAACAAAAGTGAAAATTAAAAATGAAATAAAATTCCTTTTTCCTGCATTGTTTGATGTAATTTTCATTTCAATCTTTCTCATCCATGACAAAGCTCTAAGTAAAGATGACGGGTTTTATTATACCTGCCAGCAGATAAACTAATTAAAATTTCAACACCAATTTCTGGATATCTGCCTATCCTTTTTCATAGTTTTATTGCAATTTTGTTTCTATAACTCCAGCAGCCGGCTTAGCCCAAAAGGACGCTATTGTTTAAGTAGTATATTAAAATCACACATATACAGTTGTGGGTGAAAAAATAGTAGCAACATACAAAAATGCCTTGTATAGTAAAAAACAAAAGGTGCGAGTTTAAGAGGAGGCAAGATGACTCTCTCCTAGAAATTCAAAGATCGTAACTTGTTAGCAGCAAAAACAAGACAAGCAGAAAACTTGATTGAAAACTTAAGCTTTAAGTTTTTTACTAAAGGGACAAGAATAGAGATAGTGATAGTGATAGTGATAGCGATAGTGATAGTGATAGTGATAGTGATAGTGATAGTGATAGTGATAGTGATAGTGATAGTGATAGTGATAGTGATAGTGATAGTGATAGTGATAGTGATAGTGATAGTGATAGTGATAGTGATAGTGATAGTGATAGTGATAGTGATAGTGATAGTGATAGTGATAGTGATAGTGATAGTGATAGTCATAGTGATAGTGATAGTGATAGTGATGGTGATGGTGATAGTGATAGTGATAGTGATAGTGATAGTGATAGTGATAGTGATAGTGATAGTGATAGTGATAGTGATATTGATAGTGATAGTGATAGTGATAGTGATAGTGATAGTGATAGTGATAGTGGTAGTGATAGTGATAGTGATAGTGATAGTGATAGTGATAGTGATAGTGATAGTGATAGTGATAGTGATAGTGAAAGTGATAGTGATAGTGATAGTGATAGTGATAGTGATAGTGATATGATAAGACATATAAGAGATAAACGATATGATCAGAAGCAAATGAAGAGAAAGAAAAGTAAGGTTGGCAGTTAAAAGAATATAGATCTAATATGAGATGACAGTCTATTAAGTGCTATTTTTTTAGTCAGAACTGTAGATTCAAAGTGAGACTTTTGTTTATATAGATGTGTTAACACTTCCACATATTACCAGCTGTGAAACAGAATACCAGTCGAAAATCAACTAGTTTTAAGTCAGTGTTGTTGTTTAGCTGGGCCGATTTTGGAGGGTGGCCTAGTTTTTTCTAAAGATTGAAAGAAAATGATGGCTCTAACCTAACATTTATTTAAAATAAAACAATTGTAAATGCTTTGGAATTCGTATAGAAGAGGGTACAATTGGTTGCGCCATAGGACGTGCTTTGCGACTCATCCCGTACGCATCCTGACTAATCGCATTTTACAAAGGATAGTTTCTAGTGCATTGCTTTTGGTTAATTCTTGGCATGGCATAACTATAAGCATATTTAACCAGTTATATTCATATCTGACTAGTATATTTATGTATATGCTCTGGTGAATATCTCTACATAAGTATGTACATATAGGTGCTTATAATTTTCAATGTGTGTTAAGTGCTGTCCCATTGTTCGACACTCACATTTTAAATTAAGTTGGAGTGCTCCCCGGAGAGGACATTTTAGTAGCATTTAAAATTTTTTTTTTTTCCACCACAGCAAAAGTTGAACGATAAAATCTCGCTATATTTCACATATGAACGTTAGACATGTGGAGATATCTATGTATATTCATTATAATTCCCTTGATGGGGTTGGTAAAGTTAAAGTTTTTAGTGTTAATATGAGGCCCACGGGAAGTTGCGGGGGGGGTATTCAAAAGCACTGTGTCTAGCCGCACAGGCACAAGCGATTGTGGCTTGCACGTAGTGAAACTTTTGGTTTGCTAAAGAATTTTTTTAATGCTACATATATTGACTTTGGCTGTTGGGTGTGCGAGCATTAAACTCGGTGATGTGCATATGTATAAACCTATAGACATAGACGCGAGTAGATATGTGTAGTGTTTGCAAAAAATGAAAAAAAAAAAAATTAAATGTGGACATTGTGCATGATAAAACCACATAAAATTTATTTCCAAAGGTGAGTGTGTGGTATTTAGTATTTGCACTTTATTGGATTTTTAGATCGTATGAGAAGACTGTCATATGTTAGTTGATATTCTCCCCTAGCTGACAATGAAGTTGACGAGAATGGGAATCGGCCGTATAAGAATAAAAAATGAGACGAATTTTGTTAAAGATGGAACTACTCTCTCAAAAAGCTTCTTCATCATTATCAGCTCATTTCCTGGTCTAGTAGGACCACTAGGAATTTACCTTTCCTATGTGGAAACCGATAGCTAACAAACCTATTCTTTATGGATTCCTACAAAGACACACCCATCACTTTGCAAGCACTTCGATCTTCAACGACTGTAGTTGCCAAGTCAAAGTAAATTACCAACAATTTTTCGTTAAAACATTACCAATAGTGAAATCCAATTGCGATGCCAATTTCGCTATAATCATCATGCATTTCACTCCTTTCTATAAATTTTGATATTTTTTATTTCCTTCATTCCCTTTTTTTACAACTCCATGCTCGAACAGTGAAGTATTTAACAACAACAACAACAACAACAAAATTGCTACTCAATGCATTGTTGCTATGTTACAATGCTTGTGTTTTGCTTCCATTTAATTTTCCAGCATTCACTAGGCCTCCGCCATTCAGACGCATTTCAAGTGTCGCTTTTGTAACATCAACGACCTACCATGACTTATTTCCTCATTCTTGTTGTTTCACAATTATGGTTAAATGCCTTAAAGCACCCACTTCATTTAGCGGCAAAGAAATCAGAACAAATGTTCATTGCTGCTTGTTGAAAGAACAAGACGAACTAGAAAAAATGAAAAAAAAAACTTATTACTGGCGGTAAAAAAAAAGAAAAAAAAAGAAAACAAATGTGATGAAGTGTTGATAAGCAACTTTTGGGTCTTCCGGGGGCTTATCTGGTACACGAATGTTTCCATAACCTTAGTAACCTTTGTGTTATAATCAAAATTTGCCATGTGTAGGTTGTAGAAGGTTGTATTGAACCCCTCCCTTTGGAACGAACTACCAACAAGAAAATAACTGGCGAGTAAGCGTATGATAAGTTAGCGAGTAGAATAAAAAATGTGGTAAACTAGGAAGTAGCGAGTCAAGGGCACGGCGGATTAAATGCGTCCAGATATAATTTTGTTTTATTCTGAATTTATTTTATTTTATTTTACTTTATTTTATTTTATTTTATTTTATTTTATTTTATTTTATTTTATTTTATTTTATTTTATTTTATTTTATTTTATTTTATTTTATTTTATTTTATTTTATTTTATTTTATTTTATTTTAATTAATTCATTTTATTTTATTTTATTTTATTTTATTTTATTTTATTTTATTTTATTTTATTTTATTTTATTTTATTTTATTTTATTTTATTTTATTTTATTTTATTTTATTTTATTATATTTTATTTTATTTTATTTTATATTATTTTATTTTTTTTTATTTTATTTTATTTTATTTGAATTTATTTTATTTTATTTTTATTTTTGGATTTACCACAGCTTCTGATTTAGGTGGTTAAATCTGTCTTCCAGCTCCATTAAACTCATACTTTTGCCCGTCCTATTTAAGTTAAGAGGGTTCTCATCATTAACTATTCAACTAAAAGCTCATAAGTGTGTGCTCCTGGAGTTTCTGTTAGATGTCACTTCTATATAGACAATCCACCTCGAGGCCAGGGAATCCGACACATCATTATCCAGGGTAATCTTCAAAGTTGTCCACTCTCAGGTCATTGCTTTTACTACTCAAGAAGACAATCAACCCTCAAACAAACACTACCCGCTTTGTAACTTCAATTCCTTTTAAAACTTCTATTCGCTAAATAATTGCCATATTCGTTTAACAATCGCGCTTTGTCCATTTAAAATTTTTTTCATTTTCCAATAACACAAAGCTTTTTATTTGCCATCCAATCAAGCCTTCATATTGCCATACAAGAAGCGACATTACCACCAACACTTGCATTTTGAATGGCAAACGATTCGATTTAATCGAGTATTACCATATCGACTGTCAATGCCGAAATTGCTGCGCGCGACTATGGATAACTTAGCCGGTGTGAATGCTTCCGCCATTTGACTAGACTGTTTTGATTACAAAACAGGAAATTGCTTTCCAAATTTGTTTGCACTCAACTACCTGTCGCTGGATTTGCTATGTGGCCAGCTAAAAATGCAGTAGTCCGCATTTGTCCCACTTCAACTCTTTAACTGAGCAAACTAAATGGAGGCAATAAATATGTTAAAACTGATGCTGCAGCAATTGTGAGCGCTTTCAAATTCATTAACATTTGATGGCTGAAATTTGCACATGATGTTGAAAATATTGGGAGCAATGAGCATTTTATAAATTTAAACTAAGGGAAGAGAACATAGAACTCGGTGGAAATTACTTAAATTTCGTTTAAAACAAAAAAAAAAAATTATGAGCTGCTTCTAATTTTTGATACAAATACGGTGGTACGTAATGCTTTTTGCCGAATCCGTATGGCATTTACTAAGAAGAACTTTATATTATTAAAATATTTAAGATCCCCCTGGCCATAATATTGGTTCACAACTTTGAAACCAGCCAAGTTGTATAACCAATGAATATCTTTAATTTTAAGTCAGACTGTGTAAGTAATGTAACGGTTTGTATCCATTCGGATTACATCACAACGTCCATCATCGAATAATCGCTGGTGGAAGATTATTCGATTTTGACTAATCGAATTTTGAAAATCGAATATTGTATCATTCGAATAAATGCTGGCGAAAGATTATTCGATTTTCACTAATCGAATTTTGAAAATCGAATACTAAATCATTCGAATAATTGCTGGTGAAAGATGATTCGAATGTAGAAAATCGTATATACAAAAGTATACAAAAAATGATATTATGAATTTAGAACGGTTTTTAGTACGGATTATCAAGCAATAAATAGCACATTGAATGCACAAAGTTGGTAACGTTTACAATTATATATAATTTTTTTTCATGAAGCCCTTATTGTAAAGGAAAGTCAGGAGACTCACATTTTGTGTCAATAAACAGCCTCTGCGTGGGGTAACAATATTTCCAACTACCGAAAATGTGCGCTTAGACTCCGCCGATTTAGCTGGAATACTTAAATATTTCGTAGCCAAGCCGAACAGATTCGGATATGCTCTATAAGACCTCTGAGATTTTGTACATAAGGCTGCAATTTCTGAGGTAGCTTCTTATTACGTGCTATAGGTGACAAAGGATTTGAAACCATTTCTCGATTTTTAAAGCACTCCTGGTATTAGTTGGCAACCCTTCAAGTGTATTCCTAATAGCAAAACTATTCTCAGCAGTTTCTTTCAAAATATCCATTTCACCCTTCGCTAACTACCAAACTCCTCTTTATGTATATTCACGCTTAATCCCTACATATCGGCGACGGTAAAAGCTTATACCATTCGATGTCAGAAGTGAAAGTAATAATTCAATCTCATAATCCCCATTCACTTTTCGTGAATATGTAGGAACAATTTGAGCGTAGTTTACTAGTTATACCAGCATATGCTAAGATAACAGCTTGTCTAGACGTGAGAGCGTAAAAGAAAGTTATGGTAAATAGATGTACACATAAGAAAATACGGACGTCTGGTGCAGTAAGAAGTTAGAACTAAAGAAAATCAAAGATAAAGAAGTGCGGCAGTGCAGTATACTTACTGCAGTACTTACAAATCGCAAATCAGCAGAAACTTTAAACTTTTTGTGTACTTACGAAAATTTTCATTTATCTTGGTTTGTGAAGCAGAAGTTGGATATGCACACAAACTCACACACATACTTAAGTGGAGCACAAATTGATGAAAAAAAGTAGTTCCCTCTCAACTTTTTTGAACAATACGTTTTGAAGACAAGCAAGATAGTCTAAGTTCGGTGTGAAGTTGTTACATTACACCTCATACATTGGCGGTTTTTGTTTTCGGAGGAAATATTTTTACATCCATAACCGTGGAAGTACTCATTTCAGAGGAGCACTAAGTTTTGAGGTTTAAATAAGGTTAGTTGTGCTTAAATACATAAATCACAAAAAAAAAAAAAAAAAAAAAAGAAAAAAATTTATTGATGGCGCGAATACCAATTACTCGCGGAGTCTACTGAAAATAAATCGAATTATTATATGTGACCCGGTCTATGAAAAGATGGCTTGTGACTCCAAAAAATTTTTTCCACTTTTTTTCTGGTTTCGATAGTTTTTGAGACGCTCTTTCAAGTGGTAAAAACTAGAAAGTCATCCCTCGCTTAGAAGTCCACAGCACTTTTCTCGTTATTAGATCTTTCCTCTGTTATTTCTCTCATTTTATTTTCTATTAAACATTTTTATTAGAGCAGTTTGATCGCCTATTTGCCGATCTCGAGCATTCATCGTGTTTACGCACGATTTCCGAACAACAGTAATTCAAGGCATGCATAGACAATCAACTCAAGCAAAGCACTTGTACATACACACTCACATTAAAAAGTAGTCGAGCAACAATTCTAACTAAGCTAGCATTCTCAACACAAGTCTGACTTACAACTGAAATATGCACATAAACAACATCAACAACAAGGCACGGACAGAGACGCAGACAGATGTTACGTGTAATTTCGCTGCCTTACCGAGCGAAAAGGTGCTCACACAAAAAAAATTTTAAATGAGCAAAAATTGAAGGGCGAATACCTACTTTTCTCTCGATTTATTTTCTCCGTAATATCACAACAAACTCTTGGTGGTGATCGAAAGTCAAAAGCCGACCGTATAATAAGGCCACTCAACCATAAATATTTTAGTGGTTATGAAGGCAGGTTCGGCCTAAGATTTGTGTTAGGAGAAGGGGGTTGGTCTTTCATTACATTTTTTCCCCCAAGCCCGCAATAGGAAGAACGAAATGTGCTGATGTCAAAAATCGAAATTACTAGTTGACCATATCCGGCACCTGACTTAAGAAAGATTCATTGAGATACAAGGTTGTGTAGTGATTCAAGAATCTGCAACTGGATCGACACAATAGACGGACGGTATGCTTCCAACGTTTTATAGTTTGTCAATAAACTTGCAGCTGATTACTGTTGTTATTAATGGTGCTTCAGCTTATTTCTGAGGTCAGCTCTTTAAGAGCGCAAGTCTCTTATAGCTCTGTCTTTATATGAGTTTCTATAGCTTTGAAGGGCACCTGCCTCAGAGGGGAGAAGCTGCACTCCTCGCCACGATGAACCACAAAGCCGTATGTTCAATTTGGTTCATTAAAAAAATTTTAAACCACTAATTTCGAGGGCATGCACCTACTTTAAGCCCTATCAAGCTCACAAAGACTACGTACTCAGAACTTCGAATACCCTCTCAAAGTTTACTATACTTTAGACTATTTTGAATCAACCGATTTATACATATGTTTCAAACTATTAAAAATTCGTGCTTCTTTCATAGGTTAAATTCAAATAAAAACTTTCGATGGAAACGTTACGTGCCATGCTCTCCAGATGATTTTCCTTTCTCTCCCAGTCCCAGAAGTTGCTAGAAATGCAGCCACCCGCTTAGCTCTTACCTTTTAAAAAAGAAAAAAAAAAAAACTCATATAGGAAAAGTTATCTACTTTAGAAGCTTTAAAGCTCACTTTTAAATTCGTTAAAATTTTAATATTTTCAGAACTTAAATCCCTTTCAAACGTTGCACACACTCTTCACTTTCATTAAAACACTTTTTGCCACTGCTATTTGTTGAAAATTAATTACCACAGTTTAGTCAAATAAACTAAAAATCTAACGAAATTCCAATTAAACGAATTTTGTGAATAAATGAAAGAAAGCGAAAAATAAATTTTTTTAAACGAAGCGTAAAATTTGGAAAATGTTTGTAAAAGAGGAAGAGTAAAGCAGTATTTCAATAGCGAAAGAGTGAATTTGTTGTTTGTTTGTTATTTTTCGTTTGGTTGTAATAATAATAAACAAAAACTGGCAGATTAACCAGGTGTAACGGAGCACAGTGGGGGTGCAGTGGGGGTGTACTCGTAGTATGTGCCAACAACGTCAAAATTAAATTGGGTGTCATGGGTAAAGTGAGCTACAGTACAAACAGTGAATTCCTTTTTTTTTTAATTTTTCGGTTTTTCTTTTCTGTTGATGTCACTCGGCATTATGGTGATAGCTTTTACCGCTTGTCCTCACCAAAAGCTTTGGTTTTAATAAATTCATAACGCAAATGGAAATTCACTTTTATGGTGTGACAAAATTGGTATTGTGTGGTTGGTGGCGTTACCTCTTTTTAATCGACTTCATATACATACATATATTCACATGTATGTGCTTATGTATATATGTACTCTTGGTATACCTGTACATACATACATATATACATTTACATATATGCAACTAAATAATGGACTGAGGGAAGCGAAAGAATTTCCATATGAGGGAAAGATGCAAAAGTTCAACGATTTACATATAACAGAGATATTTTACAGTGTTAGCCAAAAATGTTCGGAATTTGCCAAAGTCGAAAATGTAAAATGTTGGCAGGGTTGCCATATAATTTAGTTCGATCTAGGCATTCTTCAGTAAAGATAATGTGGTTAATTATATCTATAAATTAACTTACCAACAGCGTTTATCAATTTAAATGGCTTAGTTTATTTGGGCCAGATTTGGGAGAAAAACAATTATTTCATTAGGTGGCAACCTTTGTCAGTAATCCTATGAGTACTAAAAAATATTTGAATCAAACTACGATGCACAAATTTTTCTGTTGAATACTTCAATTAACGTATCTTACTTGAGTTTGTTTAATTCCAGGTGTCTGGCAACTCCGAAGAAATATCCAATTAGCAATACCTAGAATTATTTTTGTTAAACTGTCTTTGTTTTCATACCCAAAAAAGCATATCTCAAAAAATTTTTAAAAATTTTAGATAGGCGGCAACACCATTAAAAATTGTAAGTGGCAATACCCAGACAAAAGTGCAGAAATTGTATCAAATAAACTTAATTCAAGTGTATCAAGTCGTTTTGGAAACGATGACGGTACGCAAAAGAAAAACTATGATGCGATTGGTTGGCCAATATGATAACTTAGAAATATTTTTACTGCAATAAGACGTAAATTAACTTTCGTTTGGTACACATAACCCATTTTATAAAAAAAAAAAATAATTTTAGAAGAATACAAATAGGTGGAAAAACATTCTAAGTGGCAACACTTAAATTAAAGTTATTAGACTGCATCAAAAAACCAGCCCACATTACTTCAGAGAAATGTATCAACGCATTACCGGAAAACTAGGGGACATCCCAAACAAATTTATAGAGTAGAACTATGTGGCAACCCTTATAAAATAAACATTATAAATGACAATCTTGTTCCAAGAGCTGCTTGGCTAGAACGTAAAACACCATTCCCAAAATAAATTTTAGCCAAATCATTTGATCCGCTTTCGCAATAATGGTGTATCGGGCTCGGTTTAAAAATGTGGGTCACTGTGAGCAGCTTTGCGTGTTGTGCTTTAATTAAATTCGTTAATTTCGATTCTCTTTTCACTCAGACGTTTGTTAAAAACACTTTTGATATTTGCAAACAACACCTTACTCGTACAAGACGTATGTACATAGTTAAGGGCTTTGGGACAAAATAAAGCATTTTTACTTAGCAAATATAAGTACTTTAAGTACCCATTCTAAGCACTTTATAAGTTCATATATAAGCGAGTACTTAGGTCGAGGTTCGACAAGCTTTGATAAAAACTTTAAAGTACATACATAAGCAATTTATGTTTAATATCTAAGCACTTTATAAGCTTATATATAAGTGCTTAAATCTAAATCTCTAAGCCCTTTGAAAAGTCAAACATAGGTACTTTCAGTCGAAGCTTTGTAAGTTTATATATAACTGCTTTCAAACCAAGTTCTAAGCACTTTGTAAGTGCAAATATAAATACTTTGGTTACGATCACTAAGCGGTGTGTAAGGGCAAATATTTGTAATTTAATTGAGGTGATCATTGTAAAGATCTATGCTTAGTATTTTCAAATTATCTTAAGAAAGTCTTCGTCGTTAATGCCAATGGATTATACAAATTTATACAATGCTTAGCTGGCTTGTATGTTGCTGAATTTTTAATTCTCAAAAGCGATGGCGTTAAAACAAAGTGGGTTGTGGAGAATGCAAAATGAAAAGTAATAAAATCGAAATATATACGCACATACATATTTTGTGGAATGAGAATAAAATAGTATGCAAATATATATTCGATTACAATTCGTGGCCAATTTCAGTAAACCTACAGCTACAATGGACAGAACATACGTACATACTACCCAGTCAACCAAAAGTAGGAAAATATACTCAAAATAAATAACACATTTCTCAGAGCTTTACCCTCAGAAATGAGCTCTTTTCAAAGCACAGAAAGAAGCGAAAAATCGCTCTGGCGCACCCTAAAAGAAGTCATAAAAAGCATTCAATAAGTTTGGAGTGTTTTATGAGCCCTTTAAAATGCGCTTCGAGTATTTTTGAACTCTTTTGGGCACCTTTTATTGATGCCTTTCTGAGTATTTTTAGTTGTAGAACTTTTTGAACTCTTTTTGGAGTATTTTGTTAATGCTTTTCTGAAGATTTCTTTAAGTATTTTATAACTCTTTATAGACAAATTTTTTCACCTCATTTTGAAGACTTTTGAATGTTTTTTTTTTAGAGTAATTTTGGAGATTTATATCTGTTTCTTTCTAATGAGAAAAATACAAATTTTGAGCAAAAAAAAAAATAACTCAAATTACTGACGCTTTTTAGATCATTATTTCGGAGTCCTCCAGCATTGGTTAGCTGGGTAGCATTGTTCAATAATCGATATACATACATATATTGACGATAGCATACATGTATGTACATCAGCACAAAGGTTATGTAGAGTTCAATAATCACATACGTTTTAAAAATTTATGGTTTTTTAATAGCTCTCCAACCAACGTCACTGGCGGCGGATATAACGCGGACAACCAACCATTCGCAAAGCCAAGCTGCCCCCCTTTTTGATAGTAGTGTGTACTATCGCATATTTGTATGTATGTATGTATGTATTTCGATTGGTTTGCTGGAGCTTTTTGTAACAGAGTGAAGATGTCTCATCTTTTGGCCTTTTTCGTGTATGTATTGCGAATATTTTACGCCATTAATTTTGGACTTTTCTTTGTAAAAGCAATAAATTTTTCAGTTTGCAATTTATGAAATTCCAAAATAAAGGAAACGGACAATTTCTCTTGCTTGTCAGTGCACTTTGCAATTGGCTTTTGTATATCATTCGTACTTACATATATTAGTTTGATATTTAAATATCATGCATTTGTATTTACATTAGGGTGGGCGCATTTACATGGAACTCTAAAGTCAAGTTTGGTGATTTTTAAGAGATGAAGGAGAGAACTACATATTATACTCAAATACTTGGTACAACTATGTATATGTAAATAAATTTCCCAGATCTATGGCTCATGCTCTTCTTCCAATTTCGAACTATCGAAAAATATTCTACCTGTCTAATAGATGTATTTACGATTTACATATTCCATGGTAACTGCATTGAAGAATATATTGTAGATAGAAACATAAACTGCAAAAGGGTAGAGTTAGAGCTCTTTCATATTAAATATTCATTTAAATATTGTAAAGGAAATTGAAAAGGATTCGAACTGACACATAAGCTTAAATTGAAAATCGCAAATATCAGATATGAGATACAGAGATATGCAAGTGAAATGCGTTGCATGGAAATTCATTTTTCCAGATTTATCCAAAGAAATGATGAACAGGAATTTAATTGTACTTGGATACAAACATAAATACATACATACTTACATACATGAGAGTTGCCCAGAGCTCGTCAGAGTAACTATGGGAAAAGAAAATGTA
Organism: Sphenella marginata; assembly: GCA_951509765.1. Classification (NCBI taxonomy): domain Eukaryota; kingdom Metazoa; phylum Arthropoda; class Insecta; order Diptera; family Tephritidae; genus Sphenella; species Sphenella marginata. Next base: position 14,676,215 of record OX608081.1, on the reverse strand, counting down.
TGAAATTGTTTCGTGTGATAATTGAACTGCACAATTGTCTATTCGGACAAAAAAAATGTTGTTCAAAAATTCCATAGATACTTCGGTTTTCAATTATGGATCCTAGTAACCAGAACAAAAGTGATAAACTGAAGTTGCGCTTCTTTTTTTTGACATTTAAGTACGTGCTTTTGACACTTTATGCCGTTCTCTTTAAGATCTCATAATGACTTTGCCACCTTTATTTTATTTTTTTTGTTGCTAAGTGCTGCAAAATATCTGGAAAATACAAATCAAAACACTTAGCAGGGGTTGTTGTATAGACCCCTACACCTAATCTAAGTAAATAAGAAGATAGCATAAATGTTTAAATGCACCATTAGAGATGCACAGGCGAGTTTACATATACATATGAATGCACAAGTAGTGAGAAGAACCCTAAAGGAATTGCCAAAAGAAGCATGATGTATCTGCTACCTGCTCCTGACACTTTGCTTTGTTCCAAGTGCTACAATTCATTCATGACTTCGACACTCTTCCATTTTATACTTTTTGGCTTAAGAAACTAAAGTCCTTAGATTTAGAAGCGTCTTAGTCCTACTCAGACCACAAGAGCTTGTCAGCCAAAAGTAAAAACACTTTATTGAAAATGTCACAAAGTTTCCCATGGATACCCCTTTTGCATGTGAAAAGGTGGATGAGTGGGGCACAGCCAGCATTGCACCAATGTAGGGTTAAGTGTCGTATGGGGAATTCTGGTTGCTGTCAGATACTTTCATTTAACGATATTTGGTGTCTAGTTAAGTGTGCTCAACACTTTTTGCTGCTGCAAATGTTTGAGTTTACACTCAACTTCGCTGAATATAATTTTCTAGCAATTATCGTTCTGTTTCTACTTTAATTGATGCTTGTGTGGTAAGCAAGAGCTAATGGAACATAAATATTAGACTGGACCGAAAAAAAACTTTCAGAACTAAATTATAAAAGTTGAAGTGTTTAACCAATTCCATTCATTCTTCTGCGGAATATAGCCTGTAATAATTTTGTTCTGATATTTTCGTAGGTTTTTCGATTATGCTAAATTCTTGATCTTCTGTAATATATGTAAATGCGCAATTTATGGAAGATTGACTCGCTTTACGGCCGAACTATAAATCTTAGGTATAAACAATTATATAAGTTTGAATAAACGTGGCCAAGCTGAAGGGCAATCAGTCAAAAAATATTAATAAAAGTGAATTTCAATATAGAAAAATGAGTTTGAAAATGACACCAATACAAATGGCAAAAACACATATTCACTTAGTTTAGTCGTTGTTGTGTGAGTAGATATGTCTTGCATGTTATGATTCGTGTGATCGGCTCGCACTGTAAAATTTTCGTTAGTACTCGTATAAATTTGAACTTTTTTGAACTAATTTGAGTGCAGTTAAAAAACTCCAGTTGTAACCAAATATATCAGGGACGGAAAATAAAAGTTATTCTTTGTTTCGATCTCATAAAAGTCCGGGGTTAGATAGTGTCCCTGAAGAAAATTATTAAATTTTCTGTTGTCCCAGGACTTCTAGGATATTTATCCTGGCCACAATTAATTTTCCTGGCTTTTTTGAAAAAATTCCAAAAATAACTTAAAACCACGGACTTTTATTTTTTCTCGCCAGCAATAAAAGTTATCTTTGTCCTTATAATTTTTAAGGACAAAATAAAAGCCCGAACCAAAATCTACTAAACAGTCAATCCTCTTTCATATGATAAGAAATTCATTAAATTTAGATTGGCGGGTTGGTAGATTTTGGCTCGGACTTTTATTCTGTCCTTAAAAAATAAAAGGACACAGATAACTTGTATTATTGGCGAGAAAAAATAAAAGTCCGAGTTGTCCGATTATTTTTGTTGGGATAAGAATAAAAGTTCAGAAATAACTTTTATCTCTGGACTTTTATTTTAAAAGGAATAAAAGTACCCGTCCCTGAAATATATTTTCTGAAAAGTTTTGTATTTCACTACCTAACACATACACATTTTCATATAGCAGTTTTCTCGATTTGTTTGTGCGCACGTTCAAGTCAAACTTCTCTCTCAAATAACCTTTTAATTCCCCAATCTGTCTCGGTATGAATATTTAACGCGTTGCGGTTGCTTGTATTTTCTTGTTTTTATGCGTGTATTACCATCAAAATCAAACACACACTCTTACCATCAGCGGATTTTCATGTAAGCATTAGCATTTTAATGACACCGCTTGTCGAACAAATGGTTGCATTATGCGTTGGTTTGCCGTGGCAGACTGGGGACTGGCTTTAAACATCAGTTCAATTGGTTTGGAATATTCATTTAACTGATTTAAGTATACACTGCATAGTCCATAATAGCCGTCAAAAGCAAAATTTGATTGATATAAAAAACAAAAAAAAAATTTAGCTTTTCAAACTCAAAATCCGCATCCTTACATTTGCTGCAACCATTTCTACTCACACAGTAGCTTAACCTAGGTCCACATACATATATTGCCTTATTCAATTTAGAATTGACTTTCGTAATACCAATTATTCAGCTCATTTTCATGCTCATTCATGATGTATTCATGCACAGATCTTCGTTTGGCCATAAACGTTTGCAATGGGAATGGACAAATGACACTTGCACTACCAATTAATTTCAGTTATTGTCCTGTCACATTGTACACGAACAAAGAATGAGTCATGAATAGTTAGTAGTTGATGATTATGTATGTATATTTGTGTGTGCGTGTGTGAATGTGTGTGTGCTAGCCAAGAGTTATTCACACAAGACAATTCAAGTGACAAGAGCATTCATAACACTGCTGCAGCTGTTGCTTTGTATGCGATTGATGTGTGGGGGGGCGGGGCGTATGAGTAACTATGTAGGTACATACATAATTTGATTGAATGCAAGCGCTATGGTTTAGAGACGTGGCGGATATATGTATGTACTTAAACCGAAATACGTGTTTGAATCCGACGCATTCCGCAACTTTTCATCCAGTGTCAGTGAGTTACAAGCAACATAATAGGAATAATTAAATAATCAATTTGCTCAAAATAAACTTTATGAAACACTTTAAACAATTTAAGCACTTTCCTTAATTAACAACATTTCTTCTAAATTATAATATCCATTATACAAATGTTGTTGTTTTTATTAGCATAGCTCATTTCAAGTAAGTACAAATCCTATGTGTATGAAACTTGGTTAAATTTAATTAAGCTCAAGAGTATATTTTAACGTTTTATGCAAATTTAAACAGCTTCAACTATTATCGTAGTCTCAAATTACAGCAACAAATATTAGATAGCATCCTCTTGTTAATAATCAACTTAAAGCATTAAAGATATTGTCATTTATAAATCACATTTACAAAGAAATCTAATGACGCAAAGTTATTCATCATTCTTGTATACAGTTAACTAAATTAACAAAAACAATAACTAATTTTCTTTGCTCTGTTTACTGTGTTCATAGGTATATTATAATATGTAGGTATTAGGGCGGGTCGATTTAAAAATCTCTCATTGCTCTGTGAAAATCGTATTCTAGGGATCAAAATAAGAAACTTTGCCGACGGAACCATACCTCTAAAACGAATGCTGATGTCCCCCAATTTAGGTCGAATTTTTGGGTAGGGGGCCATGACGTATGAGTGACATTTTGGGGGCTTCTCTTAGGACTACAAATGATACCTACCCAAAAGTTCGACCCAAATTGGGGGACATCAGAATTCGTTTTAGAGGTATGGTTCCTTGGGCAAACTTTCTTTTTTTGATCCCTACAGAGCCTCTCCACAAATCGACCCGGCCTAGTATGTATGTATATTAGGTGCACATCTTGATTCAAATAGTAATTATTAACATGCGAATAAATCTGTAATGCATTCAAAAGCTAAAAGAGAATATATTTCATCTCATCGCATAGGTGTATGCAGCGGCGTAACAACTTAGGAGGGTTCTAGGGGGTGCAGAGAGCCCTTCATTTACCGAACATTTTTTTTGTTATACTGTTAATACAGTAGGGAACTTAACGTTTAAAATAAAACTATAAATTAAATAGTTTAAGTTAAAAACCAAAGTGAAAAACTAAAGTCAAAACGAACTACTTATTTTCTGATTGTAATTTTAGAACTAAGGCCTTTGAAGTGCAGAATTTTGTCTTCAAAACTAATAGTAAAGTTATAAATTAAAAAGATACGAGATCCCCCTATTCGTTGAATAAGAAGCACTCTCTACATCCTTTAGAAAAAACAAAAGAACTTTAACATTTTCTTACTCTTTGTAGAGGGACAGGGTAGACATATCCAAGCCATGAATGAAAGAGTACTCCCCATAACATTCTCTGGTTTGAGAGGAGAGATCTCCTCAAGTTATTAATTCTGTGTATATATGGAGCGAGAAAAAATTGTAGAACTATTTACATATACATAAATCAGCCCTGATACCATGTGCGATCAGCTAAGTTACCAGTTTAACTATTGTTTTTGAATGCTATGTTCACACTTATTTCTGATATGGGAGGAATTTTTTACTCCTCTAGGAGAAATATGAAATATGTATATCCCTGAATACTTTCTTAGGAAGTTTTCTTAAATTCTTAAACTCCCCCATAACTCGATTGAGATTCATTAAAAGGTGGAAATGGTGTAAATGTTGAGTGCACCTAGCCGGGTAGGAATTTCTGAAACGGGTTTCTTGAAATTATGATAATTTATTTTTGATCAATAAAGTTTGGAATGTACAAAAAATGTATACTGCTTTATCACCAATTTAAAATGTGTATCCTTCTCATAGTTAGTTGACCAGATTTTCATAATTCCACTGCCAATATTTCCGCATCCAAAAATTATTCAAGATCTCATATTTTATTTCTTTGAAATTCAGATTAAAAGGAATGCCCCATCATTTTGATGCCAATTGTAATTGCTTGAACACTTCCTGCTCTGTGATTTCTAAAGAAAATTTAATTGTTCAATTTATAATTCTGAAAAAATCTGAAGCCCGAAAGTTGATGTAGTTTCAACATCCTTCTTGCTTTTGCGCTTTTTTAGAGAAGGTCATAAATTAACCCCAATGTGCCATATTCTTTTCTTATGTCAAAAAAAATTGAATGGTCTTTTGTATTAGGCCGTTAAATGATTTGAGAATGAAGTGATAAATTTGCTTCTCAACCACGGCTGGGATATTCAAATTCCAATTTAGGTCATACCAGTTTCTATGAATCTTAGTTGTAGTCTTACCTACATTAAAATGGATGGCTGCACATGATGAAAGAAGGCAACTTATGCTAGCAACTTACTCAAAACTTTATGCACACAAAACGCTTTTACTTTGCCCATAACGTAACTATAAATATTCCAATTCCACCAAACTTAAATCCTATTGAAAATATATTCGTATACCCATAAGCCATTTACTTATTTTTAAAACCCGAATATCCTCATTTACCTTAACACCACATTAACCCTCTTTTTTTTATGGGAATCGTAGGAGATAGTGATAAAAAGCGAATGAAAGCTGAGATAAGAAAACGTACCATAAGCCATATAAAGTGCAGTAGTTGAATACCAATATAAAAAAAAGAAGATACGAAAACTGAAACCGCTGAATACACAAAAAGTGGTGAGTAACAACAATGAATGAATGAGAAACAGCTTTATCAGCCAGAGAAGACAATGATAACTGAGCCGGTGTTACTGACATATGCGGGCGCTGGACAAACAATATGGTCGGGCTATGTGATTACGATAACGCAGTAAAGCGGCGGTCATAATACAAAAGGCGATTAAATGTTCACTCAATAACAAAGGGAATGTGTAGCAAAAGGGAAAATCAATACCCGTAGATATTGGCATTGTGCATTGAAATTATCAATGGCTGGTAGTTGCGTATACGCCGCGTATAACGGAAATTTACTATTATGCCTGTTTTGGGTAACTGAATACAGATTTTGTTAAATTTGTTCAATTCTTAATTTAAGTTTGGCAGAAAGTTTGGAATTTTAAGCATGTATGTTGTCCCAGCAATTACTTTCTCGATTTTACTTTATTTTATTTAATTTTTATTTTATTTTATTTTAGTTTATTTCATTTTACTTTATTTTATTTAATTTTTATTTTATTTTATTTTATTTTATTTTATTTTATTTTATTTTATTTTATTTTATTTTATTTTATTTTATTTTATTTTATTTTATTTTATTTTATTTTATTTTATTTTATTTTATTTTATTTTATTTTATTTTATTTTATTTTATTTTATTTTATTTTATTTTATTTTATTTTATTTTATTTTATTTTATTTTATTTTATTTTATTTTATTTTATTTTATTTTATTTTATTTTATTTTATTTTATTTTATTTGAACTTATTTTATTTTATTTTATTTTATTTTATTTTATTTTATTTTATTTTATTTTATTTTATTTTATTTTATTTTATTTCATTTTATTTTATTTTATTTTATTTTATTTTATTTTATTTTATTTTATTTTATTTTATTTTATTTTATTTTATTTTATTTTATTTTGATTTATTTTATTTTATTTTATTTTATTTTATTTTATTTTATTTTATTTTATTTTATTTTATTTTATTTTATTTTATTTTATTTTATTTTATTTTATTTTATTTTATTTTATTTTGTTTTATTTTATTTTATTTTATTTTATTTTATTTTATTTTATTTTATTTTATTTTATTTTATTTTATTTTATTTTATTTTGTTTTATTTTATTTTATTTTATTTTATTTTATTTTATTTTATTTTATTTTATTTTCTTTTCTTTTCTTTTCTTTTCTTTTCTTTTATTTTATTTTATTTTATTTTATTTTATTTTATTTTATTTTATTTTATTTCATTTTATTCTATTTTATTTTATTTTATTTTATTTTATTTTATTTTATTTTATTTTATTTTATTTTATTTTATTTTATTTTATTTTATTTTATTTTATTTTATTTTATTTTATTTTATTTTATTTTATTAACCTTAGCTGTGCTGAAAAGCATTCGGAATCACAAGTTTGAAAAATCGTAACAACGCTTATAGGCACAAACAATATGACGAGGTATGTATGTATGTCAGTTCTGCTCCAAATGCTTTATAACTGTCCAATTGCTCTCGTTCTAATACGCGCCCACTCTCATACCCACGCATACATACATACATTATTACTCGCATATTTACATAAGTTTGGCTTGGTAATCCTTCGTGTATTTTCTCGTTTTATAAAGCCCGCTTTCAGGCGTACTCACATGTCAATAGTGCACGAAAGGTAACCCACAACCAATTCAGCTTGTTTGTGCCAGCAGCCGCAACTGTTTTTCATGCAAATTTTCATTTAATTTATGGCTGTGCGCTGCTTGTTTTGCGATTTTGTGCAGATTTTAGGAATTTTTGAAAACATAAAAGATTGAAAAAAAAAACGCACACTAACAAAAACAAATACTAATAGTAAAATCATAGAGCTGTTGGCGAGTAGTAGTAGTTTAGTTATGTACATGGATGGATGAGTGACTCGAAGCTAGAACGGACTCGTGTTTATGAGCGCTGCGGTTTTTGTGTTGTTTATTAAATTTGAAATTTTTTTTTCGCTATTCGCTCTGCTTTAGTTATTATTGTAAATCGCATGTTTGATTTGAATTTGTTGAGCTTTATGCATTTGACTTTTGCGTCTAATCTTCTGTAAAGTTATAGGATAATTTTGTGTTTTTGAATTGAAAATATTTTTTGGAGTGATTCGTGTTGTTTGGCTATTAGAGATTTTACATGTGAAATTATCATCAACATTTGAAGTACTTTTATAGAGAAATTGATTTGAATAAAAATACTCCCAACATCATATTAAATCAAGTCTGGCTAGTCCGTATTTAGTTAAACCAAATGTTGGTGATAGATTCATGTACGTGAAGGGGCGGGAGAATGGAGGGGGGTGTTTCGAATGTGCTGCTAGATATGGCCCTTTGAACTGAATTATAGCAGCTTCTACATTTTATATGCTATAACGGTCTGCAAGGCATTATCTTCTAGCTCGTTGTAATTTTAACGGGGAGATGCGATGGTGTCTTACTGTTAAAGTCAAGTTACATAAAAACCTAACCTCACCTAATCTAACCTAAGCTAACCTACCTTAACCTAAACTAATTTAACTTAACCTAAACTAACCTAAAACCAAACCAAACCAAACCTAACCTAAACTAACCTTACCTAACCTAAACTAAGCTTACCTAAACTAACCTAACCTAAACTAATTTAACTTAACCTAAACTAACCTAAAACCAAACCAAACCAAACCTAACCTAAACTAACCTAAACTAAGCTTACCTAAACTAACCTAACCTAAACTAACCTAATACCAAAACAAACCTAAGCTAACCTAAACTAACCTAACCTAAGCTAACCTAACCTAACCTAACATAACCTAACTTAGCTTAAGGTGATTTCTGATTAAACTTCTTTCAAAAAGAGGCACGACTGCAGTTACTCATTTAGTTTGTGTTAGTTTGTGTTGACAACATGAATTACTTACACAAACAACAAAAATATTTTTTAAATCCCCATGGATTTTGCAATCTCATAAAATTGTTTACTACTTTTAATGTTTATTCCGTATTATTTACATTTTTGCTTACCGAAGTGCTCTCCTCTTTGTCAACTGATTTGCATGCCGTTATAATCATTGCAAATAAATTAAATTTGCACGTGCGAATAAAATAAATAAATAAACACAAAAAACACGCAAATGAGTGCACCATAAACTCAGTGTTGTTGTTGCATTCCTTTAGATTCGCTTCCATGCCCTTTGTCGTCTTGCTTTCATGCAGAGTTTTTGGCACAATTCGTGGTTGTCTAGTTGAAATACGCCCGCGCACGCAACCAAAACAGCGAATCGAACAACAAATGTGGTGAGGGAGATTCACAAATAGAGTTGCCATTCCATCAAAGTTTTTATGTCTTGTCATTAGGATGCTGTTTTTTGAAGTGGATCTCAAAGTCCAAAGAATGCGAACTCCGTTACGGGTATATAGATTATCGCTTGAACCAAAACAGAATCTGAGTTGCAGCCTCCTGCACTGGTCATGAGATGCTAATGATGAATCTCTCCAGTAAACCTTTATGTAAAAGTGGTCCGACCAAAATTTGGATTCTCCACTTTTGTTCATCACAAAATGGAAGCTCCCTGCATACCCTGAAGGTATTTTAATAAACTCGCGCAAAAGGACTCAGAATATCGTCGACACCCTTTAAACCTATTTGGATCCCCACAGCAACAACTAACCTACAAATAAAAAAATTTCTGTAGTGTTCGATACAATTTGAGTAATCTAAAATCCTGCTTATATCGCAACCCTGTTTTATAAACGAAAATACTCTAACCCATCCACACACCTTGCCAATATTTTTGGTAGTAATATTTTGGAGTTATCAGCTCGTTTTGTGGCTAAGAAAGTGTTTTGTGGTGTCATTGCGACGCTGCGTTCTGTTGCACTCCGCAATCGGTTTCGGTTTTGGCAAATTGTGGCCTGACACGTCATTCATTATGCGCCAAACAAAATTTTGCTGTGCGAAAATCAAGTTCGTTCACGTTTTTTCTTATTGCTACAACGTTAAATTGTAGTTGGTTAAAAACGTGACAAAAAGATGTACTGGCTTTTGCGACAAATGCGAAAATTCACGCTGCGAACTGTGTGCAGAGCGGCAAAAAAAGGAAAGAAAAACTTTACGTTTTGTGACGAAGATTCGTTCATTGTGCAAAAGGGTCGCAATGAAAAATTAAGCAAATATTTAATTCTGTCTGTGTTTGAATAGTATTTTGTGTTCGCTGGTTGCAGTGGAAGTTCGGTATCATAGAGCTAACCGTTGACAACACGCAGAGGAAGCTTGATTGCCAAAGCTTTAAAGAAAATTTTGTAGAAATATTGTTTCATGCATTTTTCGAGTTCAATATCGGTTTTTGGTATTTTTGTAAAATGGACTAAAGTCGAGGAAATGCATTGGCAGTCATATTCAAATATCGGACACTGACGAAGTACATATCTACTTTGCTTGCATGGCAAGGGTGAGAGTGTATGCAATGAAGAGAGTGTGTGAGCGCTACTACGGAGGAGGCTCTTTTTTAAAATGAAAACAGAGAAGATGAAAATCATTAGTGCAAAAGACTTAAGCTGTTAAATTTCATAGCGTTAAGGCCTATTTTATGAATAATCAAATCTCTTTTTTCAAAAGTGGTTTTTGGGAGCCATGCTATATGGGATAGAATTTACTCTTAATTATAACAACTTACTGGCTTCAAAATTTGTTATTCTTATTTTAACAGAAAATCGCTTAGGGAGAAATATAAATTTAAAAAAAAAATGTATACTTTAATATTATGTATGCCAAAAAACAGCAACTGAAATGAGACTATGCCATACATCATAGAATAACCGAAACGGTTTAACCAATTAAATGTCAACATTTGATTTCCCCAATTTGAACAGCTGATTGAGTTTTTCACCTCAGCAAGCACTCTCGACCAAAAATGACTTGATTTGAGACTTCGTTTTACTCTCTCGTTTTTTCGTTCTCATTAGCTATTTATTTGGCTTGGTTGCCAGCATAGAGTCAAAATAAATGGCATTTTGCCGAAGGCCAGACTAATACAACGAAAAAATGTACCGAAATAGTCGGTAACTCTTTAGCTTTGGGGTCAAAGGGTAGAAGTTACGAAAAATGTTGAGTGCTACATCAAAACATGCGGTTCGGTATCCCTGATGATAATATGCAGGCGAAAGGTCAATACTACAGGCCAGTCAAAATTTATCAACAAAAAACCTTAAGTACATTCTTTCTTGGCCTTATGTTATTGATTTTTTTAGAAGAACTTCAGAAATTTTAAGTAGAGGACCAGCCCCCATGCACCCAACGACAGTTTATATAGTGATTTTGGTCCTTTCAATCCATATTTATCAATAAATTCAATATTTCATTATTAACTCGTGGCAGTGTTATACGATGCATGTAAACTTCATTTGTACATGTATTTTTGTTTATTTATGCCTGCAGATACTATAATTTGTCATATTTTCGAAAAATAAGTTTCGAAAATTTATTTACCCTTTCATAAGTTCAATTAAAAGCAAAACCTTTAAAATTCCCAAAATATATGATGAAAATACCCATGCTTAGTTTTACTCCACTTTCACGGAGTGACACCAATGACAAATCGCTTCTCTAGTTCAACAACGACGCAATTGTCAATTTTAAAGTTTCGAGATAACGCTCACAAAAGCTTTAAAAAGTACTAATTATTGCTGTGTATCAATTTTATAATTGTATTACAAATAGTTTTCGCGCTAGACGCTTGCGAAGTTGTTCCAATCGTGAATAACGTATGCGCGGACAAATATTGAAACTTGCTTCACCAAAACTTTATATTTTACAATTGCGTCGTTGTTGAACTAGGGAAGCGAAATGTTATAAAAAATGTGCATTTTGAAGGTTGCGTCAATTAACTTACCAACGCGACATCTATTGTTAAATAGTTACCCTAGACAGTGACAAACCCAGTTAGAAATATTTTTTTTTTAAATACGAATGAAAATATCTTTCGTTTTATACCCATATTGACACATTTCATTTCATTTAAGAAAAATGTCGATGGGTGGCAACCCTGTAAAAAATTATCTATGTGGCAACACCAAATAAAAAATTCTTAGATTGAAGTACACTATCATATTGAATACTTTCAATCCCGATATGATAATGAAAATGTAAGTAACAGAAAATAATTCAATTTATTCTAAAATACTCACTACAATAAATTTCATAAAATACTGATTTCTGCAAAATAGTAATAAAACTTCAAAGTCATTGACTATAGTGTTTATCATTTATTACAACAACAATTGCACATTTTGTTATTCTAGTACAATCAGCGCTGATTTTATATAAACACATTACAGTTATTTATTTTCAAATATTTTTGCACTTTGCATTCCTCAACTCACTTCGAACTCAAATGAAGCTTACTTTCACATTACTCAAATTTGCTCCGCTGCGGGAAGTAACAACTTTCGGCATAAGAAAGAGGCAACACTAAAAACTTAACACCACCAAATGTAAACAAACAATAAAAAGTGAAAAAAAATTTTGATTTGTATAACGAGACTCTCAAAAGCTGATGGCAGATCAGAAATTTGTGAACCCTTAGCCATAGCCAATGGCATCATCGAAAAGTATTTCAAGAGTCACCTGACCTGGTTATAGCCAAAATATTACGAAAAGTCTACTGAGCCCATTATTTTTTCCGGGGCTGTAGAGCTTGTTACTACCAGTAAGGGAATGCTGGCATCCATAATACTCTCCAAATGGCCTTTTACAAATTGTCTTAGTGTGCCGTACATCTTCAATAAACAACTTTTACCACAAAGTACTCGTATCAATAAAAAAAAAACAAATCCATAAACCCACATATTGATTTTATTGCTGCCATATTAGTTTCTCAAAGCAATAATTTTGTTTTCATCTCGGTGCTCGTATTTCATTGACCGTGAACAGACGGATAATACTGTTTTTGCTACAAAAGAAATTTTGTTTTTGCAAATCACAACCGTTCAGCTTGAGCATTTATTATCAAAGTCAGCATATCGACAGCCACACTGCAAAACCCTGTATGTCCAAAACCAAAAAGTTTTCAGGAGAGGGAAAAAACTGTGATAATTATAACGTATGTATATGAGCGACGGTTATTTCATTTCACCACTGGAAAGAAACGGGAAGTTGTAACCCGATTTTGACTGAATTTTAATGTGGGAAATATCACGATCTATGGGAAAGGCTCAGAACCTTATTTTTGGAAAAATAGTGACTTACGGGGTTTTGCAGTGTGGCTGTCGATATATTCTTTTGTTATTTCTGCGCGTTTCAGGGTCTGTGGATATGTAAATATGTATGTTGGCAGATTGCAATTTTCGATTTAATATTCAAAAAGCGTTTGACCATTTCAGAAACTAAACAAGTGGTTTTGTGGTAAGGAAATTAATTTTCATGTACATGACTTAATGTTGCTTAAAGCTATGGCTAAATATACATACATATATACAGTGCACGACAAAACTAAAGCAGCAAATCATACTATATCTTGTTATGCATTTTACGAATATGAAAAATTAGAAATATGAAGTGGGAGAGCACGCCTGAGTGGTTTCCCGAAGCCTAATAATAATAATAATAATAATAATAATAATAATAATAATAATAATAATAATAATAATAATAATAATAATAATAATAATAATAATAATAATAATAATAATAATAATAATAATAATAATAATAATAATAATAATAATAATAATAATAATAATAATAATAATAATAATAATAATAATAATAATAATAATAATAATAATTATGATAATAATAATAATAATAATAATTATGACAATTAACCTTCAAGTGGGAAATGCATTAATTTCAGATTAATCATTATCCGTTAATTAAAATAATTTCTAATTATTCACACTTCGACTAATTTTCTTCAAAATATTATTAATTTATAATGTACACCCTACAACTAGTGCCACTAATTTCTTTGCCTTTTCTTTTTATTTGTTTACATTTGAAATATAAACTTGGTTGCTAATTCAATTCAATAACTTGATATATGTACACTTCGTTTTGATTGTCAATAAAATAAAAGTGTTGAACAAAAGTATTAAGCGGATGCATTGACGGAAGTATTTTCAGATCAAAATAAGTCTAACCTACTTTCCTGAGCTAAAATTTGTTGGCTTACCACCAAACACTTTACAAAGTTTGGAACAAAACCAAAAGTTATTTTAGAAAGGAAATCCCCGATGGATAAAATAATGTCAGAGATATGAGTATGCGATTTGATTTATTTTGTGTGTGTTCTACTTTTTCGCTGCATTTTATCGGTATATTTGGCTTTGCCCATCTGCGCCACTTTCACAAAAGCCAAAAACGCTTTTACATGCAACTAAATTGACCTCATAGAAATTATGTGCGCTTTGTGTGTGTTGTTATGCCAAGTCAATGGTGGCAGTGAGGTGCCAACAATTTTATGTAATAATGAAAATTCCACTTTCACTTTTATAAGTGAGTAAATATTTTTGTTATTAAAACAAAGAGAGCAACACTTTTTATATAGAAGAATTTAATTTAATTTTCAGAGGAATTGCAAAACAATTTACCACACTCAAAAATATTTTCTCAAATAAAAGGGGGCGAATATTAAAATATATGAACGTCATAGTGGGGTTTTGAAAAGTGTTCTGGTATAGCGTGAGAAACTGCATATAGGGAGATGCTAGAAGAGAGTGAGCTTCTTTCAATGTCAATCACGTGGCGAGAAAATAGAACACATTTAGTATGTGAGCAATTTGGTGAGGAAAATGAAACATTCTACCGAAATGGCTTACAAAAATAATTATGGAACACTTTCAAGACCACAGTGAGATCCTGAGACCTTATAACAGAAGTACAGAAAGTACTTAAGCTATGGAGGAAACACTTTTCCTCATTGCTACTTTGGATGAGAGACGACGAATGAAGTGACAATTGCTATACCCCGGCTCAAAGAAAGGACAGCGAGGCGAAGAGGTCTTTAAAACCTTAGTAAAATATTTTTTATCTAAGAATCCGAGAGGGAACAGAATGGAACTCAAGACCATACAAATTTGTATATTTCATATTCATATTCATAAAAAATAGAAAATAGAAAATAGAAAGATGTACCCATAATATTATTAAAAGTGTGGATCTGAAGGAAGTCAGAATATTTCAGCTCTGTGAAGCCTATCCCACTTTATGAAGGCCTTTGACTATCGGCGTGAGCAAAGTGAACGAAATTCAATTGAATTGGTATAATAGCGAAACTATGGAATGGGGCGCTCTCAACCTTGAATATTAGGGGATTAGAACTAAAGTCCACACCGAAACCACCACATAAAAATTTTACCCACCAGAAGAAATTCAGCCAAGTTACTTTTTCACAGGAAAAAACCATATTTTGTGGAGGACTTAATATATTTGGGAACCAGATTTAGGAGCTAAAGAGATTTTCAACGGCAAGATACGCTGTCTTCTCTATTTCAGCCAATTTATGGAGTAAAGCCATCCCACGATAAATAAGGATCACACTCCTAAGACGCTCGCGATGTCTGCGCTGGTGTGCGACTTGGAGCTGGGGACATCACAGAAAGAGAATGTAATGTCCTTTGAGTTCGTAAGAAACGTTTTTATGTGCATAATGCCCATAAATCACAAATTAAGAAGCAGTAAATAGTACTATTTTTGTATTTACAATTTACAAAGCTCAACAATTCACAATAACCGAAAAATAAAAAAAAAAAACGTGAAATATGAGATTTGCTAATATGAACAAAACTTCCATAAAAACTCTAACGTCACACATATGACATGTGATATTTCACTTCTATTGCCATTTTGACATTTCAGCAAGAAGCGGGCAACTGCCATGAAAACTGGCATGTTAAACGGAAGGAAAATTGCATTAGTTGCACAACGAGTAGCGGATGTGAGACTCAGCTGATGTTATATATGTGTGCAAGAAGAGAATGGCGAAGAAGTCAACATTTTATATGACATTTGGATATTTGCAACATTATACGCCATGCAATTTAATGGTTTGCCATAAAGTTACTCATTCAATTATATAGCACATATGTCCATACATATGTTTATTAGACTGTGTTGATCCTCCTGAAAAAAGGGTTTCAATCAGTTTGATCCTCACAAAAACAGCAAAAATTGCTTTTTGTTTTTAAATTTCTTATTCGACATATAATTTTTCAGACTGATATGATTTAGGGAAGGGTTCTAACTTTTTTATGAAATCTATAGGAATGAAAAACATGGCTTTTTGGAAGCAAAGTGGGGGATATTTAAAATTTTTAAACTTGCGAAACACTAAATGTTGGTGCTTCTATAACTTCTTTGTTTATAACTTAAGTTAAATATTTTAAAGGAAACATTGTCTTGAAGTTGGGCTGCTTTATGAGTAATGAAAAAATTGTTTTCGGGAGCGCGCTCAACGTAAGTTTTATTTTTGAAAAAAATGTCGATCGGTCTAATGTTTATGTGCACATATTAGCGTGTTATTTCAGCGTATTAATTATTTTTGTAAATATTCCTTTCATCTGTACTCAAAAATAAAATTGTTTGAATATCTTAAAAGCTTCAAAATATGTCGAGGGAATTAAAGAGCTTTCAGGTTCGAGATCTTTTCTAGAGCTAAATATGCATAACTGTTAACAATCTGCTTAATGTTACACGAAATACTTTAATTTACTTAATTCCACTATATACCAAACATTCGTACTAATATCCGTTAATCACCAAACTAACTAACAATAAAAATAATTCCTCAAGCACTTCATTCTTTGTTAACCCATTGTTAAAGCGCTCTGTTGATCTTTTCTACTTTCCTGTATTTGCAGTGACACAACTCACCCTGTCACATTGGTCTGCAGCATTTTTGATTTTTGTTCTACTCCACTTATTCTATTCATACGTTCGGGGCATTCATTCAGGTGCTCAGAAATTTTCATATCGGGCAAAGAGCTTTAATAGCCAAGTAAATAATGAAAGTAAATGCAAACAAAGATAATGGTGACAAAAAATATATGTAAAAAATGTTCTAATTTCGCTAATTTCCCCAAGCGTTTGGCAAATATTGTATTTCCTCTAAAGCGACGGTGATTCTTTTGTTCAACTTTCTTTCACTATTTACTCAAACAATAAAAAGTAGATAACAAAAAAATAGAAAGAAATTAAGTGGTGGCTGATGATATGCAAATGAAAGTGTGGCGTTTGAATGAAAGGAATACTAAAGCAGTTAGTAGGAAGGTATTCTAATTGTATTGCTGCATTGTTTGTTCACTGGCATTTGTTAACACCATCAAGGACTCGGGATGAACGAAAAATGAAATAAAATAAAATAAAATAAAATACAATAAAATAAAATAAATTAAAATAAAATAAAATAAAATAAAATAAAATAAAATAAAATAAAATAAAATAAAATAAAATAAAATAAAATAAATTAAAATAAAATAAAATAAATTAAAATAAAATAAAATAAAATAACATAAAATAAAATAAAATAAAATAAATTAAAATAAAATAAAATAAAATAAAATAAAATAAAATAAAATAAAATAAAATAAAATAAAATAAAATAAAATAAAATAAAATAAAATAAAATAAAATAAAATAAAATAAAATAAAATGAAATGAAATGAAATGAAATAAAATGAAATAAACTAAAATAAAATAAATTAAAATAAATTAAAATAAAATAAAATAAAATAAAATAAAATGAAATAAAATAAAATAAAATAAAATAAAATAAAATAAAATAAAATAAAATAAAATAAAATAAAATAAAATAACCTAAAATAAAATAAAATCAAATAAAATCAAATAAAATCAAATAAAATAAAATAAATTAAAATAAAATAAAATAAAATGAAATAAAATAAAATAAAATAAAATAAAATAAAATAAAATAAAATAAAATAAAATAAAATAAAATAAAATAAAATAAAATAAAATAAAATAAAATAAAATAAAATAAAATAAAATAAAATAAAATAAAATAAAATAAAATAAAATAAAGTAAAGTAAAGTTAAGTAAAGTAATGAAATGAAAAAAAGAAATAAAATGAAAAGAAACGAAAAAAAATAAAATAAAATAAAATAAAATAAAATAAAAATGTTTCTCTAGCCCCTGCTACCATCACGTACCTGCATAACAAGGCGCATTGCGTTTATATTTTATTTCAGAATTGTTCTTATCACACCTCCCTATCTCTTTATATTCAAAAAAAAAAAAAAAAAAAAAACACGTCTGCAGTTTCGCATTCCGCCACAAAAATAAAATATCAGCAGCCACACGCGCAATTGTTTGCTTTTGCGTTTTGTTTTCACTTTCAGTCGATATTTTCGTTTCCTAAAACTTTGCTGCGCTTTCCACATTCCTGGCGACGTTCCTTCTATGCGACTTCTGTAAATGACAACTAAGCTAACTATGCTTCATTGAAAGTGTTGTTGCGTGCTTTTTTATTTAATTTTGACTCTACTAACCAGAAATTTTTTGCTGCTATCTAAAATACTTTTTGCACTCGCAATGCTGGGTTCATTTAATAACTTTGTCCTTCGCCAGCTCATGTTGGCGCATGCATTTGCTAGACTGAAATATTACTTCTCGGCAAAGAGAATCTGTGGAATTCGAGACATGTTTTTCTATGTACATAAGCATACATTTGGTAGCGTATGCGAGCTATTTTACTGCACTTATTTAGATAGTATTTTGTTTGTTGCATGGGAAATAGGTAAATGAGTCTCCGAAGCCAACCTCTCACAGCGACTATTTTTACCGGCCCATCAGCGAGAACTAAAACACAAGACTGGAAATATATAAGACTCAGATTTTTGATATAACGAGACAATTGGAAAAAGTGGCATCCATCTCCGAACTTTAGAGCTATGCTATACCTTGCTTGGCTGTAGTATCAGAATTTTCCCGCTTGCGGTAGTTAGATAATTTTTTTTTGGATCTATTGAGCTCTTGTCTATTTTAGTCGTGGAAATGGGTATGGAGTCAGAGGGACGATAGTGTGCTTAACTTCCTGTCTCTCTCTGCAGACTCAGCTAAATAGTCTGAAAGCTCTCCTATGGCATATTTGAAACACGACAGGCGTGACGTGCCACGTGCTGATGATTACAAACTTCAAACTTTGAATGGACTTCGTCTGGTCGAATATTTCTTGCCTGCAAGCACTACATTGAACTGAGTAGACATTTGAGAAGTGAGTCTCTTATAATTCCTGAGTCCCTTATAATCTTGTCGACTAATTAATTATAATGTTATTTACTTCAATCTGCTTTAAACATTTATCTGGTCTATTAAATATTT
Organism: Sphenella marginata; assembly: GCA_951509765.1. Lineage (NCBI taxonomy): Eukaryota > Metazoa > Arthropoda > Insecta > Diptera > Tephritidae > Sphenella > Sphenella marginata. The sequence goes on along the minus strand of OX608081.1, from coordinate 14,657,281 downwards.
TTATTTCCGTGCAACTAAACGTTTTTACTTTTATTTATTCACTTCATCACAACAAATTCTTTATCACTCCGCCGTTGTTTCTTTTTTTTCCATTATCCGGTCAATTTGATAAAAACGAACACTTTGCCATACTAAATAAACACAATTATAGCGCAATGCAGTCAACCGGAAGTTCAAGCGAATGAGTAAGTACAATTCAAAAGCTTAAGGGATTTAGTACAATACCAACGACGTGCTTGAGTTGTGTGAAATCTCTCACACCAAAACCAAACCAAACCAAACCAACCTTAGCTCACTAAAGCTTAGAGTGGCTAAAGACAATAAACACTTGCGAGCATACAAAAGAAAAGTGCCGTTGTAGTGATTCAACATTTTGTGGCAACATAAAAATATTATTCTTTCAGCTTTTATTGTGCAATATTTTGCTGCTTCCATTCCGTCTAAGTCCGTTTGAGGTTAATATTTTGAAAATATTTAAGAGCGGAAATATGGTTTTGAGTTATTTTTTTTTTTTATTATTTTTCACGTCAGTTGCCTTGCTAGTTTGGTCCATTAATACTTATCATTTTGCTTTTGCACTTTACTATTTTATGACATCTGCTTTAACATCTTTCTACTTACAGTTACACGTAATATTTACGCTCAATAACATTTTTCATTCAACTTGATAAGAGCATTGAAATGGTTAAAGGCATCAAAGGAATAATTGAGTGCAATAAAAGGTGTGCGAATAGATAAAGACACTCAGTGCAGACCACAGGTTTATGGTGAAATAAAAGGCAATAAATGGGAAGAGGTGATAAAAGTTCAAAACGCTGTAAAGTTTTGCGCGCGGCTTGAGAGGAGGCAGTCCTTTCAACGTTTTTTTGTTTAACAACTACATAATATTTCCACTAGAAGAATTCTCTATCGATCCTTTCGCATCTGATTGCATCATCCATTGGTGATCTGTCTTCCAGACCTAACACCTCGAGTAACCGTATTATCTTTCACTAAATCGTGTGAGGAAAAAGTTTTGCAGGCCGCTTAGTTTTTTCTCTTTCGTTTTGAAATAGCATAAAGAATCTTCGAAATTAGATCGGCTGCCAACTGAGATTAAAAGTGTGTTCTGCTTAAGCGCTATAAACTGTAATTATTTCTTTCGCTTATTTAATTTGTGATTCGCAACCAGCTTATAAAATATTTCAAACATATAGTTTATGGTTGCCATTCCCAATTAGGCTTTTTCTAACGAAAATTAGGGGGGGCGAATCTAGCGCTAATGACTCAGAGCCACAAGTGCCCGCCTATAATAATAACGAGAAATTCTTCAAAGGCCTTCCAGCACCTCTTCGAGCTCAAGTAACTCTCTATCACTGTCTTCCTTTATATCGAAAGCAGTTTTGTACAATTTACTACTCGAGGCTAAAGAAAGTCACCAAATTGGCTGAGGAGTCGATGGTCCACTTGTTAAATTCTTCAAAAGCTCCTTTGGGAAGAGTTTTTACCAAGAGTCTATTAACCTCAGCAAATAGAAATCGCTCCATTACTCAACTACGCGACTATAAGAGGTGTACGCTCTTCTAGTTAAGATTAAATATCTCCGAGCTCTACTTGATACAAAACTAATTCTAGAGAGGTGTTAGCTCAAGTGCAGTACTGGCTTTCAGCCCCAAGAGAAGCTACAGAAAGATAGTATTCAGATAAAATGTAGAGATGGATCCCTCTGTAATACGGAAATTTCATAATCGAGTTCTTAGGATGACCTTCGCTATAGGCTACGCACAATTAATCAACCGAGCCACAAGAAATAGCGTGCCGCCTGAGATAGGCCAGTCGTAATCTACTTCCTACTACGAGTATGTCCCTAGCAATATGCAGCTTACTATCAAAAATCAGCTACGCATCGAATCGTCCTCGTGCCCCCGTATATGCAATTGCATCTTCCTTCAGTGCATCTGTTCGCGTATAATTTCGGCTGCATTTCGAATGCAATTTTAGTGGATTATTTGTACAACATTTGACAATATTGAAGTGTTTGTTTGTCTACATTCAAATCATGTAAGCTGCTTACAATATTTGCAACAATATTAACAACAACAAAGCCACCACCAAAGTGATTGCCTACAATTTCTTACTTTTGGACAAAGTCAATATTAGTTACTGTGGGCATGCAAACAAGTTTTGCGAAAGCCCAATAACAACAACATTTAGTAGGCTTCTCTAAACCAAACACTCCACTAAAGATGGCTTAGAAGTAGATTTTGTGATTGAGTTGCAACACCCAACACATGTTCATTTATTAGTACATACATATGTACACATTGGACTGGAACAAAAATTTTTTTTATTTTTTAAACCTAACTGCGTGGGCGTCAGTATTGTACTAGCTTTTAAAATAAAATAAAGAATTTAGGAGAGAGGTAATAGTAGTAAAATTAGGCGGATTCTTTGAGGACCATTTCAGCAGATGTTTGGAATAGATTTTGGGACATTTTCGGTATCACAAGATATACACACAAGTATAACAAAATAATTTCGCAACTTTTCGAAATTTTTTCTAAACTTTTCAGCATCAATTGTGGACAGTTTTCTGACCATTTCGCAACCACTTTTATGCCTTTTTCAGTTTCAATTCGGTATTGTTCCCGGAGCCATTTCGGTATATTTTCGGGATTAATTCAAAAAAGTTGTCGCGCCATTTCAGGAACGTTCCGAGATGGTTTTTATACCTTTCATGAACATGAAATGGTATTATAACTTTGGTCCGATGTTTGTAAGTATGAGAAGAAGAAGAGATAGACCCACTATTAAGTATACCGAAATGATCAGGGCGATGAGGCGAGTTGATTTAGCCATGTCCGTCTGTCCGTCCGTCCGTCCGTCCGTCCGTCCGTCCGTCCGTCCGTCCGTCCGTCTGTTTGAACGCAAACTAGTCCCTCATTTTTTGAGATATCTCGATGAAGCAGGCGCCATTTTGCATAGGATTAATCATTTGTCGGAACCAGCAAGATCGGACCGATACAAGGCATAGCTCCCATACAATCGATTGTTCCGATAAATGGGTTTTGGCCTATAACTCTTGCAATTCAAAAGCTAGGAACGTAAAATTTTGCCAGTTTAGTACATATTGTATTTGCAACGTGTGTAGTGAAAATGACTCAGATCGGACCAACATGACATATAGCTCCCATATAATCGATAGTTTCGATAAATGTGTTTTGGGCTATAAATTTTGCAGTTAAAGAGCTAGGAACGTTAAACTTTGCACGTTTGCTACATATTATATATGTAACATATGTAGGCAAAATCAGCCAGATCGGGCCAACATAACGGGTAGCTCCCATACAATCGATTGTTCCGATAAGTGTGGTTTAGCATTCATGAAAGGTATAAAGCCTTCGGCACAGCCGAAGACAGCCCTTTCCTTACTTGTTTTTTTATAATTTTAACACTTTTTCAGGAACATTGCGGAATTGCTGTCGGGACCACTCCAGTAAAATTTTTCGTGATCAATCAATTAAATTATTGTTAACTGGTCTTGAGCTCGCTAAACTGGTTTTGCATATTTTTATGGAAATCAGAGTTTAAATAGAATATAACATACAATTTTTAAAAACAAGAAAGGTGTTTTTTTCTGTCCCCGTCTAATTGACACACACATACATCTGTACCTTAATTTCAAATCAGAGTCAAATGTCGACTGGCTGTGAGATGTGGTAAAATCCTGAATATTGGCTTTATCCTACAATGTGACAGTAAGGAAAAAAGTTTCGTTTCTATAGAACAGCTGCATTCCGAAGTTGTTTACAGTGAAAACCAGCCAAGCGGTTCTGCATATGTCTTGCGCCTGATTCTTGTTGATTCGAAAAAAAAAATGCATAAAGAACTGCGGCCAGTGGCGTAGTTTGATTCAGCGAGGTTCTACTTAATCCTGGGAGTGCTCAGCAGATTTTTGCATGTAGGAGCTTTATAAGCTTTGCAGGGAAGTACAATTTGTAGTCATAACAAGCATTGGATTAGTACAAATACTGTTTTGCCCACAGAGGTTTTAATTCAGGAATATGCTCCCAAATGAATTGACTACGAGTACAGTTAACACGCTCATTTTTACCGAGAATAGAACATCCTTGCTATCAGTAACTCAAATTAGTTTCCCTAAGGGATTAACTACAAGTCCCTTGCGATTTTCAAAATGTAATGCTACGAAGAAGATTGGGCCACCAACCACCCTGCATTCCTCCCACCTCCTCCCTAGACTGCAACATGCTAAAGTGCCTCTACTACAGCATTATAGGCTAAGTGTCGAGGAGACACAGGAGATTAGAAAAAAAAGAGTAAAGAAAAATTCTTAAAAAATTTGCATAACAAATTCTTTGGCAGCGTTGACTCCTTCACAAATTGCCTATTGACTCTTAGAGAGCAAGTCATAGGTATGTAATGTGTGTGCGTAGTTTTGTGCTTGTGACGTTGACTTTGATTACAAACAAGTCAAGATAGGCAACAAAATGAAGGAATAAGAAACGGTTTACTTTGTTATTGTGTAGGTAAGCAATTTTCAATAAAGCTCAAGCACTTGACGGAGTGATGCAGGCGTATAGGCTTTATTGAATTTTCTTAGATGCTTACAATAGGTTTGTATGTAATCGTAAACTCAACAAATAACTGTTGTTAGGGTCATGCTTGTCAATCAAGTTCGAGTTAAATAGTTAAGGGTGGAGCCTAGTTGACAAACAAAATATTTAATAAAAGTTTCTTAGTATTTTGCTTAAGTAGGCGCCTTGGAAACGGAGGAGGACGTATTCTATTTCAGAAGTGGTTCCAAAAAAAAAAAAAAAAAATATTATGTTAGCCGACACTTTCAATTATTTTCGGAACGATTTCGTTACATTTTCGTGTTGAATTCAGATATGTTTTCGGGACTATTGTCGGTATAATTCCGCAACTTTTGGTATTATTTCAGAATTCAAGACTAAGTTTCCGTCTTGTTTGTGATCATTGCTAGATTGTTGAGATACATTTTTCAGATAATTTCGGTATTTGGTGTCGCTTAAATTATGTATATTTTCAGAAACATTTGCGACTGTTTTGGAACCTTTTTGAGCGTATTTCGGCAACATTTCGGTACTATTTCGTGTTTGTATAGGGGACCGAAATGATACGGTAAAAGTTCTAAAATAATTTAAGAAAACATATTATGGACCCGAAAATACTCGACAACCATCCAGGGAAGCTCGCAAAAGTGTCGTAAACTATCCCAAAAAAGTTTCATTCATTCATTTCGTATGAGCTGAACTGTTGACGCGAACGGGTACGAAAGGTCTTATCCTCTTTCTACTCCAACGTGTACTTTTAACTCCTATAAGTATGCTACAAAAACTTAAGATTACACCCCTATGAGTATGCTACGCAAGTAACAATTACAGCAAAATGTGGACTAAAAAGATTAATAGCGTATCGCTCTCTTTAAAGATTAGTTACAAAATTTTTGTGATGTTTATTTATAAACATATCTTCATGTCTCTGTTGCGCGAATATTTTCTATATATACAAACTATGAATATTTAAATTCAGTTTCCAACGTCCTCAGATAATGATCTCTTTAAGCTTGCTACTTGATTGACTGCTTCGCCATAGTGATTATAGAAACAAATGGAATGCTTTTGGAATTTATGATTTATCTCGTCAGAAATGTGAAGACTTACAGGTAATCGTTAGTATCTAATAAAAATGCGTGACGATGATTTAAATTTTTTTTATAGTTAAGTTAGTTAAGTGTGAAGATATTCTAAAGCAAGTTAAAGGGAAAAATATGTACACAAACTGTCAGTTTAAGATTGATTGATATGAATAGAATATTCGATTTGCCAAAGGAAAAGTAGGCAATAATACAAGTATGGTCAAAGTTCGTGTGAATATAATTGTATAGCTTATTGCAGCACTGATTATCACCTTCAATATGATACTCATATTTTACTAGATATATTTTTTGTACTTTGGTGCACATATCACTTAATATCGCAAAAACTGTTGCAGCTATCGGCACAAGTGATATGTTAAATTTTAAGTAAAATGTCTTGTAATGCAACGGTACAAATATAATTCAATTTAATTTAGCGGTTTCTGAGTGATGCGCGCACAAACTTACAGACATACGCACAAAAAATTTAGATTTTCCTTTTATGGGCCTAATAATGATGAAAGATCGATTTTCTTAGATATCTGCAATGAACAGACATTGACCTTTTACAATTTTGTTATACGGAAAGTTTTTGAAACGACCTAAAGTGATGCCAATGAAATTAATATTTCTGTGTGTTCTGCTAACTCGTCTTTGCAGTTAATTTAATATAAGCCTCTCTTTTTTCAATTAACCGAGACATAGTTTAATATTTCGTTTTTTTATTTTGTTTCCTCATCTCATTAGCTTTATTAGATGCATCTCTTCACTTAAACATCAGCAACGTTTATTGAGTAATTATGCCATTGCGCGGCTATTGTATAGCTCTCCTTCTCACACTGATGATAGCTTGGTAACTTCTACCCAGTGGGATTTGTTTCTAGTTCAGTTTCATTTACTTTGCTCTTCTCAAACCGTAGCTGAGGTAGCTTAACCTTAATATTCACACATACTCAGCATTTCCTTTTCTTGACTTCCTACTTGCTTAATCATTTTATAAATTTTTCATCTTTCTTTCCTACGCCAACACACTTGGCATTATATAACAATGATGATGCTATTGACCTGATTTATATGGTTCTTATTGAGTTGTTGATTTTGATGTGGAGTTAGCGTAAATATGTTTTTTAATGAGGTTTTTAGGTGAGGCTTTTTACATTTCAGGCAACAAGCCAGTCGTGCTGATTAGGAATGATGTTATTGGCAAGGTTTAGGTAGAGTCGAAGGGCTACAGGAGAGATATGTATAGGACTGTTTGACTTTTTACGGCGTTCCAGATGTCTCCAAATAAATATATCTCGATAGATCAGGGTGTTTCTTCGAAAAAACCGTTTTGGTTTGGGCGATCGACTTCAATTAATTTTTATTAATTTCATTTGGTTTTCACATCTCTACATAAATATATTGAGAACCTACATACTATGAGCTTATGTCGTATATACTAAGAGGAAATTCCCAAAAGTAAATACATATTAATTTATACCAAATTGTATATATCTACATATCATACTCTTTTTACATCACAACCGTAATTGAAATTTGCGTGCGTTGACCCTCAGTTCATCAGCCACCTTCTCTTGCTCTTATTACCGGTCTTTCGTTGCTGCACCTTTTGGTATTTTATGCAACAGTACAACGCATACAAATTATTATGGAAATTACAAAAATTCGCCATGTCAACGATGATGATGATGGCTGCTCAAAAGTCTTGTTGACTTAACTGGATGTACTACGTAGCTGACTCTTTGACCGCGGCCACTTTACGTTTAAGAGAAAAATAAATATTTGTGATTGCATTAATCAACTAAATGACATGGGTACTAGGATGGAGCGAAGATGAAATGTGACCAAAGCAGTTATTATAACAACAGGCATGTGCTACATGTCAACTATTCTTACTGAGAGTAGAGTTTTGAATTTAAAAACGACAGGGTTACATAAAACTTGGGTTTTGTTTTTTCGCGAACAAATTTTTGCTTCATATTAATTGTTGTTTCTCTCTGTCTTAGTTCTTTTTGTTTATTTTCTGATCTTGTTTGTACCAGAAGCTGTTGTCTGTCATCCATCTGCCATCAAAGTAGTTTTAAAACTGTTAGTTGCCCAGTGGCTCTCAAACTATACGTTATTTCGTTGTAATTACAGTGGACATCAAACTTATGTAGTTTTCCGTAGTCACAAAAAAACTGCATTCACTTCATACGTTTGTGTAGGCAAAACTTAATTATCGGTGTTGATCAATCGAAATATCGATTAAAAATACTGATCATGCCGCTATTCATAGAAGTACGCATATCGAAGAAGCATCGATATTTTTCTAAGTTATCTAAATGGGAGATAACTTTTACACCTTTTCCAGATGCACTTCCGAACTCATCAAATATACTTCCGAAAGATTTCAGATTAATGAATTGTACTTCAGAAGCTGTAAATTGTTCTTCAGAAACGAGAAATTGTATTTCAAAATAATAATTGTAGTTCAAAGTTCATGATTTCTTATGTAGAACTGAATATTCTCAAATACATTTTACAGCTTGTTATGTACAATTTACGCTTATCGTTTTATTATTAGTGGCTCCAGGATACAGTGTCACAAATTTGTCAATGGCATAAGCTAAGATAAGTTTTTGAAATTTTTTTTTAATTGCAGCATTTATTTCAAATCTTTTCTTCAGCTTTGTATTAATCTGATATATCCCTTAAAAGCAGAAAGTATGAATAGCTCGTTTTATAAATCTGAAATAAACGAAAAAAAACAAGTGTATACATAAAAATATGAATTTGATTAAAAATGTCGCATAAATACCTTTACAAAAGTCTCATAATTTAAGCGCGCAAACCAAGAAATATTGAAATGTAGCACCTTATTGGTGCGTGCTATCATCATTTCAACCAATTTCCTAAATTCGCGTGACTCATCATACCAGAGACAGTTACTAAATGCGACTGCAATCTCTTCACTCTGTAGACAATGTTGGAAACCAAAAGTTGATTAATTTAAGAGTATTATAATCATATTTAAAAATTATATTAGTATATTTTATTTATTTTATATTTACGGTGTTGCTGAATTGTTGTCCATTATAACAATAAACTAAGCTCATAGCACTGACGGCACTGAAATGTATTGTCATACGAATGAATAAATTCTTGTCATTGTCCTGTTATTTTGTGAAATTCAAACAATTAGTTATGTTTGTTATGTTTGATATTATGTTTAATAGGATGGAGCTAAATAACAATACAGTTTAGAATAAAATCGTATTGATTGATGAGCTGTAGAGGATAGAAAATTCCGGAGTTTACTCACTGCTACAAATTCAACCACATTGTTCTTTTTATTTTGTTTTATATATTTGTTGTTCGCTTCCCAATTTTCTCTTTCTCTCTGCTCCATCTTTCCTCTCCTTAATTTGCGTTTTTATAACCATTCACTTACTTTACTTTCCTTTACTCTCTTTACCCATTTATGTATTTTTTAATTAAATTATATTATGTATATTATATTTTATTTTATTTTATTTTATTTTATTTTATTTTATTTTATTTTATTTTATTTTATTTTATTTTATTTTATTTTATTTTATTTTATTTTATTTTATTTTATTTTATTTTATTTTATTCATTTTAGTTTATGTTATTTTATTTTATTTTTATTTTTGCTTTATTTTATTTTATTTTATTTTATTTTATTTTAATTTATTTTATTTTACTTTATTTTATTTTGTTTTAATTTATTTTATTTTATTTTATTTTATTTTATTTTATTTTATTTTATTTTACTTATTTTCATTTTATTTCATTTTTATTTTATTTTAGTTTATGTTATTTTATTTTATTTTATTTTATTTTATTTTATTTTATTTTTTTTTTAATTTTTTATTTTTTTATTTTATTTTATTTTATTTCATTTCATTTCATTTCATTTCATTTCAATTCATTTTATTTTATTTTATTTTATTTTATTTTATTTTATTTTATTTTATTTTTTTTTATTTTATTTTATTTTATTTTATTTTATTTTATTTTGTTTTATTTTATTTTATTTTATTTTATTTTATTTTATTTTATTTTATTTTATTTTATTTTATTTTATTTTATTTTATTTTATTTTATTTTATTTTATTTTATTTTATTTTATTTTATTTTATTTTATTTTATTTTATTTTATTTTATTTTATTTTATTTTATTTTATTTTATTTCATTTTATTTTATTTCATTTTATTTTATTTTATTTTATTTTATTTTATTTTATTATATTTCATTTTATTTTATTTTATTTTATTTTATTTTATTTTATTCTATTTTATTTTATTATATTTTATTATATTTTATTTTATTTTATTTTATTTTATTTTATTATATTTTATTTTACTTTATTTTATTTTATTTTATTTTTAATTTTTTTTTCCACGTCTATTTAATTATTTCAATTTACACTTGAACTTACCAATGAAGCTCCCATTTTATAAAGAATTAAGCCATATTCAAACATGGCCATTAAAAAATGCGACAAATTTACATGCATGAACAACTTCTGAGTTTCCATATAGAAGCTGTGTAAAGAATTTGTATCAACTATAGTTTCTGTATATATTTGCTATTATATATATTATTTACATACTCGTAGGTACGTTGATAATGACGAATGCAACTATGCATATATTCAACTCGTCCTTCTTTTGGTACATATTCCGATGTCGAACGTAAGACCAATAAGCAAAGTACCTTGATGAGGCCAGTTGTATGTTGACAAAGTATAACAAACATGAAATCGAAGCACATAGCGCCTATCGAGTGGATAAGATATAATAATATATAAAATATGATGCATACAAATGGAAGGTGTTTCAATTTAGAAAGTTGGCAGTCTTTTAATTACTCTGCTAATTTTCTAATAGCTTTTTAGGACTGCCCGACTCACAATTCTGGTTCGAACTTCCTTTATTTAACTTCCTTTTGTGGGCTATGTTTCATGCATCACTTACACCACGCTTTTATTATCTTTCTAAGCAACTTGGCTTCCAAAACAATTAGATCTTAGACTACTTATGTACTTACTAGTGGCGCATACATGTACTATAGCAGAATCCAAAAACGTATGTATGTGATAGCGTGGAAATTTCATAACTTTTTCATCAAAAAAGGTTGTTGTATCGACTGTAATGGAAAAAGAAATAATTGATCAAACCAAGTTTATGTTTTTGAAATATGTTCTTTATAGGTATATTTAAAAGGAAACGAGATATTCAGGCATTATACACACAGGAAGGTAGGAAGAAACCAACCAAGAACAATAACTTTTGAATGATTATTACTATTGGTTGAATAACTTAATTAATTACACTGCTGGAAAAAACTTTTTAGCTAGTTTTGCAAAACGTTTAACTCCATTGAATCAGCAATTCTTAATTACATATATAGAAATGGCCTATATTATGGCTGTCTGATTTTTTTTTTTTTTGTTTATTTTATTTTGTTTTATTTTATTTTATTTTATTTTATTTTATTTTATTTTATTTTATTTTATTTTATTTTATTTTATTTTATTTTATTTTATTTTATTTTATTTCATTTCATTTCATTTCATATCATTTCATTTTATTTTATTTTATTTTATTTTATTTTATTTTATTTTATTTTACAAATTTGTAAGTTATGAGCAAGCTCGAGACCCGTTAACAATAATTCTAAAAGAATTAATATTGTCAGTTTTTGGGAAAAATTGATAATTGGAGAAAAATTACAAAGAAAAATCAACAGCGATGGATAGGATTACATGTTTCAGAGTTTCCAGGCTCATCATCAGATCCCTTTTCGGACACTGGTATGCGAACCCGTGTCTGCACCAAAGCCGCTGTTAGAAAACTCTAACACTAAGCTATGATGCCCTGTGACGTCACAATGTATTCGTCTCCACTTCAATTAATTCCCTTTTGTTTTGTTAACGGGTCTCGAGCTTGCTCATAACTTACAAATTTGTAAACAAAATAGACCGCAAAATCCAACAACAAAATTATTTTATTTTATTTTATTTTATTTTAAAGTTTAAAAATAAGTTCAGTACAAACTTACCTGCTACGTAAACATAGTTTGGTGTCCCTTTAATGTAGTGATAAATATTGATGACATAAGGTGGTACGATGTAGATGCTCATTATGCTAATATAAATAACCATATAAAGTCGTAGTTGTTTACGCGTGTTGCTCCATGCAGCAGTCATAGCAGCGTTAATTTCATCCCTCAATTTTGGATTTATTGGATGTGCTGTAAGCAAATGTACAGAATATATCACATTAAAACTCTTACTTAATATCTGTTTAAATAAAGCGAAGTACGATCTAAGGCTATGGAAGGTAGAGACAGGTGATTCTCTGTTAACTTCAAATGAAAAACCTTCACAAATGAGAGATATATTCAAAATCAAATCCAAAGACAAACCAGCTATTTTAGATGTATTTGGTAAGGGAACATGACATTTTTTAGGCAGTGGGAAATAAGGTCAATTGACTTTCGCATTGCATAAGGCATAATATTAAAAGGTGAATGAACTGAACAAAAATATTATTTATAGTCATTGATGTCATTTTATAATAAAAAAAAAATTTAAAAAAACAATAAACTAATAATAAAAAAATTAGAGTTGAATTTATTTAATAAATTTTAAATTTGTGCAATTAAATTTTTAAATTTTAAGTATAAAATAAAATGCACAATGAGAATTTGAAAAAATTTGCTGGAGTTAATACAAGTTATTTCCCTTTTGAGATGCGAATTAAAGCCAATTGAGCTTATTTCAGTTGATCCCGCTGAAGCGAATTTTTGAAATTATATACAAGTGATAAGGTACGAAAAAACACAGGCACCCTGAATCTTATTCTCGATAGTACTAGTCTACTAGTGTTTAAGCAAGTAACGTTTACAAATTATACGTTAATAAACATCAAAATGAAATTACCTTGTTGAAAAATATCAAGTTTCTGCAGTACACTGTGGGTCAAAGCCAGTTCTAATTGCTCATAGAATCGACGTTGACTAAAAGTCATGTAAATCAATTTCACTATAGCAATCATTAGTTGGCAACATACGACAATGGACTAAAAGAAAGTGAAGAATATAAAATTATGCTAATAATTACAGACTAAATGCTGCAAAAAAAGGACAAAAGAGCGTGGTGCGAAAGATAAAGCGCACAAATCGAGTTAACTGAATATTCTTGAAAAAACAAGGGGTTCCTTTAAAACTCGGAATAAGTTTAGAATTATTTTTACAAAAAAAAACACAAATTTGATGCTGCTTTTTGACGAAATGTTTGATAAATTAAGGTAACCCTTAATTAAACATTTTTTATTATATTTTATATGTATACTATCATAAACATGAAATGGTATTATAACTTTGGTCCGATGTTTGTTAGTATAAGAAGACGAGATAGACCCACCAATAAGTATACCGAAATGATCAGGGCTAAAATTTGATATGAGGCCGCCATTTTGTATGACATTAATCATCTGTCGGTACCAGCTAGAACGGACCCATACATAGTTCCCATACAATCGATTGTTCCAGAAAAGAACGCAAATTTTTGTGAAAATAAATAAGATCAAACTAACATAACATATAGCTGCCATATAATCGATAGTTTCTATAAATGAGGTTTGGGCGATCTATCTTTAAATTAACTGTTTTGCAGAGTTTATACTATTTTCTTACTCGTTTTAAATTAATTTTGGCCGAGTATATAGAAGTTAATATTTCTCTCGATTGGCTTAATATACTATGAGCTAACTCAAAATATAGTTATATGATCACCCTTTAGTATGCACTAGCAACCTCTCTTGTCTCTTTTTCATTCAAAAATATAGTTTATTTATTTTATTTAAAATACCTCAGCTGCATCAGTTACCGTAAGCAGATTGAGTCTAATGTAGTTCCAATGACCATAGAGTCCAGTTACACCTATCCCAATAATATAATACCAAGTCATACTAAATACAAATGGATTGAAAGATTTGTTATGTATGTAGTTAGTGATTTCAGTCAAGTATTTAGAACAATTTGTTTGCTTACATTTTAAATGCATCCTTTATGCGTGATGGTGCTGATATATTAACACCAAAGCCATAAAAAAAAATTATCACAATTTCTCTGATTCGTTTATAATTTTCCGCACGCGTTTTTAATACTTCCTTTGTGGTCAACATTTTCGTACAGAATGTTGAAATGTTATGCGAAATTAAGTTTTGCAAGATGCATTTTTTATTTCCCCGTAGATAAAAGATTTATTAGTGCGAGCTACCCACTTCATCGTTCCTCATTCAAAGGTTCTCAAATAGTTCTCCAATTGGTCCATTCCTAAGAGTGGTGGTAGCCATCTCTATCTGCCTCCAACGGCAAATGTCGCTATAGTTATTCATTTGTCTGCTTTGTACCGATGTGAGCCTTCGCGTTCCCTAACTAGTTAGTTTGACTATAGGGTAAATATCTATCAGCAGACTCAAACGAACAGCATGGATTGGCGAAAATTACACATACTTATTAGTGTGTGAACTTTGAGCATGTTTACCTTAAATGTATTTACTTATTTTATAATTTTAATTAAATTAGCACATAATTATAGTTGTTAGTTTATGAAAATGTGGGAATTACAAATTTAAGGCACAACTGTTTTGTTGCTAGAAATGTGTAGAGTGACAGTTACTTCAGGCATGTTGAGGAATTTTTGGAGTGCTTCAAAAAGCCCTACATGGTATGCTATTCCTGGTACTAAAATAAGGTGTGGAGTCATGTGAAGTGATCTTGACAGAGGCGGCTAAACTCGCTTCGATACCAAGTGAATGTATGACTTTCTAATTTATTTGTTCTTCTTTGATGTGTATGGAACAGGTTCTCGTTTAAAAGCTGCTTGCCACCTGATGAAGGATATACCAAAATTTCTAAAGCGAAATATTTATACTGTGAATAAATTCGTAATCAAAATTAATTCAATGAAATTCATCCTCATTCAAAATTTTGCATGCTTCAAAATTTGTTTTCTGATTTATTAATTCATGAGTATTTTATTTTCTCTTTTGTTTTCGAAATTGAAATTTTTTAGTTTATTATTTGCTGTCACAAACATATTGCTTGGAAGAGAATGCCTTCCGTTGTATGGCATATCTATACATATTTTGCATGAGAATCTCACCATGTGTGCCACACGTATCGGTGTATTGTTATAGTACGAATGTCACTAGCAATGCCAATTAATTCCGTACATTTTGCTGTCACTTTATGGTCACGTATTCAGTATCTGTCATAAATGAAGTTACCAGATGCTGATAACAAATGGAGTTGAGTGTACAAGAGTGAATGAAAGGGTGTTGGGCTGAGTGTGCAAGATAAAGATGGAGCGTGAGATATATACTAGTCCTTTTACAACTTTTATAAAACTAGTTAGTAATAAACTAGTATGAATACGTTTCGTAAATGTATAGTTAATGAACTAGGAAGCTTGCTGATTAGTTTTTCTTTTGACTGCAGGGAAGTTGTAGGTGCATACATATGTATCTATGTAAGTATATTCGAGCATATCGAAATGCCAAAAATATCCTTTTTGAAGATTCAAACTTGAACATTTTTTGCTGATATCCGTTGGGGACTATCTACTGATAGATACAACTAAGATATTGAAAGGACTGTAAAAGTTTTAGTTATAACGAAAATTACATGAGTTCCTCTCATGATCAAACGCTGGTACCGGACGTAAATTGAAAAAATTATTTCAGCTTTGTGCTGTTTCACAATTTTTCGAAATTTTTTAGAGCAACGGTTTTGCAAGCCTGTAAGAGTAAACTGCCCATTGTAATAAGAAAACAATATGAAAAGATGTGGCATAGCAAAAATCGAAAGGTGGTTTCTTTCAAAAAAAAAAAAAAATATAGCCTTTGTTGGCTTCTCTGTTTCTCTCAGGGGTATTTTTTCACTCAGAAATAGTTTGGTATGTGTAAGCAGAACCACAAACAACAAAAGAGCTACAATTGAAGGTTACAACTTTTTCTAAAAGAGAAATTTCTATGACTCTAATTAATCCAAATTATAAACTAATCCAAATACATTTTTGCATTTTGTGAGCTCGAAAAAGTTTTGCTCTAGTTTTCCCTCAGCAGTTTTTGTTTGGCGAGAATGTGCTTGTAATTTACCAGAATCACTTTATATTGGTAGTATTACGCTTTTTCGCCGAAGATATGTTCAATGCCATTGCTGAACTTGAAATCTTATACCAAAACTGTCATCGATGATTTCATGTTTAGTTTATCCTATTCTACAAATTTTTATCAAATCTCTGCCTTCATCTCTCTTATTCAGTTCATGCTTCTTGTTAGCCAAATTTCTTCTTTATGCAGATGGCCGTAAGGCTAGATTATGCTCTCCTTACTTCCATTGTCATATCACACAGATTGAGCGTATTCAAAAGATATTTCTAAGTTTTGAGTTAAGTAGTCTAGGCTTTCCAGACCATAACCCTGCAAATGAATCGAACTGTCAACTGGATAATCTAAATTCATTGCATAATAGTAGTTCAATTATATCCTTGGTTTTCGTTTTCGACGTAGTCAGTGGGACCGTTGTTTGTCTTGTATTACTGGGAACAATTTCCTTCAATATTTCTACCATGGAACTCCGATAGTCTGAGATTTTTTTTGTAGATTTTCTGAAAACGCTAAGCTTTATAAATTCCTGAGTGAGTTCAATGGAATCTCTGTTGTTTGTTCATCATTAGTGTGTTCAAAAATTTACGGTAACCCTATGGTCACTTAAGCTTTTGTCTGCCATATTCGTAGTGCCTAAGAAGCTTTTAAATGAGATGCACCATAATAACAAATGACATATATTTAGGTAAGTGCTATTTTTTCTCTTAAACTTTTCATAAACTTACTTACTTTTATTACATTACTTTGCAAATTATACACACATACAAACATAAAGGGACTATTTTAATTCTGATTTTCTTAACTTTTTGGAATTTTGAAATGTGCACATGCAAAATTTTATTAAAATTGCCTACAACCAAACTTGTGAGCTCGCATTTCAAAAGTTTGCATTTGCCTTATGGTGCACGACGAACTTCAACAAAAGCGAAGCAACCGAGTATTCGTTGCAACAACTTGCATACTCGTCAGTATGAATGTATGTATGTATGTGAGACGAATGAGTAAGCAACGAATGTCGCTGAAAACCAAACTGGAAGTGGTTTGAGTTGCCAATGACAATATTGAGCAGTTGAAGTTGGCAAAAGGCGGCTAGTAGAGTTTCACATGCGTTATGAAATCTTAGACTTATGCCAATTTAGATATGCAATTCGTAGGGCTGTCAATCCCGAAGTCTCGATTTGGTGCTTTTTTCTTTAGTTTTTTTCATAGTAGCGATTTTTGGGATCGGTTGATTTTATATACATAATTATTTTCCGGCAGGATGAAAAGTTGAAACGGGTTTTCGTCATCCCTTTCGACTTACTGCCATATTCAGAAGCAAACTAAACCCTGACTGAAAACAGTTTGTCGAAAAACAAATTTTCAAAACCCAACTTTTAATAGTGTTAATGAAAACCCGAGATCCCGTCTTTATAAATTCATAGAAGAAATAAACCACCACGACACATAATGGAAAATGATGGGTTACCAAATGAAATTTGAAATATTGAATGCTTGCTGGTTTTAAAAATGTCCAAAGCACTTCTTCTACCTAGCGATATGCCACTTAATGATTTGCTTTATATATGTATATAACCAGCTTATACCCGTGAGTTTCACTCTACATAACCTCAATTATTCCAGGGATATGGACTATGAAACCCTCCATTTATATGGCAGGTGCCACGCGCCCTTTCTCCTTGTTGTCAGTTTTCATGCAGGTGTTAGGGATAAATTGCAGATAACCCCTCACCACATTTCAGTGGTATAAACTCAATAATTTCAGAGATACGAACTAACAAAAATTCTATTTGTATGCAAGGTGCCACGCCCCCTATATATATATTTTTTAGCCTATGACTATCCATGGAACATATCTAGTGCGTCTTTAAAATTTGGTTTCGGGTTTGTGAACTCTCAAGTGGAATTAGGATAAATCTATATTTAGGGCAGGTCTTCTGAAAAGCCATTAAATTGATTTTCGAAACTGAGCCTCGAAGGAATTTGAGCATCGCTGGTACTACTTACAGGCACCTCGATATGCAATACCAATTTTCCCTTGAACAGACGAAAGCTTGACTAGAGACACTTAACCCATACTACCATATATTGCTTAATATTTTAAAAACATTCGGCAAGGTGGCAACCCTCTAAGCTTCCTTAGTGGCAACATCCAAGTAGAAAATCTTAGAAGGTAGCATACTATCCATCTACCAAATTTCATCGAAATCGGTTTAGCCGTTCCAGAAATAGTGGTCGATATCTGAGGGAATAAAAAAAATGCGGGCAGGTGGCAACCCTAGGTTTATTTTTATATTTTGGTTGGTATGCGACCTAAAATACCTTTAAATACCCATATTGCCATATATTGCTTAGTATTTAAAAAAAAAATTATATAGGTGGCAACCCTGTGAACCAACCCAATGTCATCACCTATACAAGTGGACTGTTGAAAGCATTGTTTGGAGCTAGAACTAGTACTGTCGTCAAATGGACTTTTAGATTACCGCTGAGCTAGTCAAACTTACTGCAATTTTATTCTGTAAAAGCGCGCTATGGAAATCAATCCATCAAATTTCTCTTTTCTCCCTTCTACACAAAGAAACATGCATCATTTTTAATTTGCTGAGTTTAAAGGAGATCACAGCTTCATAAGAGTCTTTCAGTGTTACCTTAATCTTAATGTCGATTGTCTTCAGCAACATTTTTAGGATTGAAGTCAATGTTGTTCGAATGATGGATAATGTTGTTTTTGTTGTTGCATTTTGACATAATGTATTGCCATTCATTAGACAACAAAGAAAACAAAATGTGGAACTGCAATCATATAAAGATTGAGCTGCAGCAAAACTGTCTTTAGGCAACATTTGCTAAAAAAAAAAAAAGAAAAAGGCCAAAAAGAAAAGATATTCACAAAAGATGCTTCATCATATGCGAAGTGAAAAAAGGAAATGTTTTGCAGTAAGGAGATTCGAAGCAGTGTGCAGCGTGGCAGAAGAAGATTGTATAAAGAAGCCGATAGCATTGTCTTGTAAAAAATGTGATTTACTGCTGGATTTCTTGTGAGTTGCAGCAACATATTTTGCCGTTGGCTTTAACAATTGGCGTGCATTTCGATGTAAGTATGTGTGTGTGTGTATGTGTTTGTATGTTTGCGTATGTGTGTGTATTTGTATAGTGCTGCAAGCTACTCCCCACCCACTTAATGTCATTCAATTTTTAATTTTTCAAATGGATTCCGACATTTGCTCCACGTCTGTTTACGCTAGCCTCAGCTTACGCTCCACATCCACTAAGCTCGTACATATAAATGAGATGGCTTTCGTGGATAATGGAAGTGAGGATATATGAAGCTGTCTATAAGTATTAAGCAAGTTTTGCGCTCAAAGCAAGTAGTCGAATTGTGTGAAATAAAATTGTATACCCAAAAGTGCTAGAATGACCGGGATTGTTAATGAGTGTGGGGTTCATTTAAGGGCTCACTGAAATTAGTGATGTCTATCCATCAATACTTGCATTGAATCCTATTTCCTTTGAGAGGGTATACGTAATCGTCAAATAAATTTGGACTTTATTGCCAACCACGTCAGGATTAGGAAAGGCTTGTACGAGGTATCTCATATCAAGAGAAGAAGAGAATCCTCCTTCTTGATCCATTGCTCCGTGATCGTGGCTGTTATTGTTATTTGTTTTCTTGACCTGGTCGTGTGTGTTTAAGGATCGTTATTTTAATGCTTCGTCATGATCGCTTCAGAAATGTCCAAATCCGTATTACTAACTTTTCTGGCCTCTCATTTCAGCTACCTATCCTTAGCGAATGAAAGAGAGAGAGCGGACTGTCTGTGTACATATTTATCCCTCGTCTTCTCAGTTATTCATCTAGTGAGAAATCAGTAACCCCTTCTCTTTCTAGCACTCCCACTTGGAAGCGAGTATCTAAATTTGGAAGGCGATCTGAGACCTTAAGCTTTGGTTGCTATGAAAAGACTTCAGCAGTAGACAGAGACCGACAGAGACCGCTTAAAACATACTACATCTTTCCCTTAGTCCCTTCTTTATTATATATATAACTACTACTTGTTACAGCCAAACCGGCAAGTCCGCTATGTAAACCACCATAACCATACCTTGAGTTCAAACAATCTGATACATGAAATCAGTTCTAGTGGTAACTGCTTAGGGATAAGGTTTGATAACTCGTAAATAATTTCAATTTTGTTATTTTTTTCACAAGTCGCTTAGATGATACGAAAAAAAAATCTATTGTTTGTAGAAACTCGCTTAAGAAAAAGGTGCCAACTTTGCTACAGCCCGCAGCTGAGTATATAATATTTGGTTCCATTGAAACTCTTTTCACAAAATCCTATACAAAACTCCCTAGTGGGTATATAAAATGTGCTTTTAACTGAATTTAGTCTAGCTTACTCGTCTGTTTCATTTTATGTGCTTTGGTGCAAGCGATTTTTCTTGAGCTTTTGACGTACATACATATGTACATATGTATAGTCGATATAACGTTGAAGCTTCGAATTAAGATAGGCGGTTGCTTAGCTGATAAATGCTGAAGCAGGGATAAATGATATTTACTACTTACTCGTTGGATTATACGTATGTAGTTGTATGTTTGCTCGCTCACACACACACACACATCAACACATAATTCGCTGTTGCCTCGACGTTTTTGTTGGTCATATTAGTTGTGTTGGTGTGTTGCAGTGTTGATGTGTGGGTGATTGCTGGCATGCAACCGGATGTTTACAACAAACTTAAACGAGTGACAGCGTACAGGTGCCAACTGGTGTTCGCTAATGGCAATGCATTTGCCAAACCATGCCGGGAAAGTGTCATGTAACATACGAGCTCTATATCCTCGTTTTTTGGTTTCTTATTTGCTATGAGCTTTAACATTTCTTTGTCGGTATGAAATGACATAGATTAACGGCATTGCTGCGCTTGAAATTGGGTACAATGAAAAATAAAAGTCGCACGAAAATCCCATTAATTAGATTAAATATACATATATTTATGTAAGGAGCAAATTTCAATTTGTGGAACATGACCGAAAGTTTTGCACGAGGTTTGGCTAAAAAATGGTTGCCACCTATAATTTTTTTTATAATGAAATGGGATATTCCTATATGGGTAACAAATGGCGTTGCCATTCATAATGTGTGTATGGTGTTGCCATTTAATTTTTTTTTTTTTTTGTAATACAATTTGATATGCGTCTTTTTTCACCAAAAATAATTCGAGGTAGAGTTGCCATATTATTTCATTACATTTTTTATTCCATACGCAAGAGAAATAGTGAATAATCACTAATCTACAAATCAAAATAATTACTGTTGTAATTGAAAATTTTTAAAATGAACTCAATAAACGCATCTTATTTGGGTCTGAACGAAGTTTTTCGGGTCAGCTAATCTATATCTATGAGTATATGTATAAAATTCAAATAATATAGGTATATACCGACTTGGTTCCTAAACGAATTAGCAAATCGTAAAGAAATTTAAAATGCGCTGGATATCTCCTTGGGATGATCATAGGCTGAATAATATTTTGATAAATATAGGGGGGCATGGCACTTTCCATACAGCTGCAGTTTTTCATAGTCCATATCTCTGGATGTATTTAGGTTCGACCACTGAAATTTGGTAAGACGTTATATGAAAGTAATCCCTACCACCTCTACAAAAACTGGGGATAACGATAAAGGGGGCGTGGCACTTAACATACAACTGGAATTGTAAATAGTCCATATCTCTGGAAGTATTTCGGTTATGTGGAGTAAAACCCACGTGTATGACGTGGTTATATATAAAACCGAGAAAGTTCATTCCAGCCCAGATTAGTGGCCTCACTGGATTTTTTGTTGCTAGGAAACCACCAATTCCGCGCAGGCACAGTTCCAGTCCTTGTTGAGCTCAACTTTTCTAAAACTTTTCACTTTTTAGTTCTCAAGACCCTTCAGAATGAAAATGTGTGTGTAGTTATCGAATTAAGCTGGTTATCGATCAGTCGAAAAATTTATTTTAATAATCTTATGTGTTGGATTTGACAACTATGATACTCGAATTACTTGGTTAATCAGTTACTCGATTACTTAGAGCTTTAATAAAATATTTGGAACAGTTATTAAACACGCTGATGGCAAGGACACATAATTTTTATAATGCAAATCCCGTAAGAGGTGATATTGTTCTTTGTTTATTTAAATAATTATTAATTTGGCTGATTAAAAAAATAAAAATTCAGATTCGATGTATTTTTACTCATTCCAGCAATATTGCTTTTGCTTTAAAAAAATGTATAATAATAATTATTTTCATACTCATATGGATATCTAGTTAGTTACACATACTAGTACATAAGTATGTAGGTAGCCTACTTGCAAGTAATTAGGGCCCTGCAAACAAAGAGAGACGCAAAAAACCTGCAATTTAAAAGCAAAGTTCACATCTGTGGTTCAAGGATAATGTAAGAGTGCAACGGGTCGTGAGAGTATTAGTTGGATGTTTTGATACAAATTTCTATGTTTGTGTGTATGTATGTAAGTTAATGTGTATGTGACAAGGTACCTACCCAGGAACTGAACCAACTATGTACGTAAACCAAAGAATTGAAATCCATTGGCTCCGTTGGGGTTTCGAATAGTGTGGTATTCTTATTGGAACTCATGCGTACGAAAGACTAAGTGCAGGCCATCCATTAAAATGACCAACGAACTGTCGGCTTGGTAAATTCATTTGATGTTTACTTAGGTATATTTGCAAGGAAATTAGGTACCCTTAATCAGGTATTGTTCGTAGCTTGGATCTTGGATCAGAACCATTGTTCAAGCTTTTTTCAACCAAAGTCTGAGAGTTGTAAAAAGCCTAAAAAAAAAGAAAATTAAAAATTGAAAATGAAATTTCTGTTTGAAAACTAGTATCATTTTTTGGACTATCTTTTTGTGTTGACCACAGGGTGCATGCAAGTAATTTGCTGACGTCCGTTTTGTTTGTGGTTCTCTTTATTTTCTAGATATTTACATACTCTCATTTTTGTCATTCTTGTTTTACCTTCGACTGATTGTTGCTCTTTTTGTTTGCAGTCGATACAAATATGTGCACATATACCTACCCTGTAAGAAAAATCTCCTTGCATTTCATCACCTTTTCCAAATGGAGTTCAGAAAGCATAGCTAAAATATTTTTCAGAAATCTCACATTGTTTCTAAATTTTATTTCAGACACCACAAAATAATCTCAAGTATAGCGTAATGGTAACTGATGTGCAGAAAATGCAGGGTTGTTAAAGCATGCATTCATATGCGAATGCAATCAGTTGAAGTCTTATTCAATGACTTCATATTTTGAATGCATTCATTGACTCGCTTTTTGACTAAAGAATGAAAAAATGAAGTCTAAAGTCATTTTGAAGTCACGACTTTGGAGTCGTTTAAAGAAGTCACTTACTGACTTCATTTTTTGAGTGAAGTCACTAACTATTTGCAACAAAAATAGTTTACGATCATGTCTCATATACCACAGGTGAATTGATTTCAAATGTCTCCATATGACTATAAATTATTTCAATTGGCTTCAGTGAGACTTTTTATTCAATGAATGCAATACATGAATAACAAAAAAATTAACGAAAAAAAGAATTCGAAGTCGCAGAGTGAAGTCTAAATGGTGACTTAATTTTTTAAGTCCCAGTCAAATAATTCAAAAAATGACTGCAATCTTTTTGCGATGAATCAAATGAATAATTATTCACAAAATAATGCACGTATCACCTTATTTACTCAGCTCCCTGCAGGGTATGTACTATTTGCATATGCTCCACATATTTTTGTAGTTGTTACAACAAACATATCAGCACTTGCATGGGTATTGTCTGTGCTTCATTGTGGTGTGACATAAATGCGCTTTTACAGCCTCACGTGACTATTTAGAATGAATTGGTCCAATGTCAGGTGAGTTATAAACAAAGGTCGGTGTCATAGGTACGAGTACATACATACATAAGTATTTACATATATGTATATGTATTGTTTGAGCGAAGGTGCACGTAGCAACTGTGCATAAGGCTCGCACTGCATTTGTTTTGCTTTCTCTTTGTGGTTTACGGTTTGTTTTGGGTAAATGAAGCATTAACATGACGTTGGCGATTTCTGTAAACAGTTCCTCGTTAACATAGTTGTTTAGCCTTGACATAATATTTTTCTTGTCATTTGTGCCATGGAAATGAAAAATATTGTTGACTTGCAATGTATGCATATTTGTCATCTTTTATAAGAAAATGATGACAAAAAATTATACATTAATAAAGAGTTACAAACAAATATTTATTTTCCTCTCTTTTTTTTAGGCTTCATTTCAAAAATTATTGTAATAATACTTTTTAATGGTATGTAACTAGAGATTGCTTAACAAATCGAAATCCGAAGGCTGGGGCTTCATATCATCGCAGGAGATAGGAAGCCTACTACTTATCGAGATGTTAGTTAGCTCAAGTTAGTTGGCATAAGCCAGACCTGTTAAATAATGATTATTAATCTTAATCATTGTTAATCAAATCAAATTTTTGGTTATTTTTGTAATAATAGATTAATTATGATAATCGAAAATTCCTCGTTAATCGCAAATTAATCAATAACTTTAATCAAATTGAAATTTAAATTAATTTGATTAATTATAGGATTAAATATGAAAACAAAATAAATACTCATTAATCGAATACAAAATTTAATTCTAATCGTTTGATTATTCTAAAAATGTTCTATTCTCATAATTAATCAATTAAATTTACAGAGCAGTTTAATATAATTCATTTTAATCCAGATTTAACAGGCCTGAACTTTAAGCTCTACAAGGATGTCTAATTCTATCATTGAACGGTGAGCTTCAGACTTTCATACAATAAGCTCTATAGAATCTTGAAAGCGATATCAAAAAAGACTGTTAGAAAGACAATGAAAACGCTCGAGCATATTTTGTTTTCTGCATAACTTTCACAAGCTCTCTAAAAACATTTTGTATATTATTTTCTCGCAAGGGTATACTAGTGGAAAAATTTTCCATGTCTATTGATCAGACATCCAAATCAGACACCCAAATAGGATTCCCCTTCTATTTTAAGCTCTTGGCAGACGTGGTTAGATTTTGTGTTACCTTTCTTTTCTTCTTCATTTTGAAATAAGAAAGCTCTTTATATTTTAAAACCCCCGTTTCACAACGCCTTTAGCATAATCCAAAACTGTTCTGAGTGAGTAGTAGTGTTCGATTATACTCCTTGTTCGGTTCAAATTTTATAACATCGTCATCAATCTTATGGAGCAACGGAAGAACTTCCCCCAATTGCTTTGGTAGATCGATCTCTGGCAAATAACTCTCACTGATCAGTCGTATTGCTCAACTAAGAGGATGGCACTATCTACCGTAGGTAGCCGTTTACTTACATTGTCTACGAGTCTTTCAAGCTTTCAAGTTTCGAAATAAGGGTTCGCTTTGCTTTACAGCGATATCGTTTCCATAAATTGTAAATGCGAACTTTCAGTCGTACTCTTTTTAGAACAATCATCTTAATCTATAAAATTCCGCTTCAACGATTCTCTTTCTCTGATTTCATATGCGTCTTTTGATTCACTTTCCAAAACATTCTTAACTCCTTTAAACTAGAGCCCTAATGCACGCCAAGCTTTAACTGATCGGGTACAGTTATTACCTTTTTGCACACGTCATGTTTTGCACGCTTCCGGCAACAGCTTTTTGGGTTTTGCTTCATTGCGAATTACATGCTCCGTTGGCTTTGATGACTCTATCCTTTCTAGATTCTAAACATTTTATTAGTGAATTTGTGCTCTATTTTTGTTTCGTAGTGGGAAATATATACGAAATGGTAATACCAAGTGGGTGTAGACAATTAAGTGGCTGCTAATTCGTGTTATTTAATCTGAAAGCAAAATGTCCTGCCAACAGCGTGAGAAAATACGCATTAGTGGTTTTATTTTAGAGCAAGTAATCAAAAAAACAAAAACATTCGAGTGCGACTTTGAAGTGTTCAAAAAATAATATATAACTGCATTTTATTTTATTTCAATAGCTCCGATTTGCGTTGCATAGGGAAAGTAACCCTCTTACTCCTCTACCTAGGAAAGTTGAGGCTTTTGAGACCTTCGAATTTAGGCACATAAACTTGTTGACTGGGTTGTCAAAAATATCTAAGTTAAATAGAATCTATTCAATGCATTTAAAACGGGGCTTACAACCTCTCCGCTTGGTCGCCTGATTTCATGAAAGGTTTTTGACGCTGTCAAGCATGGTCTGCTCTCTGACAACCTTTAAAAGTATTTCGGAATTGGTGATAATACAGTGAAGCTTCTAAAAAGCTGTCTAAACTATCTTAACTGAGATTGGGCTAAGCGAAAGAAATCATATCGCTTTTACTTACTTTTTTGAAGAAAACCTTTGTTAGCTTTTAATCGCTTCCATTGTCAACTGAAATACACACATGTGTACATATGTATGTAGGTAAATTTACATTCTATATCAGTTCTCCATACATGCATATGTGATGAGGTAGATATGACAAAGATAAAACAACGAATCACTGAGATATGTTGCCAATTTTATTTGACGCTACTGCTGATTTTACCCAAATGAAGCTAATAACCAATTGCTTTGCCAAACGTAGGCGGTTGTAAAAAAAGTTGGGAAAAAATATTACATTGGCAAGTGAGTGGAGCAGCGTCAGAAAAGCATAAAGCGATTGATATATAAAAAAAGTGTATACAGATGTATGTATATATGTGTGGGTGTGGGTGAGTGACGCTTACAACAGCTGCGCTCAACTAACGCAGTCAGCAAAAGCAAAATCAAAAATAAAAAATGTCCAAAAAATGCACAAAATTCGCGCCGCAATACTGCTGTTATTGAAGAAAAACAAGTCAACTTTTTGCTGCTCGCAATTGATGGAAGTACCAAAGTAAATTGCTTGGCATAGTATGAGCCACAAACATATGGATATATGTATGAATATGTAGATGAAAATGTAAAATTTCCCTGTAGGAATTTTCTACTTTGATATTTAACAAGTGGAATAAGTTCAGAATAGATATATCCGCATCTGCCAGAGTGGGCAATAGTCAATGCTAGCTGGACTCATATGCGTCTTTTTCACAGCAAAATTTTTTTTTTTTAGAAACTATATCTAGCGATGCCCCTCATATATTCAGACAGACACAATTCAGAAATACAATTTTTCGGTAAATTTTTTTCAGAAATCATTTTTCAGAAACCACCAAGTTAGAAGGAAAAATTCAGAAAACTTTTTTCAGAAACTAAAAATTCAGAATCAAAAATTCAGAAAATTTTTATAACGATATTATTGGTTAGATTTGAATGGGTTGTGCTACACTTAATTGGTAATTATTTAAATGGGTTATAACATGAACTCTGAAATTAAATTTTTCACATCAAAATAGTTTTACGTAGGCTTAAGTAGTTCATTTTAAGCGTTTTAACCCTTTAAATGCCATCCCTTAACCCATTGGTGACCTAAATTTTTATTTTTATAATGTCTAAATCATTTTTTATGTGTAAAAATAAATTGTTATACACTTCAATAGTAAATATTTGAAGTTTTAAGTGCATGCATTAACCCCTTGACGACCTTAACTATTTTATTAATAACGAAATAACATGATTCACTTCACAGTAGCATTTCAATATTTTATAAATTCTGAAATTTTTATTTATGTTATATATATTACAGCACACTTAAAAATTAAATGTTTACATTATTAACCCATAGTTGGGTCATGTATTAACCACTTAAATGCCTTGTATTTCTCGTCATGCATTTTAGCTTTTGTTGTTGTTATTGTATTCACTGTTTGTATGAATTCCTACTTGGGTTTATATTATAAACTGTTGGTTAGTTCTAAAAAAATTTCAAACAAACATTGTCGATTGATCAAGTTGAGTTAGCGCATTTTGTGTGTGTTTTGGCCGACTTTGAAATTTAGTTTTTTTTAACTCTCTCCCACTTTTCCTTTGTGGCTGGTGCTCTTTGTTTCCACATCTGTAAACTTGGTTGCTTTAACTTTTTTATGGCTTAAAAATTACAAAAACAAACCGCTTTGCCGTTGAATTGATGTACGCCAAATTTACTTCGCACTTGGAGTGAAAAGTACGTACAATACGCTTTTTCCGTGATTCATATCCTCACGCTGCAGTGCATACCCTGTCGACAGCAGGACATTTGTCTGTGAGAGTTAAATCGTTTGTACATAAAGCATTGTAGTCGATCGAGTTTTTGAATGGACGATTGAGATATTGACTTTAAGGTTTTTAAACTTTTTTTTTGTTTTGAAAAGAGAAGTGCAATTTGTTGTGGTTGAGCTTCTGTGTGGAAGCAGCAGAGATGTAAAAGAATGCATTCTTTTGCGAATAATTATTCAATTGATTTATCGCAAAATGATTGCAGGCATTTTTTGAATTCTTTGACTGGGACTTAAAAAATGAAGTCACCATTCGGACTTCATTCTGCGACTTCGAATTCTTTTTCATTCATTTTTTGGTAATTCATGTATTGCATTCATTGAATAAAAAGTCTCACTGAAGTCAATTGAAGAAATTTGGAGTCATATGGAGTCATTTGAAGTCAATTTACCTATGGCATACGAGACATGATCGTAAACTATTTTTGTTGCAAATAGTTAGGGACTTCACTCAAAAAATGAAGTCAGTGAGTGACTTCTCTAAATGACTTCAAAGTCGTGACTTCAAAAAGACTTCAGACTTCATTTTTTTTATTCTTTAATCAAAAAGCGAGTCAATGAGTGCATTCGAAAGTCACTGAATAAGACTTCAACTGATTGCATTCGCATATGAATGCATTCTTTTACGCATATGAATGCATTCTTGGACGGCTGTGAATAATACCAAATCTATCGAAGTTTCTCACAAGCCTGGATCCGCCACTGACCCATTTGCTACAAGAATCCTCTTTGTTTAATGTAAGTATGTAAGTCTTTCGAAATTTTCGCGTTAATATCTTTTTTCCATTCAACATTCCCTCGCTTGAGTAAGGTATTCCCTATTAAAGCCTTGCTGGTCTCGTTCGTCACACCCAAGCCAATTTTATAAGAGCAAATATTTAAAAAAAAAATTGTCTTTTGCTCCTTTAAACAGCCTTATATTTAGCATTGAGCCTTTTAAACATAAATAATTTGCTCTTCAAACTAAAACAAAGTTGCGCAGCTGCCATCCACATGTTGGCTTACCAACTTGCCATTCGCCCGGTTAATCATCCGGTTTCAAACTTTTCACCTTTGCCTTGACACTAACTTTTATAGAATGCCTTCTGTTTTTTTTTTATTTATTTATTTACATGAAATGAGAGCAATGAGTGTTGCCCTTCATAAGCGTAACACTAGAATCAGGCAGCGCAGAGTTTTCTTTCATATATTCACACAGCTCTGGGAAGTAAAAACTTTTCACATTATATTAGAGAGAGAAATTTTAATATATTTATGATATATATCAGCTGTGTACTAATAGGTAGCAAAATAAGTAAGGTGTGCTTCGACTACGGCTGAGCTGAACGCTTTATACCTTTTATGAATACTAAGTGTCTAAGCTTTGAGGGGGCGAGTAGTTTTTTCTTTATTTTAATTTGAAATTTTTATTGTTTTTTTTTATTAAGGGCCACTTTTATAAAAGCCGGCTAAGCCTAATCCTCGATTAATTTGACATCAAACCATATAAAATACGTCAATCAAACTCCGGTTAGTGGTTATCGGCTTTTATGCAAGCGGCGCTAAGAGTAGATCGAGGGTGTGCGGAGCACATGTTACTGGGAACGATCTTTAGAAAACTAAAGACTTTATTATTATATTTAATTTATTTGTTTTATATAAAACTGAGAGGGTGCTGGGCAATTGTTACAACTTATATTTATTAATTTGGGGGTGAGCACTGAGGTAAAAGCGCGGAGTGGCCTTCTCATTTTCGCTTGGAAAAAACCGCTTTTGGGTTATGCAGTCATAAATTATATCTTTAGAATATTTCATAAGCTGGTTGCGAATTATAAAAATTGTGTGCAAATGAAATAAACGAACGAAATTGCTTAAACACTAAGCAAGATTTTCAGCTTTGGATGCTGAAAAATTTGTCCTGCTTACCTGTTTATTTCACTCTCTATAAAAACTCAATAACTCTTACCAGGATCGTATAAAACTTCTAATTTGGCATCCAAGAAATCATATTTTTCAGGAGCTACTTTAATTTAATATGTTGTTTTTGGAATTCCTTTGCACACTCGTATTGAAGTCATTCTCAGAAATTCATTTTAATATTGCACTTTTGTTATAAACATAATCAGATGAATCTACCTATATATACATATATATAAATATACATAAGTAGTTGCATATATGCTCTAGTTCACACATGACCGCAATAAAATTTTAATTTGGCTTTAGTTTGCAGATTTACATAAGGTCAAAGTGATGTTGAATTTCCTCTTGTGGCTGATTTTGAACGAGTGTGGTTTAACTCAAAGGCAAGTAGCCAATGTAAATGTCAGCTGTTATGCATACAAACATGTTTACTGCACTTTGTTTGTTTACAGCGATTCGCATTTCATACATACATACATATGCATGTGTGTACATTAGGGTTGTTCAATTTTTCGATTTTTACTTTACGCGGATTTTCGGGATTTCATTTGACTTTAACTTGAAAAAAAAAGATTACTATAAACAACAATAAATTTAATTCTGCATATAATTTTTCATTAGAAACGAGAGTTACATATTTAAAAAGGATTTAAAATTGATTTTCCAATATTTCAGTAAAACAAAAGCAATATGCTAAAAATCTGCGGGAAACATATACAAAGCTTTTAACAGAATAAAAAGCATACCATTAGGATTAAATTAACTAATTTATCATTAACTGACCATATATTTTAGTATTAAATATTAAAAAAAATTAAATTATTTAAGCTATTTCAATTTGAAAAAATAAAAAAAATAAGCTTTATTTCTTAGATATGTTACATACATTAAATATACTCTTCTAATTTTTTTTTCAAACACTATATCTTGGAAGTGTTTATCCAGTTTAAAATTTTATTTAAAAAAAAAATGTTTTCCTTGCAAAACAAAATAGTGTATATTTTCAAGAACCGATTCAAATTCCATTCAAATACTACACATATCTTTGTAATCGGTCCAGCCGTTCCGTAGTAATCACAGTTTAAAATTATCCATTATCGCCTTTTTTCAGATATTTCGATACCCTGCAACGCCCACAATTTTGCAAAAATGCAATTTCTAAAAACAAGTGTGTGTTTTAATAAAGATAAAGTGTAGCATAATTTCATCAACATTTGAAGAGTTCAGTTTCAATGCATTTCGGTTGTTATGAAATTCATCAAATTTCACTTCTTAATCAAATATTTCGGTATCGACATCACTAACGTACAAAATTTGTAAACCTTGCAGTGCCGGTAACTCGTATGTGGTGTTGTGACATATTGCCAGTTTCGATTACGTTTGGCTAAAAACTAATTAAAACTATTGGTTATGCTCTAATTGCCTTCGAAGAGGTACAAACAGCAGCGACGATTTTCGGAAATTGGTCACTTGGTCAGGGACATTTAGAATTTTATGCTTTTGTTTCTTTGCACATGTGAATGTTTGTAAGATAAATAAACTGCAGGTACATATTTTAGAATTAAACTGTTTAGGGTATTTTTCTCTGAGTGAAATAAGCAATTTTGAGGACCATATATATATTCATATCGCATGCGGCATCGCTGTACATGTCGTATGAGCAACATTTTTTCAAGGTCTTTCATTCAATCAATATTTCGAATAGGGTCTATATTACAAAATTTGATGTGAAAACACAGCATTTCAAAGAAAATTTAAAACATCAAGAGATGAGATAGTTCGTTTTTGAATCTGATTCTATGATCGTCCATTTTCAGTCGTCAAAATATTGTATGAAAGTCCCGCGAGAAAATGTTGCTCATACGACGTGTACAACGATTGCTCTAACGCTATGTTTTCTTCTTTTCAGAGCTGTTAAATTTCCTTCAACACTAGTAAGGATTAATATATTTAGCTTTTTTAATTTTAAAGATTTATTGAGTTTGTGTGTATTAGACAGAAATTATTGATTAATGAATTTAAAAAAAATAATCAAATATAATTGAAACAATTATGCATCATTTTTAATTAAAAAAATCATGTTATTAGAAACAATTAACCAATTGAAATGAATCAAAGAATTAAAATTAATCAAACTACTGAAATTAATCAAACAACTAAAATTAATCAAAGTATTAAAATTAAGTAATCAATTACATGATTAAATTTAATTAAAATAACTTAAGAAAAAGTTACAATGAAGGCTTTGACCTTTCATAGATACCCGACAGAAAATGTTGTAGAGCAAATAGTATTTTATTCCTTTAACCATATGAATGTAACAAAATATACATAGGACATAAATAAAATTAATCAAAAATAACAATTTACTTACACTAGTCAATAATTATTTAAATTAGTAACGTTAATCATATAATTGAAATAGTTCAAAAATAATCATTTAGCTACGTTCTTGAATTAATTACGTAATTATGATTAAACAAAATTAATTGACATTAATCAAATAGTCACAACAAAAACGCAATTAAGCGACATTAAAAATAATCAATAAAAATCACAAATTTTTATACGTAATTAAAACTTGTTAATTTTAAATAATTTTTTTTTTTAACCAATTAATGAATACATTTTTAAGTTAACTAATTTGTTAGTTAACAACTTGTTTTTTAATTAATTAATTACTAATCATTAAAATGGTTCAAATACTGGCAATTAATCACTAAACAATTTTATCAAGATGCCGCAATATAATTAATAATCATTAAAATTTTTAATCATTATTTAACTGATCTGCTCTCATATAATATTTCGACGGCTGACGACGGCAAATCGAAATATTATGTGAAAAATGCTCAAGAAAATGTCGTTCATACAAAACAAATTAAATGTTGAAAAGTTCATTTTTTAAAGAAAAATTAAATTTAGATCAAATAAATTTTTTAGAGTCTTTAAAAGTTTTTCAAATTGCAGTAACTTTTTTTGATGACTTCACAAGCGCATACATGCTTATTTATTAATTTACCTCATATTATCGTAGCTTAATTGAGCGAACAATAAAATTTAATTATTGTAATTGTTTAACAGCTGTTATGTAATAAACGCACAATTGTGGTCTTCGCTTCGTCAGTTGCATTTTAATGCATTTTTTTTTGATGTTTTTTTTAGGGCTTAAAATATTTAACAGTTTTATAAACAATCATTTGGATTAAATAACATTGACATGTGCGTACACTGTACTGCATGGTATTGAGTTTTTTCTTTTAATTAATATAAAGGATTTCGAAAGTTAATACTTTTAATAAAAATAGAATTAAAAAAAAACAAGTCTTAATTATGCCGAAATGAAAGTAATTTCAAATAAAAAAAGTCATACAAAAACTTTAATTCGATTTTATTAATTTGAATATGAATATTTTAGGTAGCAATTTTATAAAAAAATTTAACAATTTGTGGTTTTGCCGGCTTCAGGTCAAAGTAAATAAAACTCAAAAAGGTTTGTTTTATCACCAATATATTTCGGTTGCACAACGGTAACCGTCTTCAGGGTAGACTGTTGACAAACATAAAATGTAAAGGTCTCTAAATACACAAATTATAAAAAAATTTATTTTAGTATTATAAAGTTACATTTTTAAAGCACCATACTCCCTACTGGTTTTTAATAACCTGGGATCGTGTCGTCCCCCACTTTTCTAAAACTATATGTAGCACATGTCTTACCTATCAAACTTCCGAACCTATCGCGAAAGTCTCATGGAGATCGTCTCTAAACTTTCGACATTAATAAAGCACAAACAAAACATGAAAAATGTGGGCGTGGAACCGCCTACTTTTCAACAATTATAAAAACATTTTCTTGAAACCGACTAACGTAGCAAAAATAGTTTTTATAGTATGGTAAAGTATGGTCATGAGAAAAATTTCAAACGTCTCAAAGTAATGTGGCCAAACTAAATACGTTTTCAACCAATTCATAAATTTTTAAATCGCAACAGATAACACTTAATTAACACCTTCATTCTAACAGACACCAAAGCCTTTGCTACTTTTTTATTTTCCGTGCGCTTTGCTTTACTTTTAGCCAAGCATTTGTTGAACTTAATCACTTGTCTAGGCAATCCCACTTAGTTTATTTCGTGTGTTAAAATTCTGGTTGAAAAATGCAATTGGCTGACCAGTTGGCTTATCAAACGATTAATTATTTGGTTTTGGTGTATGTGTTTGTATCTGTGTCTGTGTCTTCTATCTTCTAATCTTTTACTTTGACCAAACTTGCCTTTTGCCAATTAAGAATCTAGCTGAGCTTTTGACTGCAGGTTGTCCTATGACTGTGAGCTAACTAGCACTACATACATACATTCACAACACACAAAACAAATGGCTAGTGTTAATGCAACAAATCGGGTGTCTGCGCCATAGGGAAACTGCACACATACAAGCGCACATAGACAACTCAACCGTAGAAGCCTTTCCATGGCGCAGGCGAGCTAAATTCATTACATCAGCACAATTAAGTAATACAAATAAGGAATAAGGAGGCAAGTAAGGCTGTTGGGATTTAATGTCGCTTCACACTCATGGTGGATAAGATGATCATCATTTTTAATTTTAGTCATCACAGCAATAAATAAATTTAATATATTTTGAAGAGGAACGTCTTTTAATTCTTTTAAAAATAAATGGCAGTGGTCAAATGTAAGAGGCGAAATGGTTAGTGTAGAATATAACTCGAGCTATAGCATCGAAAAGGTGCAGCAGTGCTGAGCGCCTACGAATCATGCCATCATCCCAGTGTTGATTAACCTGCTCTGGTAGCCGTTTTCAGAACCTCCACAAGACCTGATGATTGCGAAGCAAATTCGTGAGAGGTAAGGGCTACAAACCCAGTAATTTTTAATTAAATACATGTTCACATACATACCGCAATATCCCACTCAGCCAAAAGTCAATAATAGCAATAAATTTTAAAAATCAATGTAGTTTTAATGGTTGACAAACGGCCAAGCTGGCGGATAGAGCCGTCACTAAAAGCTTTTACCACCCAGTTCTTGCAGCGCTTTTAATTAAACCATTGTATGCAACCAAAAAGATAAATGATAAACGAAATAATGTATAAAGACATAAATGGACACATAAAGTAATTTAATTGTTTGGAAATTCATTTCAAATTTAATCAGATATATTGCGGTTAATATGTTTTTATTATTTTTTTCGGATTTACTCTTGCAGTTATGACAGTGCAAAGAGCGAAATGATTTTAAGGCTGTAGGTGAAAAGTTTGCAGATAAAGAATGATTCATTAGCAATGTTTTTAACACAAGAGATCGATTATGATGATAATTATTTTAAAATTGGAACTATTTTGCTGCGAATTGTAGTATAACGAGCACACTGAAGCGGAACTACGCGTGACAATTTGCTTGAGTATTTTTGGTTTATGATGATGCACATGTGAGTTTTAAGAGATATTTATTTTAGTAAGCGCATAGAAATTCTTGGTTGGCTGATTACTGAGATGTAGCGCTCTGCCTATGTGTACGTGGGTGTATACAAGCGACACTCAGTGTCTTTACATTATTCGGCTTGCTGTTGCTTACATTTTATTATACGGTACTCGTGCGTAAACACGATGAATGCAGACGAGTAAACCCAAAGCGGCATTTATGACAAAATAAAATAAAATATTATAAAATAAAATAAAATAAAATAAAATAAAATAAAATAAAATAAAATAAAATATTATAAAATAAAATAAAATAAATAAAAAAAAATAAAATAAAATAAAATAAAATAAAATAAAATAAAATAAAATAAAATAAAAATAAATAAAATAAAATAAAATAAAATAAAATAAAATAAAATAAAATAAAATAAAATGAAATGAAATGAAATGAAATGAAATAAAATGAAATAAAATAAAATAAAATTAAATTAAATTAAATTAAAATATATTAAATTAAACTAAATTATTTTAAATAAAGTAAAATAAAATAAAATAAAATAAAATAAAATAAAATAAAATAAAATAAAATAAAATAAAATAAAATAAAATAAAATAAAATAAAATAAAATAAAATAAAATAAAATAAAATAAAATAAAACAAAATAAAATAAAATAAAATAAGATAAAATAAAATAAAATAAAATAAAATAAAATAAAATAAAATAAAATAAAATAAAATAAAATAAAATAAAATAAAATAAAATAAAATAAAATGAAATGAAATGAAATAAAATAAAATAAAATAAAATGAAATAAAATAAAATAAAATAAAATAAAATAAAATAAAATAAAATAAAATAAAATAAAATAAAATAAAATAAAATAAAATAAAATAAAATAGAATAAAATAAAATAAAATAAAATAAAATAAAATAAAATAAAATAAAATAAAATAAAATAAAATAAAATAAAATAAAATAAAATAAAATAAAATAAAATAAAATAAAATAAAATAAAATAAAATAAAATAAAATAAAATAAAATAAAATAAAATAAAATAAAATAAAATAAAATAAAATAAAATAAAATAAAATTTTTGTTGTTGGATTTTGCGGTCTATTTTGTTTTACAAATTTGTAAGTTATGAGCAAGCTCGAGACCAATTAACAATAATTCTAAGCGAAAACTGACAATATTAATTCGCTTAGAATTATTGTTAATTGGTCTCGAGCTTGCTCATAACTTATAAAA
Organism: Sphenella marginata; assembly: GCA_951509765.1. Taxonomy (NCBI): domain Eukaryota; kingdom Metazoa; phylum Arthropoda; class Insecta; order Diptera; family Tephritidae; genus Sphenella; species Sphenella marginata. The sequence goes on along the minus strand of OX608081.1, from coordinate 14,620,585 downwards.
TAAAATAAAATAAAATAAAATAAAATAAAATAAAATAAAATAAAATAAAATAAAATAAAATAAAATAAAATAAAATAAAATAAAATAAAATAAAATAAAATAAAATAAAATAAAATAAAATAAAATAAAATAAAATAAAATAAAATAAAATAAAATAAAATAAAATAAAATAAAATAAAATAAAATAAAATAAAATAAAATAAAATAAAATAAAATAAAATAAAATAAAATAAAATAAAATAAAATAAAATAAAATAAAATAAAATAAAATAAAATAAAATAAAATAAAATGTAATAAAATAAAATAAAATAAAACAAAAAAAAATAAAATAAAATAAAATAAAATAAAATAAAATAAAATAAAATAAAATAAAATAAAATAAAATAAAATAAAATAAAATAAAATATTTGTACGTTTTGCAAGCTCGAGACCAGTTAACAATAATTCGTAGTGAATTATTATTGTCAGTTTTTTTGGGAAAAATTGATAAATAGAGAAAAATTACAGAGTTTAAAAAGTAAAAACCAACAACAAAGTATTAAAAAAAAATAAAAAAAATAAAATAAAATAAGCTCCATCTTAAAACATCGAAGTACTGAGGGAGTAGTTTTTCACCGTCAAGTGCTATCCAACATCATTGTAAGTGTGTTTCGGTGCAAACTTCAAGAACACCTATCATTCCTTATAGTAAAAGCTTTACTTACACTAACTTTCATAACAACATAAAACTAATACTTTTATTAAAACAAAAACACATCAAGATTTTGTTATTCAAATAAAATATTCAAACAGCACTTTTAAATCATTTATTTCGAGCGCTAGTACTTCAATTTCTGCAAATAAAATGTCGAAAGAGATATATTGGTGGCATATGCTGGGAGCACTCATTCGTGACGAAACCAAAGTATTACCAATTTATAACCTATTTATGTATATGTATTTATGAATATACCGTATTTAAGTAAATATATTATAAAGCAATGTGCTTCTATACTTAACCACTTGCATGTTCCCATAAAAATTATATATACCTCAGAGCTGGTTCTTAAAAGCGCTTAGAACAAAAGTTAGATTTTTCAATAAAGTGATATGTTGACTGTTTTAACCACATGCGCTGAAACAGTATTTCGATTTTAGTAAGATACTTATCGCTAGCTAATTGAGTTATTTTATACGCAATTAAACAACTCGCTCGCATTAAGTTAAGCACCATTTTTGCATGTCTAAATTCAAAACTTGAGTTAATTAAGTTATGCCTTTTTGCACACAATCGTGCGTTACGTTTATGCAATACTCATATGCCAGCAGGTGCTGTTGCGGTTACATGAAAATTTTGTACGTCACATACTCGTATGTGTGAATATCGAAGAAAACTCCTATGATGTGATAGAAAGAAAAAAAAAAAAAGAAGAAGAAATTTGTTGGCTGCACACAATGGTGGTATTAAATGATTTATGAGCATAATAATGTAGTACATTTTTCATGTTGTTGTCGAAGAGCAAAAGCGAAGACTTTCGACAATAAATTGTTATTTATTTAACATGCGAAAAGTGGTAGCAGATGTTGGTGAATATATAATATTTTTGAATTTTAATAGTTGATGGTGGATATGAAAGTGATGATGTGTGGTGAGATAACGGTTTTCCATTTCCATATTCTATTTATGTAATATTGAAAGTAAATATGTATGTGTTTAGTAGAAAATTTTAGAATAACGTATCATATATAAATTTTCAAGCACTTTCAATGAATTAAATACAAACACCACAAAGTGATTAAGAGAAGGGGAGTTTTTAACAAAATCTTAAAAAAGAAACGATTGTGAATGCAAAAAAAAATCCATTGTGAACATAAGTAGCTAGTTCGGCGCCTAAAAGTATGCAGCTACCGACTCTCCGCAACACGTTTAGCTCCCTTTAGAACAAGAATTGAAAATAAGTTAAGAGAGTCCTGAGAAATCGATGTAAATGATAGATCGTGTATCCCAAGTAAAGGATTCCAGATTCATGTACTACGAATTGCTGCCAATTCTGTGAATAAGTGCGCCGATTACCCGCAGCTACTACAACAACAATAATCACATTCTGGCACCACTTGACGAAGACCTTCTAAGGTAAGAGTGTGGATTTGCTTTTCTCGGACGCATATTGAACCCAAGAAACTGCTTGTCTGTAGCTTTAGTAGACATAAAAAAGAGTTCAAAGGTACTAGGTAATCGATGAGTTTTGCTCGATTAACACAATACCAATACAATGACCAAGTTTAGTAGACAGAAATTAGAGAAAGTTGCGTAGTCAACGATGCTTTGTGAATGCCGTCATACATAGAAATTAAAGTTTAACACAACACCAAAATCGTCTCTATATTTTTGAAATACTCCAACATATACACATATTAGACGGGTCAGAAAAAAAAATTTTTTTTAAGAGCTGCATTAAAATCATTTTTTAAAATAAGGAGAAATTTCGGTAAAATAGCATATTGTCAAAAAAATTGTCGTGAAAGTTCTTTGCGTTACGAAAGAGTTCTTGATAAAAATTTTCGTCAAAAATCAAACTTTAAATATTTTAATGCCTTTTGATTTCTCGTTTTTAGTTTGGAAATTTTGTTAACAGACATAAATCAACATAGACAGAAGATAAAGAAAGTTCCAAAAAATGAGACTTCTTCGTTTAAGTTCCTTGAGGTTAGGGCTTAGTAAACTGATAAAAACTATCTTAAAATAAAATATATTTTTTGTTTAGCAGAATCCAAAGATTAAAAAATTAATAATAATAAATAAATAAAAAAAGTCTAATAATATATAATTTTTTTCTAATAGAATCCAGAAATCAAAAAAAAAAAAAATTTAACGCCCCGTCTAATGCATTTGTACGTTTAATTGTATGCCTTAAAATCAAATTATTTAATTAAAATAAAGTAATTTTTTTTGCTATTTTAATAAACATAATCCAAAAATAAAAAAATAAATTTTTTTGCACCGTCTAATATATCCATGCGTTTAATTGTATGCTAATAAATGCTGTAAGTTGGCGTTATACATATAAAAACACATACATACATGCATCTGTATTTTTTTTTTTTATAATAATATGTACGTACACATCTATGTATGTATGTTAGCATGTAGTTTGGCACTGCTCTTGACACCACAAGTCGCTTTCTGAAGTTTCTGTTAGTGCAGTTCTAGTTTCAAGAGATAGGGCAAGTGGCAACTGCAGAGTACATAAGTGGCAAGTTAGTTTGCCCCGCCAGCGCCCACTCACGCCATTTGCAGACGATTTATTGCAGTTGTAATTTGTTGCGTTTAATGTGTGTTCAACTTAGCTGAAATATGCTGGCAATGAAACTGCTTGAAACTGGCTAAAGCGCTTCTTGGTTTCATGTATGTATGTGTGTTTGTATTTTGGTAGCACGATTTATGGTGACAAAATGGGATAATAAGCAAATGGTGATAAAAAAGGAAGGCATGCTTGAATATCTTATGAGACAACAATATAATTTGTTGTAAATGCGTGCTTGTTGCATGATGCTTGCTGCTATACAAATAGTTAAAGTAGCTTTTTTTTTGTTGGAGGGGGTTTTGCGGCAATGCAAGTCATTTTGAGTTTTGTTTTTGTAATTCATCTGTTTTCAAATATTTTCACGCTTAATGACTGAAACGCGCACTCAAAATTTTTGCAAACTAATTCAAACTTTAACAACACATTAGCATAGAAATGAGATGGCATAACATTGCGAGCCACGTGCAGTGCGCGCCAGCCACAAAATCTTTTGCTAATGTCTTTGTTTGCGTCAAACTTTGTTTCTACTTATTTTGCACTTAAAGTTGAGGAAATGAGTTTTTAACATCGAAATAATGCACATTTTATTTATTATTGCCAAACAAAGACATTTTCAACTACTTTAATAATATCATTTGGATGATGTTTCGTGGTGGATGGTGCGATGAACGGAAGATATTTGTTTCAAGTCCCGGTACGAGTTATTTCGGAATAATACGAACACAATCTAATCGGCTCTTCGCAGTAGTTTGAAGTGTGTTGCGAACATGGGACCGGTATTCCGAAAGAAGAAGCATCTCACAGCCACGGTTACGGTTAAAGAAGCGCGAGAGTAGCGTAAGAATTTTTGGTTATTGATATGGGTTGAGTTATGGTGATATTTAGTGTTTGTATTGGGTCTATCGCCATAAATTCACTTTATCCTCGAGAGATCGAGTATAGTAATAGGTAAGGATAACGATATGGATAAGGATATGGATATGGATATGGATATGAATATCTATAAGGATATGGATATGGATATGGATATGAATATCGATATGAATATGAAAATGAATATATGTAGATATGTATGTATAAGGATAAGGATATGGATATGGATATGGATATGGATATGGATATGGATATGGATATTGACATGGATATGGATATGGATACGAATATGGATATGGATATTAACATGGATATGGATGTGGATGTGAATATGGATATGGATATGGATACGGATGTGCATATGGATATGGATATGGACATGGATATGGATACGGATGTGCATATGGATATGGATATGGATATGGATATGGACATTGATATTGATATGGATATGGATATGGATATGGATATGGATACGAATATGGATATGGATATTAACATGGATATGGATACGGATGTGCATATGGATATGGATATGGATATGGATATGGATATGGATACGGATGTGCATATGGATATGGATATGGATATGGATATGGATATGGATATGGATATGGATATGGATATGGATATGGACATGGATATGGATATGGATATGAATATGGATATGGATATGGATATTAACATGGATATGGATATGGATATTAACATGGATATGGATATGGATATTAACATGGATATGGATATGGATATGAATATGGATGTGGATATGGATATGGATATGGATATGATTATGGATTTGGATATGCATATGGATACAGATATATTTTTAATAATTTTAATCCTTGCTATGTATTTTTGTATATTTCACAAGAACTTGTGCTCTGAGGACAAATGTAAAATCCACTTCACAATTGCTGCTGCTAACATTTTTTGCTTTTTTGCTTTTACTTTTCAATGCTGAATATAATTTAAATTTCTTCAATAATTTTTGATAACTTAAGGAGGTCACAAATTTGCTAGTCTTATGAAAACTTTAAAATTGCACTTATTCGCAATGCTAAAGTTTCATTCTAATAATAGTTGAAATATGTTTGTGATAAATTCTTTCACACTTGTGCATTTCAAATACTATCCACAGTCAACCAATTGACTTTGAGGGGGAAAACATAAAGACAACAAAATTTTTCATGGTACCAAAAAGTTCAAACTGAACGACACTGACAATGAAAGCAATTGTTGAAAACCAGTTCCAAAAAAACAACCTGACGACGCTACAGCGAGAGTTTATAAATTCCGCGTAAACTTTTTCAATGCAGCATAAAAGTGCAAACGCGGAAAACTTTGTCTTGGAAGGCGTAAACTAACTTTATTACATCGTAAGCTGAAATTGTCGCGGCGACAAATCCGCCACCGAATGAATCTAAATAATGGTGAACCGTTGCTGAAAGAAATCGCACTTGCATTTCACTTTAGCAACAAAAGTTGCAAGCATGTCTAAAATATCACAGGAACTCGAATTGCTTTGAAGTGTTTGAATAGACTTTGAATAGCGACACGCAGCGAGAAAGAGACAAAGAGCGAGAGAGAGAGAGAAGTGAAAAGCAAGGACTTCACTGCCATCAATGGAAAGTACAAAATTTGAATCAGCATCTCTAGGGGTTATACGCAAATTGGATTTACGCAACATAAATCTGTGTGGGTGCAAGTAATTGCATATAAAATCATGGGCAAGAGCAGCGTTTACAAAGTGGAAGGAGAAGAAGATCTTTGCATCCCTGAGACTTAGCTAGCGTTGAACCAATCAGCACTGGTTTAGCGAGGCTAAGGATAGGTGAAAGCTTGAGTCTGACTGAGTTTGAAGATATTAAGCCCGTGGAACTTTTGAGATCAACGCCATAGATACAGCGGAGTCCGACCACGTCCCTTGAGGGCTTCTCAGCTTTTTTCTATAGTTTTTCATTTGTTAATTCTCTAGAGTTCGAAGTTGAAGCATATTGAATCACGAAAGGAGACTATCTTCCATAGTTAGGGTGGTCCCTGAATAACAGCATTCACGATCTGACAAAGGAGCTTATCTACACAGGGTATTTGTTGACGAGATCCCACCAGCGCACTTCTGACTCAAAAACTGAACGGAGAAGTCATTCGATTGATCTTTAATAGGAGCAAGAGTAGTTTTCTCAACATCAGAGAGGGGCTTGCGGAGTTACTGAATCCACGCAGTTGAACGCCAAAAATATGCTCCTCTGTCTCAATCATGGGTGGAATTTTGAAATACAAGCTCTTTAATAATTTTGGCCATTATAGGTTGGGATGTAAGTGCGAGTTTTCTGAGCTTTTACATGAGCGTTTTATATTTGACGCTAACATCCACAACTGCCTATAAAAAGCTCTACTTCAAAGAAATTACATGTACACAACCTTATTTATTGTTCTTTTATTAGTCTTAATTTTACCTCCCAAGGAAACTTATACCGCTGAGACAACAACAACAACTCACCATAGTTTGTAGCAGGCATGCTCAGCCTGATTGCTTCATCTGCATATCCTAACAATATGTCTGCAACTTCCGTATCTGATTGCAGCAATCAGCAGCTTGACAGGTTGAAAGCTAACATGAGCCTAATGAACAAAGACTTTTCATATTATGATGGGTATGATGTTGTTTGTCTAAAGTTTTACTTTATGTACTTGTTTGTTATCTAATGGAATCAAAGTAAAGGGTGAAAAGCATACATCAATTTAAAAGAGCAGAATTTGTTAAAGCTTTGAGAGCAAACGTTTGCTGAATTTAATAAATTTTATGAATTTTACTGAGGTCACATTTTCTTTAAACATAAAAATTGCTTTGCAAGTTTTCGTTAGACTTAAATGAATTTGTTTTGCTTCCAACTTTAATTATTTGTTTTGATAACGCGTTGCACTATTTTATTTTTTTTTACTGCTATCTCTTTTTCTCTTTCACGTTTGCTGACATTTTCGTGTAATTTATGCCGCTGCGACATGCAAGCATAAACACAAAATAAAAACAAGTAAGGAAAGGGCTGTATTCGGCTGTGCCGAATGCTTTATACCTTTCATGAATACGCACAACTTTTCTAAGTGTCCGATCCTTACTTAAAATTACTTACAAACTCTCCAAAACTGTTAATTTAAAAATACATAGCCAAACCACATTTATCGGAGCAATCGGTAATATGGGAGCTATATGTTATGTAAGTCCGATCTGTATGATTTTCACTACACTCATCACATATATAATAAGTTACAAACCTGCAAAATTTTAAGTTTCTAGCTTTCTATTTGCAACATGTATAGCCCAAAACCCATTTATCGAAACTATCGATTATATGGGAGCTATATGTTATGTTGGTCCGATCTAGGTGATTTTCACTACACACATTACTTTTATAGTATGTACTAAACCTGCGAAATTTCGCTCGAATAGCTTTTTAATTGCTAGAGTTATAGGCCAAAACCCGTTTATCGGAACAATCGATTGTATGGGAGCTATGCGTTCTATCGGTCCGATCTTGCTGGTTCCGACAAATGATTAATATAATACAAAATGGCGGCTCCACACCAAATTTCATGGAGATATCTCTAAAATTGAGGGACTAGTTTGCGTTCAAACAGACAGACGGACAGATGGACAGACGGACGGACAGACGGACGGACAGACGGACAGACGGACATGGCTAAATCAACTCAGCTCGTCGCACTGATCATTTCTATATACTTATTGGTGGGTCTATCTCTTCTTCTTCTCATACTTACAAACATCGGACCAAAGTTATAATACCATTTCATGTTCATGAAAGGTATAATAATTAAGCCTTAACTGCCTGACTAGACACTCGGGTGTTTCAGGTTTCACCTCGTCTAGAATGCTTGAGTTGCCCAAGACTAAATGCATGCACACATGTACCTACTTACGCATACACATACATTCTCAAATGAATTTTCTTGAACTTGTTTTAGTTCAACTGTTGCTTCTCATTGTTGCTATATCTGCGAGCGCCGCTAAATTAAGAGTATCCTGACTATTTGCAGTACGCTTAAGTGCAGGGATGCTCATACTAGGGCTCCTTTGAATGCCTTATGACTCACAGCAACCTCACACAGGGAAGGAACATTAAAGAAAGAGTTTTCGGTAGAACAAGGCCTGATACAACGATCAGGCAGCGGAAAAGTGTGGATTGCTAGAGGAGGATTATTATCATAAGTGTTCTGAGCCCCACACGGAGATTCACACTTTTCGGTAAATATTTCTTGTTTTGGAGAGGAATTCCTAGTGAGGAATTTGAAATTTGCAACATCGGAAAAAAGTTTAATCAAAATTCAACATCGATAGATGGCTTTGGAATTAAGAACAGAGACAGGGTATTCTTTAACCAAATATTGTAGTGGGGCTTTCTTGAAAAAAAAATCTCAAATAGTTTGTTTTTTATAAGTTAGACGATCTTTCATTCAGCCTTCCATACCTTAATTTATTTCTTTAGACTACGTCCTATTAGTGTTTCGAATACTAACCCAATCAAAACATAAATCCCAATTTTCCTTATAGTTGATCTGAGAAATATTTTTACTGAAGTAGTTTAGCTATTTTGTATATTTTTTCTTTGTATATGATCTGTAAATTTTCTAAAATACCAAAACCATAATGATCTCAAGAACAATAATTTGCCATCTGACGGACTCCGCGCAAGTTTTCAACAAGATTCCTAGTTCCAATAGAATCTATTAAAAATTTGTTCCCAAGATTATCTTATTTTCACTGTGACTAAGAAAAAATAAAGGCAAGTCAAGGTTAAGCCCTTGGCATGAAAATGCTGGAATTATTTTGTGTTATTTCGGCCACGTTGTCGTTCAAGAGTAAATGTAGACTTTGCTATTCGGCTCGGCTAACAAAATTTCCTGGGCACTGCTGTTTAAGTTGGCATGCGAAAGTTAAATAAAAATCAAAGTAAGAGAAAAAACATTTTATTATAGAAAAAAGAAAGTTTTAGTATAGAATGGTATGTCCTGTAGCGATTTGGCTCATCATAAATTAGTCGGCCGCTTGTTCAAGAGAAATTCGTATAAAGTAAAAGTTTAAAAAATTTAAAATTTAAAGCACGGATAAAGCTTTTTAAAAACTTCGTTTCAAAAGAGGAATCTTCCGCTCAAGCTGACATCACAATTTGTAGACAACAACATTCCGCAAGGTGGCTGTCGAGGTACTTTAAAATATCTGTAAAACCTGAAGAATTTTGCTTTCGGATATTTTAGCTTTAACTTAAACTTAAACTTAAACTCATACTTAAACTCAAACTTAAACCTAAACTTAAACTTAAAAACTTAAACTTAAACGTAAACTTAAACGAACACGTAAACGTAAACGTAAACGTAAACGTAAACGTAAACGTAAACGTAAACGTAAACGTAAACGTAAACGTAAACGTAAACTTAAACTTAAACTCAAACTTAAAAACTTAATCTTTAACTTAAAATTAAAATTAAGCTTAAAAACTTAAACCTAAACGTAAACTTAAACTTAAACTTAAACTTCAACTTAAACTTAAACTTAAACTTAAACTTAAACTTAAACTTAAACTTAAACTTAAACTTAAACTTAAACTTAAACTTAAACTTAAACTTAAACTTAAACTTAAACTTAAACTTAAACTTAAACTTAAACTTAAACTTAAACTTAAACTTAAACATAAACTTAAACTTAAACTTAAACTTAAACTTAAACTTAAACTTAAACTTAAACTTAAACTTAAACTTAAACTTAAACTTAAACTTAAACTTAAACTTAAACTTAAACTTAAACTTAAACTTAAACTTAAACTTAAACTTAAACTTAAACTTAAACTTAAACTTAAACTTAAACTTAAACTTAAACTTAAACTTAAACTTAAACTTAAACTTAAACTTAAACTTAAACTTAAACTTAAACTTAAACTTAAACTTAAACTTAAACTTAAACTTAAACTTAAATGTAAACGTAAACTTAAACTTAAACGTAAACTTAAACTTAAAGTTAAACTTAAACATATACTTAAATTCTCTTTTTAATTCCTCCTTCTACCCAAACAGACAAAATCTTTTTTTTGTTGTTGTTATTTGTTAATAATAAATATTTATGCTGTTATAATGGACCATTTAATTACTTATTCGTCAGTTGCTTTCTTTCACACGCACGCAAAACATAGCATTGGACGTTTAATTATTTCTATCTAAGAGTATAATCAAATAAATAATGATACAAAGGACGTTGGTGCTAATTTTGTTTTGGTCCAATTAATCAATTTCTACTCGTCCAATCGAACGCACTTCATTTCACTTCAATTGTTATTTCAAATTACGCCCAATTTCAACCTGATTGCGCTCTGCCCAAACATCGGCTGCACTACGCAAATTTGCTTACCACCAACATAAACAACGAACGACCAAACATGATTGCCTGCAGCATGTCAGTTTGGACTTTTTTGCTTCAATAAAGTGTTGTACCCGCTACCGCTACCACTACCGTTGCCATAGCCGTTACCGCTGATTATTACTCAATGTTCAACATACGCATTGAACATTTATTCATTACAAAATTTGGCATCTGTTCAAATCGAGTAGCTTTCATATAGTTTTGTCTGTCTGTCGTTGTTTACTCGCCTACATTTGGGAGCGTAACGCGCATTCGCTTGTCAATAAGGACAAACAGGCTTACGCGGTTATTTCATTTTGGATTTGGCTGCTGTTTTTCATGTAAATTTAGTTAATTTATGGTTGCTGGTGGCAGCTTCTTTGTTGTTTTTACTGCATTTTAGGAATGTGCACAAAACAACAAAGGGAGATGGAAGAGCAGAAAAATCATGGTGAACCAGCAAAAAAAAAATAAAAAAGTACAAAAACATGATAAAGTTGCCAGTTGTGGGCGCAGTGGTTAGCTGGTGGTTTTGTTGGTTTGGCAACTTTGGATTTGCTTTCAAAATGCGTGCGTGGAAATTAAAAGTAGTTCGTTTGTTTGTTTGTTGTACGCTTGCGTTGGCTTAGAATGTTATTTCTAGTTTAGTTTATGTTAGCTTTATTGGATGTTGCGGTTTAGCTGGCAGTACCTACTGCAGTAGTAAGCAAATATTTGGGATGTTAAAAGCAATAAATTCAAAGTGGATTACCATTAAAAAAAATATTTCATAAATCCATATAAATAAAAATAATTTTCTGATGATCACAATAAGCCCGAGATGACAGTAATTTGTTATTATAAAGTTACTTTTATTACAAATAACGATCCATTAAAGAGGTGGTGTTATGGATTACTTGAAAATTAAATTCTATCTTTCATAGTTGAGATGTATGAAATATTTATTTAAGCACTCGAAGCGACTTGACCCATATCCCTGAACTTATGCATTAAGGTGAAAATTAAATTTCAAGCTCTTTAATTTAAGTGGTGCAACTTCAGATAATTTTTTTTTTATTAACGCCCTATATTAGCTGAAAATGTATGACATTTTCGTATAGATTGGACATTTAGCACCTGCATAAGCTGATTTTTTCCAAATGCGAACTCTTAAGTAGTTATAAATATATTATCTATTTCTTCAATTTCGTAGTATATTCTGTGCAGCCATTAATTTATATTCATAACTTTTCTCTTCATCTCAACAGACATTAAATTTTGTATAACAAATAGTTTAGCTGCTCATTAATATGCATTTTAGTCAATTAACATGAACAATAAATGCCAAACTCAGACTTTCTATCTTTTCTATAGTTCATTGGAACAACATGGCGTATGAGTGACATTTTTAATCTTCAGAAGATTTGTGTATCTAAATATATTTTGAGCAGACCTGTTAAATTTCCATTTGAATTGAGTAATCAATTGATTAAGGCTATTCATCTTGATTGTGGCTATTTCAATCATTAATGATCATTTTAATTGTTTTCAGAAATTTTCTAAATACTAACTGATTGAATTAGAAAATTATCGAAATAAAAAATAAATTTAAAATAATCAAAAGAAATAAAAAAAAAAACGAACTATTCGAAAGTAATCAGGATAAAATTTTTTGATTAATTTTGATTACTTTTGATTATTTTTGATATTTTTGATTATTTTGATTATTGTTTGATTTTTTTTTGTGCAGTACAGAGAGTAGATTTTTTTTATTTATCTTTTTTTTTCTTATACATATAAACTAAGAACTCAAAAAATAGTTGATTGAATATAATACAGTATAATTTCAACATAGTTTAATGTTTTCTAAAACTGCAAAAAACTGTAAAAAAAAGGGGTTATTTCACGGTTTTCTCTAAAATGGCTGCGGCGATACAATGTATGAAAAAAATTTCTATAAAAACGAACTTCCGGCATCGCTTATGCATATTTCCATTTATCAAACAAAACAAAAAATAATAATCAAAAAAATCAAATTTAATCAACAGTAATCAAATAATCAAAAACAATGAAAGATAATGAAAAGTAATAAAAAATATTTTTTTAATTAGTTTTGATTATTTTTGATTTTTTTTTTTAAATCATTAAAAATCATGGTTGTTTTTTTGAATAATCATTAAAACCCTTAAAAAAAGCGGTAATTATTATTATTATTAATCATTACTCAAAAGGTCTGATTTTAAGTAACAAATTTAAATTTTTTCGTCATTCCTGATAAAAACAAAATTTTAATGGTTTTTTTTTTTTTCATAATTCAACCAACCCCAAATTATGTAAAAAAACTGTTTTCAATGTTTTAATATCTATTTCGTAGCAAGTTTTTTGAATTGCTAAGAGATTTTTCTATTAAATCATAGCAGATATCTCGATTATTTTATTTTTTATGCTCCCTTTTCACACATATTCAAACCCTAATGCATTGCGATTACGATTTTCTGCTGCATAATATACTCTCATCCTCTTCATATAATTCACGAAATTTGTTGAAATTTATGCGTCATTAGTCATATGGCTTCTGCTGCTTCATCCTGTCAGAGTGCACTCGCTTGTTGCGCAAGATAACGAGAAGAGTGTTGGATAGCTTGAGTGCATGAGAGAGTCTTGTTTTTTTTTTGTTGTTGTTTTTGGTGTGTAGTTGCATTTGATTCGTAATTAATAGTGCGCTACTTTCCTGTGACAGGCAACGCGATTTTTCATTGCTAAAGTAAAAGCTAAGAGCAAACAAACTAATACAAATTATTTTGGCTGTGTTACTAAAAAGACAACAACAAACAGTGATAACGAAATGCTAATAAATTTAGAAATGAAACTAACAAAAATCAGTAAAGGTTTCTGTTCATTCCTCTCTCTCTTTAGCGTCTTTAATTTGCTCGGTAGTTTTCGCCATCCTCAGTGTTTGGTGTCATTACAAGAGCGGTTTATAACAAAACCAAGTTTGACAAGGGATGACAGAAAATTCTTCCAATATACATCTCTAACATGCGTATTTTTGACAACCATTTCTACTTTTTTATTTTGAATATTTCTTTACAGTTAAAATTACAGGTCTAAATATTTATTTCGACTAGTTTCTTATAGCAACTCGTATACTAGGTTTTTTAGGAGTGATTTCGTGTTTGTTATAAAACTGTCAAATTATTTAATTAAATTATTTTAGTTGTTTGCCCCTTGAGAATGGTTTGGCAAACTCATGGAAGCCTTCACAGCGAAAATTCGTCTCTTTGTAGATGACGTTCGTAGTCGACTGAGCAGGTCTCGTCAAATTATTTATTTACTTATTTGTTGTAATTGAGGAAATCGCCCAAAAATAATTTTTATTTGACTTTCTTACTACAACAACAAATGTATAAAAAAAAGTATTTGTTCAACATTTAAACTTAATAAATAAAAAAAAGAAGAGATAAGAGATTGTGAAAAAAAAATATTTTTCTATCTTATCCTTTTCGCTTTATTGTTTGTACGCTATTTCCTTACGATATCTGAAAATCTTGTAGTCTTCCTAGTTGATCTACCCTGACTTGCCATCTACTTTATTTCATCCCATTATATGTATGTATGTATCACATAATTAGCACAATTATGACTGCCATAGCGAACGATATGCAGCGTCAACAAATTTTAATTTCGTGATGTTAAATTACATTCTACCTTCATTCACCAAATTTCATTTATAATGACATCAACACCGACCGACGCAACAGCTCACTGGCACCATGCACAATCACAGCATTCTTTCATTTTACCGCTTAGACTTGGTAATGGCTTAATCCTATCAACTGCTACTACGAGTAAGAAGAGGTGGTCCTTTAATTTGTTTTCGGAAGAAAAAGCACACAATTAAGCTTATTTGTTGTTGTTTTATAAATGTCACACGAATTTGTTGTTCTTTGCGCTGTCTCACAACTTGCTCATGGCCGTTTTGTATGCAGAACTCAGTTGCTCTCGCTCTGTACGCTGCATTGAGCTGGCGCGAAATCGTTAAAAGGAGCGCAACAAAATTAAGAAATATTAGTCAATTTGTTGTTCCCTTCTACTTTTTCGTTTGAATTTTGTAAAGCTTGCTAGTTTGCCTTTACTATGCGAAATGCAACATTTGTCTGACTTAGCGCCTTCTCCTGCTGAATGCCAAAAGTTATAATTACTTTTATTTAAGTCCAAGTGAGGTACTCGCTGTATGCCAATTAACTGTGGCTTGGAGTTCAAGGATTGGTTGCACTGGAGTTTGATATTGAAGGAAATTAGTTTTAGAGAGGGAATTATCATACTAATATTATAAATATGAATGTAGCGATGTTTGGATGTCCAGACGTTTGCTTTTGTTCCCTAAAAACGTGAGAATGGCAAGACGGATTTTGTTGAAATTTGGCACGCCTTCAGATTATAGTCTGGAAGGAGCTATAGGCTATTTTTTTTTTAATTTTGGTTGTTCCGACCCTGCTACGGACCGTTACTTTTCGAAATTTTTTTTATTCCATATATTTGACCTATATTTGAATCTATATTTATGATATTTCGCATACAGGTATAGAAAGGTCGTACAATATGGGTATCAAACGAAAGGGGAAGGCCCCAGGTTCCATTTGTACTTCGATATATTTCGATAAATTTATCTATAACTGAGTTATCGGTAAAAATGCGATTGCAGAAAAACCTTAATAGTACCCTACAATATTGTATCAAATCAACAATTGTCAAAATTGAATTCTTGAAAGGCCCCCTAACGTTACCAACGAATACCGCAACAGAAAATTTTTGAAAACCGGTTTTCAATACTCTTTTTTCAAAATTTTCAAAATATTCGAATTTGGTAAATTCTTCAGTAGGCAATAATATTATATAAATACTAGAAGGACCCGGCAGACGTTGTTCTGCCCAAATTTAGGGAAAAAATCGCAAGATAAATAAAAAAGTTTGGAATATTTCGGTCCCTGATCCAATTCCCGGAAAAAAAGAAACCCCGAATTTTAACAAAAGTAGAGTGGTACCTTTGTACCAAATTTGAAGAAAATCGCACCATAAATAAAAAAGTTTGGAAAATTTCGGTCCCTGGTCCGCTTCCCGGAAAAAAAGAAAGCCCGAATTTTAACAAAAGTAGAGTGGTAACTTTGTACCAAATTTGAAGAAAATCGCACCATAAATAAAAAAGTTTGGAAAATTTCGGTCCCTGGTCCGCTTCCCGGAAAAAAAGAAAGCCCGAATTTTAACAAAAGTATAGTGGTAACTTTGTACCAAATTTGAAGAAAATCGCACCATAAATAAAAAAGTTTGGAAAATTTCGGTCCCTTGTCCGCTTCCCGGAAAAAAAGAAAGCCCGAATTTTAACAAAAGTAGAGTGGTACCTTTGTACCAAATTTGAAGAAAATCGCACCATAAATAAAAAAGTTTGGAAAACTTCGGTCCCTGGTCCGCTTCCCGGAAAAAAAGAAAGCCCGAATTTTTTTTGTGAGCCGTTTAACATAAGAAAGGCACGTTAGTTTTGTACCGTCAAGAAATGCATGGGCATGCACACCGAACCATTTCCCGGTAGGACGTGGGCCCAGCTTGTGGTCTTTAATGTTGAGTCCGAAATCCCTTTATACAATCTCGTGAAGAGCTCTGAGGGATGCAGTGTTCGACTTTTTGTAGTCCATACAGCAGGGCAAGGCCTTCAGTGAGGTCTGTTTGTCTGTGAGGCAAACGTTTTAAGACTTACGAGCGTTCGAATCCTGATTGAGGATAGTGCCGCTGATGGACTGGTTGATGTCCTCGTAACTGCAAAAACTTACCTCAACGCCATACAAGAGTTGCGATGGACGGGGCAAGGTAACAAGACCATAGCGACATTTATTGAAGTTGACATTCAAGCCATTGCAGTTTTGTTGTTGGATTTGTGTTAGGAGAGAAACTTAGCAAACGGGTACTTTTTTCGTTCACACACGCGGACAGGCGTCCGGTATAAAGGCAAAGTTTTTAAAAATATGTTTGATCTGTGTGACGATACCGCAGGCTACCGAAGAAGGAAGGCGCCTTTTCCGTAGGAAGAAGAAGGCAGAAAGGCGTGAGTGCGAAGAACTTGAGCCACTTGCTGGCAGCAACAATGCCAAAAAATCCGAGCAGTTACACAGAGTAGAACCCGACCCCACAATGGAAGTTGATTTAATTAGTATTTCTTCACCCGACTGTAAAGAGATACGAGTTGTAGTTGCATTTTGGAGAAGACTCGTGAAATAGGATAATTTCAAGAACACCGCCGGTATCTAACAAAGCAGTTCGGTGTGCACTTATAAGCTCTTCAACGGTGCTGTAAATCAGGAAGAAGAGCTTAAAGGCACGAAATCCGTCGATTGGTTAAGGAGTTAAAATCCAAAGGGTAGTTCGTAACCAGTTTTATTTCAAATAGAAATTCTAGTGATTATACCTACAGTCACCTCGCCATGACTCCCACTGCCATGATACTCACGCATCTACTCTATCCACTCATCAATCATGTCATGATCTCTTTTCTCTTTTTTGTTTTTTTTTTTGTTGTACTAAAAAACATCCATATTGTTAAACTCACTTTATTTCACAACGTTCCGCCATTCAGATAATTCACATTCATTCACTTGTTAACACAAATTAAGTTTGGTTCATTCACTCATTCATCCATTTATTCCAGTTCGTTGACGTTTCATTTCAGCATCATTTATTCCTCTGCGCCATGAATGACATTTATACAAATATTTTTGCATATGGCTTTATTAATAAACGTAAGTGTGTATGTGTATGTGTGTCAAAGTATTTGTATTTATGTCTGTCGTGCTAGCATTTGCTTATTCGATTAAGCGCATTTCAATTCGAAATTTCAAAATTTCACAAAATTCGAAATTCGGCGCCTACTCATTTCATTTTCACAACCATATCTAATTTAACAACAGCAACAACAAAGTGTACGAGAGAAACCATGCAAAACAAAAAAAAACAACAACATCAAACTCAATTGGTGTGTCGATTCAGGGCGCCTTTGGCGATTACTGTCCAATGTTCAAATTGAAAATGTACTTTAATTCATTTCAATTTTATTTCTCCCTCATTTTGAATGATATTTTTGGCAGACTCCCAATGTGGTTAGCATAATCAGATATAGTCGTTGTGCTGTCATTTAGCTTTGGCTGTCTATCAGCCCGATGTTATGGCTACCGTTTCATTTGCGTATATGTATGTTGATGTATGTGTGTATATATTAAGCATCAGATGTTTACCCAGCAAACAATTTTGTATAGTCATGCGAATAAAAGAAAAACATTTTCAAGGTTTTTGGAGTAGGTCGACACAATTTACTGAAGCAATTCATGATGATTTTTCGGGAGTTTTTGGAGATCATTTCGGGACAGTTTCGGTATTGGTTTGTGGACTTTTTCGTGAACACTTCCGGAGTTTTTATGAATTATTTCGTAATTGCTGTCGAGATTTTTTTGGCATCAATTCGGTACTTTTAATCTCGTTGCACAATCAATTCCGGATCACTTCGGAGTTAAGTTCGGGACTTTTACAGAATTTTTTTTTTGTATAATTTCAGCATCATTTCGTTATTGGTTTCAAGCTTATGAGGGACCAATTGTGTGGGTATTTCAAATTCATTTCATGATTTATTTTGACGCTTTTCTCAACTGTTTGGTTTGCTGGTTGTAAATGTAGTTTATGTTTGAAAGGTTGGCGCGCATCACTGCTGCTTTGATTGTAATTCCAATAAATTTATGACTGCATGGTTTTGTGTTTGCGGGTTTAGGCTCATTGCTCGTTGAAGCATAGCGACGTGAAAGTGTGGCTTAAAACTGAGTGGGGACGATTGTTAAATATGTTTTTATTTGTGCTGTATATTTTGAGTTACAGGCTAAATAGGTTTGAGAATAATGTTAAGGAAATAAAAATTACAAAAAAGCTCAAGCTTAAAGTGTAATAAAGATTATTGGATTACAAAATAAAAGTTTGTTCATGCGTTGTATGAAGGAAAAAAATCAACGCACTCGACGCAAAAGCTCGTGAAAATTCAAATTAATTTGGTTATGAGACTGCATACTCAAAAAACTTCTAGAAATTCTACACAGAAAATGATACATTCAAAATTTTTTGAACTTTAATTGATTTCCCCGAACTCTAAGTAAACTTTGAAATTTCCTTGTATGCGATTTTTATTTTAAATGAAAATTTCTAAAACACATCCTTTCTTATTTCGTTTTCTCTTTGTAGTCGTATTAAATTTAATTTCACTACTATTATATTAAACACAGCTGTGGCTCGAACGGTTCGAAAGCTTTTCCACCACATAGCACAAAGCAAGTAAGCGCCTACCATAATTTCATTCATGCGCTGCTGTAATTCGCAATTAGTTTATCACACTATAAGTATAAGTACATTTTCCGCGCTTCACTAATTATCGATAGTTAGGTTTCAGTAAGTGAGGCCTTTGAAAATCACCTCACAATTTGTATTTTGTCCTAATTCATTTTGTATCCAAAAATCAAAAAAAAAAAAAATTGAATAAGCAAAACTGGTATAACTTTGAATACAAAATGATAGAAAAGGTTTGATACAATAACGATGGAGCCCAATTGCCCTAAATTATATAAAAGGAACCAGTTCTGGGCAGACACTTTCGGTTAGGATTCACAATTCCATCTCCCAGCAAAATTGTGGTTATAAAATGCATACATTTCTAATCAAGAATCTCACACAGCCCAAAACAATCAACTGGGCATAATTGTCACTCATACGCCATGGCCACCCCTCAGCGGTTGTGCAACTATGTACATATGTATGTATGTAATCACATTGAGTGTCAGGCAAGGATTAATTTTATGTAAACATGGGTGGGCAGAGTGCATTGAAATTGTGGTGAAAATAAATCTGTAACTAAGTCTCTAAGTCAATATAGATATGTATACACTCATAATCAGGTCAGTAAGAGATCAACTAATCAACGGGAAAATATTTCCATAGACGCAATTTTTCGAAACAATGTTCTTGTGAAGTGAAAATAGTTTAGCGGTTGTTCTAACTAAGTGCTAAATTTTGAAAAACATGGATTTTTCATAACGAATACTATGTTGACAGCGGGATCGACGTACTGCTATGAACTATTTAATGGCCGACTAGGATGTCTGCCCATTACTCGTAACACCAACCTAAGTCCATTTAGACTAAAAACAATGAGTATATTTCACTACCACTCAATTCCGCATTTCACTGAAAATTGAAAATTTCATATCCGGTTGCTCAACTATGCCTACAACAGAAGTAATTAATATGCTAATTACATTGCTATTCTCTTGTAATGAACACTACTCATTTCGGACTACGCCCCCATATCCAACCGCAAGTCACATTATGGTCATTTGAATTTCACGCTTGCACAAACAAATACGTGACAAACGATTTACTTATAAGATTATATCTACTTAGAAACTAATTGGCATATGTACTTCTTATAAATAATAATGAGTATTTGTATGTGTGAGTGTGTTTTAAGATAGTCTTAGTAATTTGTAGCTAAGCGCAGAGTTTCAGCGACGTTCACAAAAGATATCAGGCATTGTTCCATTAAAGTAATGGTTACGTAGAAATGACGATGTGGCCATAAATTCAGACAGAAAAAAATCAGAAATACAATTTTTTGGAAAATTTTTTTCAGAAATCATTTTTCAGAAAACAAAAGTCAGGAGCCAAAATTCAGAAAATTTTTTTCAGAAACCAAAAATTCAGAAACACATTTACGGTCATGCATTAACCCACTCGTTATCTACTATTTTATTTTTATAACGATATTATGAACGATTTTTTTGGTTAGGTTTGAATGGGTTGTGCTACACTAAATTGGTAAATATTTAATATAACCCATGAGCGGCCATACGTTAACCCATTGACGACCTCTATTTTCTTTTAACATTGAAATAAAATTTTTCACATCAAAATAGTTTGACATAGGCTTAAGTAGTTGATTTTAAGTGTTTTAACCCTTTAAACGCCATGTCTTAACCCATTGGTGACCAAAATTTTTATTTTTATAATTTCTAAATAATTTTTTATGTGGGAAAATAAATTGCTATACACTTCAATGGTAAATATTTGAAGTTTGAAATGCATGCATTAACCCATTGACGACCTTAACTATTTTATTGATAACAGATGATTCACCTCAGAGTAGCATTTCATTATTTTATAAATTCTGAAATTTGTTTATGTTTGATCTATAACTGCGCACTTAAAAATTAAATATTTACATTGTTAACCCATATTTGGGTCATGTATTAACCCATTAAATACCTTTATTTTTTTTTTAATTCTAAAATAAATTTTTTTTGCCGGCATGTTTAGCGTTATAACACAAGTGATTATGCATTAACCCTTTGGTGACCAATTTTTTTTCTTCAGAACTCAAAATCAAATTCTTTAAATAGGCGTTGCTATAAATATCTGTAAAGAGAAATGTGTAGATAAGGTTCTTTGGCAAAGTAGCAAAAGAAAAATGAAAAAATGCTTCGTAAAACGTGCTTTTTACTTAATTTTTTTCTTTGCCAGTGCGGATATATTTTTCGTATTCGCTCTTAAATCACAATTAAATTATTATCTTAAAGAAGTTTAAAGTAATAGCAACAATAAAATACAGATGTCAACTAAGGTTTTGTTATTGCGCTTTTTATCAACAATTTGAACAAACAGATTTTCAATTTAATTATTAAACATACTTCGATTCGTTTCGTAAAGCTATAAGCGATTTGTGTTTAATACATATGTACATACATACATACATACATAGATTCTAAGAAAACACATGAACTTCATAAACTTCCGGTCAGGAGCATATTTATTTGGTGCATTCAATCGCAAGTCATTGACTCAGGCAGCCAATAAAATCAAGGTAAATGGTAGACCATAAAAGCGCACAGAACTACGTGACAAGTTTGAACAAAAAAATATAAATGGGACAACGGTAAAGCCAGTTAGCTAAAAGAAAAATCCACAGGTTAGTCGACATGCCGGAAAAATCAGTGCACATGCTTGCGGGATATAAATACGTACGTAGTTCGTTGAGCAGGTAGTGGTGAATTTTTCAAGAAGTTTGCATTGTCGTCTGACACGTCACGTGCTGTAATGCAGACACTTCACACTTTGAGAGGGCATGTGAGAAAATATAAAGTGGAAACAAGTGGAAATTGATGTGCCATGAAATAAGTACGATAATAAAGAGGAAGACGGCTTGTGTAGGAGGTGAGTGCTAGTGACGACAATGCTGAATTTTTTTTAGGTGCCGAAAAGAAGGTGCTGGCTGTTGGGCTTAGGATATGCCCAAAAGAAGGTTTTAAAAATTAATAAAAAAAACATATAATTAAGAAATTTAAAAGAAAAAACAAATTTTCTTAGGTCTAAAAATCGAGATTCGAAAGTCAAAATTCAAAGTAAAAATTCAGAAAGTAATAAGACGACAGAAAAAATCAAATTTTTTTTGAACTTCACATTCTGAATATTTACTTTCTGAATGTTTAGATAGGAGATAGTGGCTTTGAAATAGGTGAAAAACCAGTTTTTACGAAGCATTGGTTCATTTTTCGTTTGCAACTTTGCCAAAGAATCTTACATATTTGCTCTTTACAAATATTTAAAGCAACGCCTATTTAAAGAATTTGATTTTGAGTTCTAAAGTAAAAAAAATTGGTCACCAAAGGGTTAATGCATAATTACTTGTGTTATAACGCTAAACATAACGGCAATAAAACTTATTTCAGAATAAAAAAAAAATAAAGGCATTAATGGGTTAATACATGACCCAAATATGGGTTAACAATGTAAACATTTACTTTTAAAACATTTCAGAAAATAAGGAAATGCTACTCTGAGGTGAATCATTTTATTTCGTTATTAGTAAAATAGTTAAGGTCGTCAATGGGTTAGTGCAAGAATTTAAAACTTCAAATATTTACTATTGAAGTGTAGAGCAATTTATTTTTTCATATAAAAAATTATTTAGAAATTATAAATATAAAAATTTAGGTCACCAATGGGTTAAGGCATGGCGTTTGAAAAGTTAAAACGCTTAAAATCATATACTTAAGCGATTGTCAAACTATTTTGAAGTGAAACATTTGATTTCATAGTTAAAAGAAAATTGAGGTCGTCAATGGGTTAACGTATGGCCGCTCATGGATTATAATTTAAAATAGCAGCACAACCCATTCAAACCCAACCAAAAAATCATTCCTTATATCGTTATAAAAACAAAAATGTAGATAACGAGTGGGTTAACGCATGACCGTAAATGTGTTTCTGAATTTTTGGATTCTGAAAAAAGTTTTCTGAATTTTGGCTCCTGACTTTTGGTTTCTGAAAAATGATTTCTGAAAAAAATTTTCCAAAAAATTGTATTTCTGATTTTTTTCTGTCTGAATTTTTTGGTGGTTCAATTCACAATTTTCGTATAATTTTCTTTGTTTTTGTGTAACGAAATTGTTAGCGAATAAGGATCCCAAAAATTTCGGGTCTGTGAAAATTGAAAAAATTTATATCCCTAGGAAGTGCCCAACTTCATGCTTTTTTTTGTTGCTACTTTTCTACAACTGGTTGCTCTTTTATTATATGCTCTCCATCACCAAATCGCAGACTTCCATATATGCTTCCAAGAACACTTTCCCTGATAGCTATTCGAGCATTAGCTATGCGGGTTCTATTAGTTAATTAAAGTGTATTATCCTCGTTCATCTGGCTAGTATCCGAATTATTGCCTAAAAACCGTCACCAACTGGAAAGGAGTTGCGCCCGTCGGAGCCATCATAGATACGTTCCAGGTGGTCCTCTTTGTTAGTGGTCTCACTAAGCTGGCTTGGGCGCGGCTTGGGTAGGAACAATCCCGCCTATCTGGAAAATAATTATCACTTCCGCTGCATTTGCCAAACGTTGCGTTTAAGGCATTCTTAAGTTCACACACAGAATAGCTCCCAATTTAAGTAATGGAAAGTTACTGATAATTTGTGCACAGCATCGTGACCCTCACACATAACCGCATTTTGCACATTTGCCTATTTTCAAACTCGATTTAGCTCAATGTCAGATAGAAGTTGAAAAGCCAGTAACGATTACCATAACGATAAGAATAAAAGTCGAAAAGTGAACCAATTACTGTCCGATGTCGGTGCGACCTAAAAGACCACAAAAGCCACAAGCACACAACTCAAGTCAGCGGCAGCGCAATTGCTGGTAATATAGTTTCAAACATACATATGTATATAGACGGATATATGTACTTGCAAAAGTGTATGTAGATACCCAGCAGGCAAACAAACTAGTTGTAAATGAATTCAAAGCTAGTATGGGATGCTAGCCCAACTTGGCAGCCAACTGTCTTTTTCCCGGCATTGTCTTACGCGATGTCAAGTTGCCGATTTGAGGCAGCAATATACCAATTTTAAACTAGTTAGAAAGAGGCAAAAAAATAAAATTTTGTTCAAGTATGGTAAGCAAAAATGATTTAAATGACGTCCGGCATAGTATAAAAGTGCTCGACAACCATGGCCAAGCTCCAAGTTTCGATTTCCTGTGCCACAAACAAAAAATAGAAACAACTCCATTCAAATTTGTCCAATACTAAACATTTCTTATAAAACTTTGAATTTTAGCTGGTACCATTTTACAGCTTTTTTGGACTAGTTCAACATGAACTCTAGTAACATTTCAAAATATAGTATGTATTCGGGATGAGTCGCAAAGAAGGATACGAATCATGCCAGTTCTGATCACTTTGTATCGATTGAACTGTTCACATTTGTACCCGAACAGGTACGAAACGACTTATTCACTTTCTACCCCAACGGGCACTTGTAACTCCTATAAGTATGCTACAAAAATTTAAGCTTATACTCCTATAAGTATGCTACACAAATAAAAATTTACCTATGTATGTAAGTATATTGAATTAAAGCCAACTGTATACTAAAGGGATTAATCTCAGATCGCTCTCTCTAGAGACTAGTCCTACAATTTTTTGCAGCGCACAGATCATTGCATGTGTTTTCTCATACATTCACACACACACACAAATACATATAGCACAAATCAAATGCGTAAAAGCAAAAATCCACAAAAAAAAGAAGAAATTGGCCAGCAATGAGCTGCCCCCAATTGCTCACTTCTCGTCGAGTTAATGTGCGAGTGGCTGATTGGTTGTCATGTGCATACTCGGCTGACCACTTGGATTGCCGGTTAATTTGCTGTGTGTCAGTTTAAGTTCATCAAGCAACAGTCATGGATGCTAGTAAAGGAGTTAGTAAAGGAAGTTGTTCGATGTGTATGAGGAACTCTGATATTTCGCATTTGAATCACTGATCAACTTCCAATCGTACAAGTCAGCTCATTTCGATACAAATGAGTAGCGACAAGTTGATGTTTACGAGTATTGAGTTTGTAGGTTTGCTTAAATTTGAATTCATGCGAATAGGAAAACTAAATAAATCTTCACAAACGACAGCCATAAAAATATTTGTAGAGGGTAGTCAAACGGGCTCCAATTTTTTTTTGCATTCTTAATCAAAGAAAATGAGATTATATTGAAGGTCGTGATGGTAGTGTCTCTGTTGGATCAGAGTAAAATTGCTGTTGAAAGAGTGAGCTCAGTTGAGCAGATGAAGAGGTGGTTGGTGTCATTTGGTATATTAGGGATCTGGCTAGCAAAGACTTTGATCGATTACAGTATTTAGAATGAAGTTAGCCTAGCATGACTCTTGTCTCCCTAAGTAGTTCATGTTCCTCTTCAGCAGCGGATGGAACTTGTGTCTAAATGAAGGCATACATTGTGCGAGAGCTGACAAAGGAGTCTACCGAGTTTGTGTGGATGATGTCGAGGGCCCGAATTCTGCACCTTTGAATCAAACGGTAAGCTCTTCGTCCTCTATTGCTGCTGTGGGTGAAAAACTCCTCCGCTTCTGGGTATTTGCTAGACTTGACCACCAATATCGTACCCACCCACTGTTCTTTCTTGGTTTTTAAATTCTCTGGAATATTTGGAACGTCGACGTTTCTGTGGCTCTCAGGAGGGAGTATTCGATACTATCTCTTTCTCTCTCTTGGTATCCTATGCTGCTACTCTGCTTAAACCTCAGGCGGCAGGTGTGTGTAGCTTCGATTATGGATGTTTATACTTGGTGGGGATTTGTGGAACCTCCAATTGGCCTTGCTCAGAGTGAGCTTGATGTAAGCCCTCTATAAAATTCTCCTCATAAATAGTGATCTCGACTACAGGTACAGTTCAGGTGATGGTTCCTCATTTTAAGCTGCTTCATTTGTTTTGAGAGGGGATTTAGATATTCTCGCTTTATGATAGACTTCTCATGGGGCATTTTCACTGGAAAGTTTCATTCACTTTTTAATTTTTATCCAATATTCCTTTAATATACACCTCAAGCTCCGCACATTCGCACCTTATGGCTTCATTTTTCCTTTTGTTTATGAATTTATTTAATTTATAAATTCAACAATTTTTTTTTTATTTTTTTTATTTTTTTTTATTAAAATCTCCATAACGATTTCATTCATTCCCGCTAACAAGCAGCATACTTTGTTTTTGCAATTTGTTATTCATTGTTGCATGCTTAACGACTAAAGTTGATTAATGCGTTTGCAAATATTTATTTAGCTTTTGTTGAATGCATTAAAGCGTTTTGTGGATTTCATGCTGCCAAAAGTGGTTACACTCACTCGCTCTTTTGGTTACTAAAGCGGCGACCGTTTTATGGGTCACACCAACGCTTGATAAATTGCAAAGAATTTTTGTACATTTCCATGATGATTTGTGAATTCGAAGCTTTTACGTTGCCACATTAGCAAACAAACGAATTGTAATGAGCAAACGAAGCTGCTTTTACAACAACTCCATGGCGACTAATTACCGACTGCTGTAGTGCACATTAAACTCAAAACGATGAGATTTCCGTTAAAAACAACAAAGTTGACAAAGCCATTATGAAAGCAACGAAACGGCAATGAATTACAAATGGATTTTTTTTTTCGTCTAGTGTCGAGGGTGGAGTAATAGATGGCGCTTTTGAGCGAGATTTATGAATGTGGGATATTTTGAGGAGAGAATATGTATGTATGTGTGTGCGTGCGTAAATTCAAAACATTGATTTTTGTATTTAATTTATTTTAAGTGAATTTGCTGAAATTTTATTGCTTGTGCTAAATGTGTAAGGATTTGCGTATTTGTGCTTTGATGTCGAGTTTTACGACCCACATTCGAATGCTTTGTAGTTCTTTTTATTTTGTTGGTATCCTTTGATTTATTTAAAAAATTTCCAGCAAAACGCCCATTTCGGTCAACTCTAAGTGATTTACGTTAACTGAATTCCATAAGTACTGGAAGTAGTATTTCAAATTTTTGTGAGTTGGTGTCTGGAGGCTTGTCTTATGTATGTTCCAAGTAATAAAAGCACACAACGGAGCAGAGCGGAATAAGAAGAACAATAAAATTTACGACAACATTTCCGTACGTCATAATACCCAAAGCATTCAACAAAGAGCAATACATTTTGGCACATCATTTTTGTGTGTGGGGGTAAACAAGCACTTGATATGGTGGCGGCAAATAATAAATGCTGGAAAGAGTCGTCTGAGTAAGTAAACAAAATGCTATAAATATATATGTATATGAAAGAACAAAAAAAAAAGAAGAAAATAGCATGATACTGAAATTAATTTTTAGAAGAAATTGGTAGAAGCTGTTGTGCCTCTTACTATAGTAAATAACAAATACTTAACTTCACTGAAATAACTCTAGCAGGGTTGCCATCTAACAGCATTTTTTGTTATTTTAAATGGAATAAGCGAATTTTGGGTATTGTTTGAAGTTAATTTCTGAAATTTAGAATAATTATATACTCGTCGACACTGAAATTAATTTTATAGTGTTGCCACACATCTGAATTTTTTGTTATAAATTGCTATAATCTAATATGTATCCGTGATAGAAGTAGCCATTTCAAACTCAGATTAATTAATTGTATACAATTTATTTTCATATCTCAACTAACTGCTTTATATTCGTCATATTTGGATAAAGTGGCAATACAATTTTTTAACTCTAACTAGATAAATTGGAACCAGACATAGAATATTTGATAAGTAATTAGTAGGCAATCGATTATACGGAGTTTTTAATTGCTAGAGATTATTTTAATTATTTTCAATTTAAACCATTAAAAATCATGATTTTTCGCGATTATTGTAATAAACAGCAAAGTTGCTCAAATTAAGAAAACATTTTTTGATTTTTTTTTTAATTGATTGGAAAATACATAATTATTAAAAATTAAAGGTAGTGGCGATCAGGTAAATAATCAATCAAATCAAACTGGCTGGAACAAAACAAAAAATACTTCTCGTTTTATGTCCATATTTTCATAGCTGGGGAATAAGGATTTGTAATCCAAATGATTAGTAATCGAATTAGACACGTTTATTTTGCAGAATAATTGATTAATTAGGATTATTTGGCTATATTAATCGATTACTTATTGATTAGATTAGAACTAATCCAAAATCTAATAGCGATTAGTAATGATTGGCATGTCTAGTTAAAGCTAATCAATCGATTAGATTTCTCGATCTAAATATTTTTGAATATTTCATAATATTGCTTGAAGGTCACCCTGTTGTTCACGCTCTTCATTCAGCTGACTCACATTGTTTCTATGTTGTGATGCTATGAACATGCCTTTAATTTTTATACTATAACTAGTATTTAGTGTTTTTTTAATAAGATTTATGTTTACAATGAAAGTTGCTTTATAAATTAAATGAAAAAAAAAAATTTACTCAAAAATAATTTAGAAATCTAATCAATCTTTTCTTGATTAGTTCTAATCTAATCATTTAGTTATCTAAAATATTAAATAATCAAAATATTGAAGTTTTTAAATATTAAACAAACAACAATTTTGAATACTTTAAGCCGCAATACTGATCATTTTGCATTAAAAATCAATAGCTCAATGTTCAGTTTTAATTGTGCCACACAAAATTTCGCCATTTAATTGCTATTAAAATTGTGGTTTAGCTTTGCAACCAAAAGCCTACTGTCAGATAGTCAAACTAAATTATAATGAAATCACAAAAACTAACATAAATTGAAACAGCACAATTAAAATACAAAATGCAAGCTAATTAATTTAATAAAGCCAAATGCATTAAATTTAATTCCAACAACCACAAACTGACATTATTTTGATGTTTTGTTATTAATGCGAAAATTCACAAAAATTAGACCAATGATTATATGCGCATTGCTGGCATTTGAAAACTTATAGCAATGTGTAGGCATTTATTAGGGTTGATAATTTCGTTTTGGCTGCTAACAATGCCAGGATTAGTCTAGCGCTTTAGAAATTCGTTATTCAGAAACAGTTTGTACTGAAAAAAGTGATGCCATTATTTGAAAAACTATCTAACTATAAAATACAAAACAAACGATGAGATTTTCAAAATATTTTATTTTATTTAATTAATTTAAAAAGTTTGAGATAATGTGTGATATTGTGCAATATAATGTCGAAAAAGATCTCTCTATTATATGGAAATAAGTTCCTATAATTACATGCATGTGGCAACCTCTTAAGCTAGCCTCAGTGGCAACAGCTTGGAATGCTTCACCCACATACAGAAATTCCTCGGTATTGGTTATTTGCCTTTTAAGATATTCAGCTATGTACACATCATTAATATAATTAGCCATATAACGAAAACGAGGTGGCAGCTCCACAAAAAAAAATAAGAAAAAATGTTTACATAAATCACCGCTTTAATTGTTCAATTGAACTACAACTTATAACAACATATTCACACTGGGAAGACTCTGTTGAAAATCCTTGCTTTCTAGAAATCCCATTAGACGAGCTTGATGGCGATTTTCAGAATGATCGAGCCCAGTGGGCAGGGTGTAGAACTGTTAACAATAGCATTAGTAGCCATTTAAAGGAAAAAAAAAAAAAAAAAAGTGAAGGAAGGAAAAAATTAAATGGAAATTGTAAGATACATCTATGAGAATCTCTTTCTTTCATTAAAGAAAAGGGAAAGTAAAAAAAGAAAGAACGAGTAAGAAGTTTAGAATGAAGCGATTAAATTAATGGTCGTGCTGATCAAACAAAATGAATCAGTGCTACAAAACATAAATAGAACACAACTAAATTTTCGAAAAAGTTGACGGGTGAGGATATAAACCTGAAAAAGCAGGGGCCACTAAGCAAGGAACTTGGAGAGGATCAAAATCCAAAACTAAGGAGACAGATAAGTGTACTGGAAATTACATTTTTGGGTATTTTAACTTCGGTCAGGTTTGTCAGTGTTGAAGTAAATGTAAAGAGAGCATGGTAGAGACCAGGTTTATTTACGTATCCCATATTTAATATTATTTAATATATTTTTTTAGCTTTCGGGAAACCTCTCTAACTTGCGACCCCGCAAAAAATTACCAACCTAGTCAGGAAACATACCAGTATATAACTAGAACTTTTTGACTAGTATCAAACTAGTTCAAAAATTACTAAACTTGTATTTGATTTTTTTTTTTACTAACTGAGACTTGAAGTAAAAACCTCGCTTATCTGAGTGGATCATTTACGATGACTAAAGAAATAAATTTGGTTTATTATGACTTAGTTTGAAATTTTCAAGATTCAGTTTTTTTTAAAGGTTTTTGAGTTCTACTGAAAAATTTGATTAAATGGAATACTAAATCTCTTACCGCCTTGGCTGCTATATCTAGCAAATAACCCAACGAACGCTTTTTAATATGTGTTAATAATGATTAAATAATTAATTGACGTCACTTCATTAATACAACCATCTGCTTGTCGACTAATTAAGTAAGCAAATCAATAATTAAGACATTCTAAACATTATTTGCACCAAAAGATAAGCAACAAAGAAGAAAAAGATGACTTAATAACAAGCAAAAAAGAACATACATATACATATACATATGTATGTACATATGTATGTATGCATGCCAATGTGTTAGTAATGATAATTTCCTCTACAGAGTCAAGGACAAGCAAATGTTCAATGTTAGTTAAATAAATATGTATGTATGTATATAAGTGTGAACAAATATGGCTACTTCTAAAGTTACGTTTCACATAGTTTCCTGTACATATGTATGTATATGTGTGTGTGTGTATGTCTGAATTCGATACGCCGCCATGTGCACGACCAAGACAGGCGCTATTGCTGTTGATGTCCTAATGAGGTCAATGCAAAGAATGCAAACATTTGCACTAAAAGACAAAGCAATTGCTAAACGCTACGAAACAAAGCATAAAGCAACAACAAACTCAAAACAAAGCAACAACAAATTCCGCAAAAAAACAGCAAAATAGCACAAAATAGTTTACAACGGCACACTAACATGGTGACATATACATATGTACGGTTGTATGTATGTGTACATC
Source organism: Sphenella marginata (assembly GCA_951509765.1). Lineage (NCBI taxonomy): Eukaryota > Metazoa > Arthropoda > Insecta > Diptera > Tephritidae > Sphenella > Sphenella marginata. Next base: position 14,589,535 of record OX608081.1, on the reverse strand, counting down.
CGCCAGTGTACAAAACCCCCCCCCCCCCCCCATAGAAGATGCCAAAATGTTCCGGCGAAGGACAAAGCCATTAAATGAATTTGGCGAAGCAACGATACGGAATAATGTTGACAGTGGCGAAAAACGGAAGCAACAGCAAAATAGCAACAAAAATGAAAGAACTTGGAAAACTTTGTAGTGAATGTTGTGCTCGCATAGCAGCTCTGCTAACATTGGCAAAAGCGGAATATCCCTTTTTGGTTAGGAATCGTAGTTGGAAATGCATTTATGAAGTGAATAATAAGTACATAAATACATGTGTGTGTATAAGTTGAAGGTGTGCATGTGTGCGTGTATGGCATTTTACTTGTTGTAATGCAGAGAAATATATATGTATGTAGCAGTTTTATTGTTGCTTGGCGTATTGCTTTCTAAAGTCATGGCTACACTTTTGCAGCGTAACGAAATGATGCAAAAAGTACAACAAAAAACACATGAAGGACACATTGGTAAGAGCGGAATATGCAAATTGCTCGATTGCTAATGCGGTTGACTTGCGTAGAAGTTGGTTTGAACATCGAAGTGAAATAAAACAGCGAAAAAATTGTGCCCATCAATACGAGAAATCATAGAAGGATTAACTTTTATGGCGTTTAGATGTGTTTGAGTGCCTTATTGCTGTTTATGAAATGCAGTATGAACCGACTGACTTGATTTTTGCAGCATAATTTTTCCAAGTATTAGAAACGCGTGCACTAATTTTCATGAAAGTGTATTAATTAAACATAAAGAAAGAATTACCTTGAATATTGGTATGGAAAAGTTTCGAGTTGATATGTATGTACATGCACTTGAGCGGGTTGATATGTAGGGCAAGAAAAATTTCATTAAAGAGAAAAAAACATGTTCCACATTAGCGATCATGCAATTGATTCTTGACTTAGCTGAAATTGAAAAAAATTAAACAAAAATTTTAGAGAGCGACGCTTAGGTTTTTTTTTGACAAACTAAGAGAATTGTTCTTCATATAAATTTAATAAAAAAAAACAAAAAAAATGCATTGGTACCTACCCAAAAAGTAGTATATCTTTTTGTTTGTTGTCCGATTTTGATAAAACAAAGTGTAAGTTACTTCCTAAGCTTCAAGCAGTCCACTCATCAATTCTTTGCATTTCTTAGTTAAGATCCTTAAGTTCAAACACACAAACATACAGACAATAATTTTAAAAATAGATCAGTTATACTCTATAACATTCCTCAAGTCATCCCTCGTCACTTGTTTCAAAATAATTTTCAATGTACAGACACGACTTTTCACTCAAATTTTTCAAAACGCCCATTCCTGGCCACTACCCTTTGCGGCCCGCTAAAATAAAGATGAGTAATCTTTGTATGCCTGTTCATTCTATTCACTTTGTTTGCTCTTGTGTGAACAAATTTCTTTTTATTTTGACAAATTCGTTTCTGATGTTTCGTTTTATTTTTTTTAAATGAAGTGTTTTATGTTTGTCAGAGTCGCAACCTTTTTTCTTTAGCTGACGCCGAATTTAATTTCTTTATTTTTTAGAGTAAATTATTGTATTGAATATATGTATGTACATACATAAATGTTCTATCTATAATATTAAAAAAAAAGTTATTAAAACTCTTGCCATTTTGGTCAAATAATTGCTTGCATACAATAAATTGCTAACCAATTTAAAAAGTAGTTTAAAACAATGATTCTTAAAAGAAGCAGAGTTTATGCAAAGTGACTTAAGTATCTTAAAAAAATATAGGAAATAGTTTGTTCTGGTAAAATTTGGCATGGTTCAGAGCATTTTCGCATGAATTTCAGCACTTTTTAACGATTGTATAATGCCTTTATCGGTATAATTTATGGACTCTTTCGAGAGATTTCGGGATTGTTGTAGCTTCGTTTCATGATCATTTCGGTATTGTTTTTCGGAAATTTTAGCCACAATTTTTGGCTTTTTTTTTAAACTTTTTTTTTTCATTACATTTTTCGAGACACTTTAAGGACAAATTATATAATTTAGAACACGGAAATGATCCAAAAAAAGATTCTTAAATGATCCTGAAAAGCGCCAAAATGATTCCAAAAACATTCGTGAAATAATCTTGACATTGGAAAATACAAAATGTTCAACCCGCCATAATTTTTTACTAGCTTATTGAATATATCTTTGAAAGAATTACTGAAGGTGTAATAGGGAATGTTGCAAAGATCGTCTAGTATACTATTTCTACTTTCTTAATTTTTTTTTTTATCCACGGCGTAGATGGGAATCTATTAATAGATTTCCAGGTGAAGATAGAAATAGAAGTTAAAATAAAGAGATGAAAAATGGGTGAGTAAGATATTTAGCCAAATTAAAGTAAAGTGGATGGAGGTGATCTAGATATGTATATTGGCAGATGTTGCGGAATATCCAATGCAGAAATCAGTTGGGAAAGGTGGGGTAAGGAATATCTGATGATATTTTTATGATTTGTGGGATCAGGAATGTATGAATTATTCATAAGTAGAGCGACGCCGGGTAGTTTGCTATAAAAATATAAACTAAATTTTATTATTCTCAATAAGCTCAACACTATTTTTATGGTTGGTTTAAAAAAAAAGTAAACCAATATATAACCACAATATGCTTCCTCAATGGTTCAGGTCAAAATAGATTTCTTTTTATTGGAACTTTTAAAGTCACATGCATATCACTTGGAGTTTGTTTGTATACATGTATGTATGAATGTATGTGTATTTTTGTATATATGAAACATAATAATCGTTGCACACTATTTTGCCGGAAGCATTTTCAATTATCTAGTAATTTGTTTCAAGCTAATGAAAATTCATTAAGTATTTAATAAGCTAATCGATCAAGCAACAACAAGCCTTAGTGGCAACATATTGCGAATAAACTTAAGAATTAATTAATTAAATATATTAGCTGAAACGTTTAGCAAAAATTAATTAATTTGCTTGATGTGTACATTAATCTATATGACCTTTAGGTTTTGCAGCAATTATTACCGAAGAATTATTACATCTACTTAGAACAACACCCATGTTTTCGAGATAGGCAGAGGGACAGGTACTTTGAGAAACTTATAGAGTGTGATCTCTGCTGGTCGATAGAGTTAGAAATGTCTAGTTTGTTCTTAACGGGCCTCGAATCCAATATAAGCCATACAAAAATCGGAAAAGTTGCGCAAGGATCGCGATATGGTTAAAAATTTTCAAATTAATTCTCCACTCAATCGTCCACGTTTTGACGGCCCTATGATAGGAATCTGAAAAGGTTGATCTATTTTCGCTATTAAAATAAAATAATATGAATTTAATAATAATGACGTGTATCCGGTATATGTAATGTTCCAGTAATAGTCCCGAAAAGATACCGATGCACTCCCGATATAATCGAAAAAAAGTCGTGAAATCAATTCCGAAACTCTCGTAAAATTCAAAAAAACAAACATGAAATAGTCTCCACAAAGTCTTAAAATATTCAAAAAAAAAAAAAAACCAATCGTGAATTAATCCCAAAAAAAGACCTAAATGGTAGAAAACACTCCCGATATAATCGCAAAAAAAAAGACTTGAAAACAATTCCGAAATTTTGGAAAACCTCACGAAAACAAACCCGAAATGGTCTCCAAAAGGGTGCTAAAATATTGCCAAAAACCAGGGACCCACGATAATGATTATTTAGATATTTTTAATGAAAAAAAAAATTAAAGGCTTTCCGGTATCGGAGAACAGTTTACGCCTCACGAAAACAAACCCGAAATGGTCTCCAGAAGGGTGCTAAAATATTGCCAAAAACCAGGGACCCACGATAATGATTATTTAGATATTTTTAATGAAAAAAAAAATTAAAGGCTTTCCGGTATCGGAGAACAGTTTACGCCTGTTGAGATTTATGATCCGTAAAAAAATAAAAATTAAACATTTAATTTTTTATTTTTGAGGAATAACATATCGCTCATGGAGAAAGTTATACTTGCGACTAAAAATATAAAGCTAAAAAATAACAATTTCTTTTGATCAAAAAAATTAAGCTATTGTTAGTTTTTATTAAAAAAATCAGAAAATAATAATTAGTTACCGATTTTTATAATACAACTCATAAAGGCTACGGTCCCTGCCAAAAACAATCCTAGATTGATCCCGAAAAAACCTAAATGGTTTTGAAAAGACCCGACAACAATCCCCAAATAATTTTACGATGATTCAGAAATCATAGTAAAAGTGTCTTGAAATAATCCTAAAAAATTCTAGAAAACAATCCCGAAAATATTTCAAAAGCACTTCCGAAAAGCAGTCCCGAAATTACACTGCTGACTTTCTTAACTCTACGAGTATTTTATCTAAATTCGTTGCTGTCCAAAAAATGTCGATCTACTCAAAAAAAACTTCAAATGCACTCTCAAAGAAAATTGTACGCCCGGTATCCGAAAACAAGTAGACCAGACTAAGACCGAACGACGCGTTTTGATTGGCTGCCACATCACTATTTTCCAGTTGCAATCAATCAAAATTGTTTCTTCGGCTATTTTGTGAAAAAAAATTTCATCCCGTCCCATATTGCACTAATTCCACATTAAGCCCAGCGGCAACATTTACTCACGCCATTGTTGGCAAAGTGAGCAAATTCGGACGTGCCACCAGCAGTTGGTCAACCGGTAGCAACAACTGCAATGCGCAGGAAATTGTGCAGTGAGAATCGAAAGTTGAGCTCGCGGATATTGGCAATGTATTCGTATGTATGTTTAGTTGCGGAGAGCCTAACATAAAGAAGCTTAAAAAATGAGAGCTCTATTTAATGGATTGAATGCCCTTACACATACATACAAACATACATATGCATTCACGTATACAAGGAAAAGTTATTAAATTTTTTATATAGCCAATGAATGCACCTGAAAATTTTGTAACGGTTTCCCTCCCTTTTGCATTGTTCGCTTCGCTTGATAATCTAGGTTATAAGAGCAGGAAAGTGAACTTGTCAAATATGCAAAAGTGAGCAATCGATTGTTTATATTGGTTATTGTTGGGCCTTTTTGTTTTCGTGTGAAATTGAACTAGCTTTTATATTTGACTTAAAAAGCATTCAAAAGGCTTGGTTATTTTAGGTTAGGTTGAACTGCGCAGAGATTGTGGCGCCATATGGACTAAGAGTGTCTACAGTGCTACCAGCAGCTGCTTAGGCCAGAAACTATAATGCATTAGGGCCTAGGTTAAAGAACAACTTCGTCCTCCCGGCAAAAAGTACCCATTTTCTAGGTGATATCGTATTTGCTGTTGTTTCGGGCTCTAATGGTTGGGGAGCTCATGAAAAAATGGATTACCTATCGAGAGTTTTACAGCACTGAATACCCTACTGTGTTGAATTTTTTCCAATTTTGTAAGCACTAAGGTGCCATAACCTCAATTGGCATTATGGCACTTCAGTGTCATAACACCAATATTTAGTTAGACTTATGCCACTTGGGAATAACAAACAATGCGAGGAGAGTGTCATAACCCCAATTGGCATTATGGCACTTCAGTGTCATAACACCAATATTTAATTGGGGTTATTTTAATCAATATTTAATTGGGCTTACGCCACTTGGGAGTAACAAAGACTACAAGGGGAGTGTTATAACCCCACGTTTTAATTGTGTTTTTGAAAATGCACCCTGATACTCGTTTCCATATACATACGAGTACATATCTCTGGTAACTTTCTCTTAAGAATTCAAAAGACAATTCTTCTACATCTAAATCTTTATCAACTTTCCCATCTCACATTTAAATAGAAACTTTGTAATTAAAATCACCAAAGAAAATTTAAGTTATTATAATCCTTCCTCAACAAAAAGAGAAGAAATGCAAGATTCCATTCAAATCCCTTCAACGCCTTTAACAAGTTCAACTGTGGAATGATAGTATAATATCGCATTTTCACAAAACTTTCTTCAACTCACTATCTTAAGAAATTCTGCACTCACACCCACACACACACACACATACATACAATGAAGAATACGCAGTGGTAGTGTATTTCCCATTTTGCATTTAAATCATCTCAGTTTGCTGCGCTTAATAGCTTCGGGCCAAGGAAGTCGTAAAACTTTTCAATCCTTTTGCGCTCGTTGAAGAATTTGTAGGTGCGGTGTAGATGATTGCCATTGATTAAAAGACATTTTAATATTCTTCAGATAATTTTGTGGTGTTGCTATTAAATTATGCAAATGTATCAGCGATGGCAGTGCTTGTTCCGAAGCTTAGCAATTTGAAGAGCAATTGACGAAAAGTTTTGGATGTTCGAACTCAAACGTGTGTGTGTGTGTAAGTGTAGTCAATGATGAAAGATTTAAGTCATTAAAACGGTGGAAAAGTTGTTGTAGTAAAGGTAATCAGGCACGCTTGGCATCTTTCTTTTGCAATTTATAGCACCAAGCGAGGTCAAATCGTGCTTTATAAAAAAACTTTCGGGGTTGTTTTTGTCATTCAAAACAAGCACAACAATAAATTTGTTATTTACGTATTTCTACAATTTCCACTGTCAACCGAATCTGATTTGTTCATATTGTTGCAAGAGTCGATATACGAAGAGCTAGCTTGCTTTAATGAAATTGTTCGAAAATTATATTGACTCACTAGTAGAGCGCAAACAGCCGCCTGCCTAGCCGAGAAGAAAGATACTATCAGCAGAGCTTCATCATTGCATTTAATTTTTAATAACTCACAATTTTCTTTCTTTTTAAAATTATCTACAAATATGATGTTCACGACCACTGAAGCACAAATTTAATTTTATAATAAAAAAAATTTAAAAATAAAGGAAATTACCATGTACATAGATATCTCTATTTTTGCTTTTAGTAGTTTCCTTTGCTCTTTTCGCTTTTTTTAAATGTTTTTTTTTCTTTTTTTTTATTATTTTCACATTAACTGTCAATGTTATTGTTCTTTGTTGTCTGCTGACTGTCTACCTGCTGGCTATTTTACTACTTACACACATATATAAATATGAACATGTTTGCTTTGGAGCTGTCTGTTTGGATCTGTCTGTTGTTCTTATTTAACTTTTTGTTATGACTTTTGTTGACTGCTCACGTGTTATACTTAAATGTTGTTGACCTAAAGAAATTCGTGCTAGTATTTTAGGTGGATTTAGCAAAAAAGTTTTGGCAACACTAAACGCCGATTAAGATACTATATATTTATCCGACAAAGGTAATGGCGTGCACCTTGTTGGTTGATCTCCGGATATGAGAACTCTCACCTCTTATTAACCACCTTTAATTTTTTTACGGTTGGAGGGGATGACATGAATTGTCTTCATTGCTAACTTTGGACTGAGCAGACAATCGATAAGGAGAGTCCTCTTTCGACGAACAAATATCACGCTATGAAAGTCTCTCATCATACCTGTCCTCATGTCCTCGGAATCATAGACAGTGTCAAGAAAAGATGACATGGCGTTCGAAGTATTGAGTGAAAAGTACTCCAGAAAATGTGTGGTTCTTCCCGTAATACTAATAGAGAGTATCAAAGGAAAATATACGTTGGGCTGTACGAGCTTGAAGCAAGTCTAACCATAGTACAGCGAATTAAAGTCCAAAGACTGTATGAAGGGACCACGAAGCTCTAGCCCAGAAGTTTTTCCTGTCGACAACCGTATTCACCAGCAGAGGAAGTGTGGGAGCTCAGCTCAAGAAAAGGATGACTCGCATTCACCTTCAGCGGTCTAATGCTACCTACGTGGCATTTGAGCTAAAATGTTAGCCAGCTATTACCTAAATATGCTACTACCTTCTCTCACAAATACATACACACAAAGCCTTTTCCGAAATCTTCATCCTTTTTCATTACTGAATTTTATGTGTCCCAATTAATTAAATTACAAGTTTCTATGTTTTCTTAAGTTTTAGCTCAACTCTGTGCTAATTTCCATGGCATTAAATATGCATTTTTCTTTTGGCAATCAGAAGCGTGGAAGGCATTTAACAGCTAATGACTCAGGTCATGTTATAATTTCCCGTTACATGTCAAAACTTTTCAAAAGCTTAGCCAAACAACTTCCGAAAATTGCAAACTCTGCTTCTTCATAACTAATTTAAGCCCAACGAGTGGTGGGTTGATGGCGCATTGGTAATTGCAATTTTGCGCGCAGTGACCCGCGTTGAAAGGTAGAAAGAAATTTTATACCGTTATAAATTAGAAGTTTATGTAATTATGGGTTGGGCTAGTGTCACAACAAATGGTACAAAAGCTGGTGCTTGATGAATTAAGTAATTAGTAACAGCAGCGGGATTGTAGTTAGTTGTTTGTTGTTGAAAGTGGTTATGATTTTAGGTTATTGCGCAAAAGGTTTGCATTTATATTTTTATTAGGAAGAAAAGCTTTTTTGACCCCTATATACATTTTCTAGTGTCATTAAATCGAACGCAACTTTACAGTAGTACAAAAATGTGCAACCCTGAAATGGCAATTAACAGAAAGAAATAGCAAAAGGAACGATTAAGAAGAGGCAGCAAGTACATGGCTGCTCTCAAACACAGCGACACTTGGCTCAGTTTTCTAGTACTTCATAACCATAAAAGAAGAAATAATAGTTAATTGGTCGCTATAAAATCCCGAAAGCAATACCGAAAACTTGCAGTAATAATTTTAAATCAATAAATGGTCCCAAAAAGCGGGAGTTCAAGTCATGCCCCACCTTTTTTTATTTGTTTCTTCCTCTGCTGCATAATTCGGTTGTCGATGGGACAACCGCCTGTGCTCCTCCTGTCAATTCGCATAATATGATCTAGGCATCAGAGTCTTTGAACTTTTATGCGTTGTACTATGGCTGGTTTTGCTTCAAGCTCGTACAGCTAATCTTGAAATTTCCTTCGATACTCGCCATTGAAATCCCCCTAAGCACCACCAATTTTCCCGGACACTTTTCTCTCGAATGCAGATTATAGAAATCACTAATCGGGAGTAACCTTATTTAAGGCTTCTTTTGATTTCAAACGGTTTTTAAGGGGGGTTCTGATACGATTTAATGGTATTACTAATTTGTTGAGCATGTTGAGTGTCCTCCGCCCCGAACCTTTTTACGTTCGTTATGATATCCTAGCACACAACCCCTATACTACCGCCTCTGTTAAGTACGTCAAAGTATTTCAACACTTTTGAATATTAGAAAACTCAATTTAAACAAATATACATAGTAAATAACTCGAAGAAAACTTAGCTCCTTACAATGTACAGTTATTTACACTTCAATACATATTTTTACTTAGTTTTGAAGAGGTGTTTACTAAAGTGTTTACATCTATCTAAAATTTACAAACATTTCAACTTTTTTATATTTATCTTTGCATGACTAGCTAACTGACTGACTGAGCGACTGACTGACTGACTTCTGGCTAGTACATACATATGTATATCTATAAATATACGAAAGTGCAACGGATTGTAGGAAATATGTTTTTTAGTTTATTTATATTTTTGTGAAGCCAGTGAACCGAAGGCAGGCAATCAAAACAGGAAACTACGTGACTGCTGCAGGTTGTAAACAGAGAACTTGAAAATTCAGTGACCTCCAGCGCAGACTAACTTACTCACTCTTGGGATATTGCAGACAATAAAGTAACAGAATAATTTTATGTAGCCTTTTAGGCGTTGAAAGCAGACCGACTGAAGGATGTAGTGAACAGCGCTAAAAATAAAATGTTTCACAAGCTGAAGCTAACATATGTACATATGTCTGTGTAATGGCGGCAAAAGTTGGACACTCAATTATTTTCGATAAAAGAGTAATGAAATGTATCGAAAATATATTTACGAATGTGCCCTGACTATGAGGTTATTTCCATGCTGAAAAAAATCTCTCTAGTTTGTGCTAGGGCGTAGAAATTGATTTTAATATAAAGTAATAAAGCCGTTTGTTTGATGCTGCTAAATAGAGATGATAGTGATAGTGATAGTGATAGTGATAGTGATAGTGATGGTGATAGTGATAGTGATAGTGATAGTGATAGTGATAGTGATAGTGATAGTGATAGTGATAGTGATAGTGATAGTGATAGTGATAGTGATAGTGATAGTGATAGTGATAGTGATAGTGATAGTGATAGTGATAGTGATAGTGATAGTGATAGTGATAGTGATAGTGATAGTGATAGTGATAGTGATAGTGATAGTGATAGTGATAGTGATAGTGATAGTGATAGTGATAGTGATAGTGATAGTGATAGTGATAGTGATAGTGATAGTGATAGTGATAGTGATAGTGATAGTGATAGTGATAGTGATAGTGATAGTGATAGTGATAGTGATAGTGATAGTGATAGTGATAGTGATAGTGATAGTGATAGTGATAGTGATAGTGATAGTGATAGTGATAGTGATAGTGATAGTGATAGTGATAGTGATAGTGATAGTGATAGTGATAGTTATAGTTATAGTGATAGTGATAGTGATAGTGATAGTGATAGTGATAGTGATAGTGATAGTGATAGTGATAGTGATAGTGATAGTGATAGTGATAGTGATAGTGATAGTGATAGTGATAGTGATAGTGATAGTGATAGTGATAGTGATAGTGATAGTGATAGTGATAGTGATAGTGATAGTGATAGTGATAGTGATAGTGATAGTGATAGTGATAGTGATAGTGATAGTGATAGTGATAGTGATAGTGATAGTGATAGTGATAGTGATAGTGATAGTGATAGTGATAGTGATAGTGATAGTGATAGTGATAGTGATAGTGATAGTGATAGTGATAGTGATAGTGATAGTGATAGTGATAGTGATAGTGATAGTGATAGTGATAGTGATAGTGATAGTGATAGTGATAGTGATAGTGATAGTGATAGTGATAGTGATAGTGATAGTGATAGTGCTAGTAATAGTGATAGTGATAGTGATAGTGATAGTGCTAGTGATAGTTACATATAGTCTGCTTCTGCATTTAAATTCAATTTCTCTTAGAAAGCGAAGAAATTCTTTTTCAAACTGTCGGGCGGAAACTTACATTTTGGACAATATCATAAAATTTTTTATGAAAACATCTTATTGACTGATAAAAGCTGACTATTTAAATATATTAAAATCTATATTTATCAAGCGACCTGCCCTTTCTCTGCCCTTTCTTCTGTCCTAGTTCTCCATAAGAAAAATTCATAATTACATTTTTTTTCACCGATATTTATTTTGATATGTAAGTGCAATACTATTTCCTGAACCAGTCTAATGTGTATACAATAGTACCATACAAAAAGACTACAAACTAATCCTAACTAATGAAGAAAGCATTCACATTATATTTTATGAAAGAAATATAATTAAGTGTGTACACCCAAAATAAATTGTATTTAATTTTTGACAACTTCATAATTACTTTGTTTCAATTCATTCATATTCATGTAACCAGAAAACTGTCTAAAAAGTGTGATATCCGAGTACTTTCAAAAACGGAAGATATGTATGTACGTCAAATCTAAGAGCATTAAAAACTTAATTAAAAATGTAATTAGTTCACTAAGAGGAAGCTAGTATGTATATATAAGAGCTCTTATGCGAGAGTTGTTCTATGACATACATAGAAAAGCTTCACTAAACACGGATGTGACATACATTTAGGCGCATATCAAATTTTACTCACACAAAAAATAAACTCTAAAACTTGTTTTGGTACAAAAGAATATAATTGAAGTGAGCGCACATGAACACAACTAACCATAACAGGGTAAGAATCTGGATAAAGAGCGAAGAGCGCGATCACAAATAGTGTAGGTGTGAGGCCTACATATGACTGCATACTTTTAGATGCTATTGATTTTTATACATATTTTAAGCCCTCCCCATTCACTAACGTGTAAAAATCTGAGAGCATGTTAAGTCGGGAATAACTAAAAATTGGACAATTTCGTTTTGAGAGATTCACGTTTTAACCATTTAAAAATTGTTCTTTTAGTAGCTGTGAGGCCTTGGGGCCTGCATACTTTTAGGCACTTACCAAATTTATAATAGGAAATAACTTAAGTCTTTGTTGGCATCCCGAATAAAATTTATAGAAACTGGGTAGCCATTCTTGATAGGGCACACATGTGCATTTACCAAGGGTCATACGTACAGAGACTTCAGTGAGCTGTTTCACTACCGCCAACTGCTATCAAATATGCACAGCGACTTTACGCTAAAAAAGTGGTTTGCCGCAACCACACCACCAGCAGCTCACCATCAAAACATGCAGCTGCAGTTGACACATTTTGCCATTTCCTGCCACGATTTTTATTTGGCTTCGTTTTTTTTTTTTTTTTTTTTTGTGAAGTTATTTGAGTTTTGCCATGACGCATTTGAACCGCTTGTCTCTATTATGCTATTTATTTAAAACGGAGAAGCCCAAGTGATGTTCAAAAGCAATTATGTTGCAGAGATTTATTTATTGTGAGTGATATTATGAGGTTAGTTGGAAGCTGGTATTTTTCATTTAATTTTTGTTTAATGAACTTGTTGGAAGTATTTGTTGAGTTTTTTTTTTTTAGCTTAATATCAAGTTAAAGAAAGTGTTGACAAATTTTTAGGAAAAATGTTGTGAAGTGTGGATTTTTTCATCCAAGCTAGTTCATGTGGCCATAGATGAAAGGCTAGAAGTGAACATATCTTTGGCTACTAGGAACTTTCAAGAGTTTTCTAGGATCACAAACTAATTCTATACATTGCATCCTAGTTCTTGGCATGGTTTTTGAAAATGGGAACTGGCTATAGAAGACTTACCATGGCTGTGACTTAGAGATTCCCATTAAAGCAAATCTCCCAGAAGGATACGAAAGCTCTGCCGAATATCACAACACCATGGTAGGGCCAAAAAGTAGTTCAAACTGTTTTTCTACTCAAGCGAAGACTAATGAAATAAAGGCATCGGTCCAGTATTCGTGTGTTAAATTTCTTCTAGGATGAATGAATATACAGAAACTGGAAATCTGGGTTAGTGTAGTCATATAGCCCGGTAAAGCTATAACAAACCCTGAATGGCTCAATATAGTACCCTCTCATCATAGCCGTTCTGACGTATGACTAGGCATCAAGAACATTATCAAAAGCGGAGAAGATATCTATTCCGGTATACAATGGAAAGAACTTTGCGTTTTTCTAGGTCGCCGGATATCGGAGAAATATATAAGTAAAGTTAGATGGCAACCCTACCCGCAAAGTTGTAATGCTTCGTAAAATACTAAACGAGCCCACATTGGCATATTTGATATTTTCGTAATATTTTAGATATGTGACAAGCCAATTTAAACCTTCTCTCTGGCATCACTCATATGAGAACTTTTGCTTTAGAACACTTAAATTATTTACTAAATTATTATTATTCTTATGCCAAAGTAAATATGCATACAAATGCATGTTTTATCATCAATGCCACTCCCTGAGTACTCACATTCGTACGAGTATTAACCCTCTAACATATCCATACATCATCAAATTTGTTATTATGTACAACGAAATTATTCCCATGTGAACTATAATCTCTCTCAAGCGGATTGTATTTAGAAAACATAAAATTGGTTAGACGTTCTTATGTTTCTTACGTGCAGTGCTGTATATCCTTCATGGTCATTTGTGAGTTCCATTTTATGAGTGTCTGACGACTGCTGAGGTCATTGATGTGTTGAAGGTTGAGTGTGTTTTGTTGCAATGGATCAGGGCCGGATTCAGAATTTTAAGGAATAAAGTTGTTCGATGCCCAAACAAGTGCTAAACTTTTTAAAACTTGTAAATAAAAATTAAGAAAAAGTTTTGAACTAAATTGTAGATCCTTTTTATCAACACTAAAAACTCAAAAAAAAAAAAATCAAGTGTAAATTTGTGAAGGGTTTTGTAAAAAACTATTGTTAAAAAACTAAATTTCAGAACTCCAACTTGGAATTACTCCTTCCACCAAGTACTACTTTGGACTGAGGAGGTAATTAAGAACAGAAGACAACGACTAACATCTATTGGATACGACCTAGAAATTTCTATGTTTTAGATGCCTTAAAGGGCTATGCAGAGGGAATCTTTATTGGCTCAAAAAATTCTCAACTCACATAAAACTAGTACAACAGGCCAAATTTTGTTGCTTTGGGAAATTAAAAATTATATTTTTTTCTAAGTAGGTTAAGGGGAAGGTCGCAGATTCAAGTTAGAGAAGAGGTGGCATTAAAATATTTAGAAAAAATTTTTTCAAACCTGAGGTCACTCCAAGGGCAATGGCTTGGCTACTCAACAAAAATTCTTCAGATTTGCACCGTCGGTAGAAAATTGAAGGACCCACCAATTTGAAGCAAAAATTAGAAGCAGCACACCATTAATTATCTAGTAGTGAAGCTCGGCCTCAATCTAATCACAGGCATATCTTGCCAAATATTAAATACATATTTTTTAGTTTTATGTTGTCTAAAGTCACGTCCATCTTATTTAGTACTATCGCCCACACGTGGAGCCCCTGGGCTAAGCATAATACATCAGTACGGCCCTGATTACTTGTGCAAATATGAATTTAATGCCTCAAGGGCCTAAGTATTGAAGCAAACATGGCTTTGCTTTGATGAATTCTCTTATGACCTCTCTGAGGTTTAGGTTTAGTTCTGATTTAGCGCTTCAGCAGTTTCTGGTATTGCTTTGTAGTATTTATTTGAATAAAGTAAAGCTGTCAATATTTGTTCTGTGGCTATTAATCTTTTGGTTTTGATACAAATTGTTATGTACTCGTATAGCCCACATAATTATGAAATATATTGTGGTTAAGGTTATTTCAACTAAAAACTAATTTTCTATATAAATACTTGGAGGCCAGTTTGTGCACAGAAATGTACCATCTCAGGAAAAGCTCAATATATTTTCAACTGAGTTAGGGTGTTATAGAGAATAATTTTGGGATAGTACGTTCTTCAGAACAACCTAATCATTTTTTCTGTTCATTGAAGGGCTTGATTCACATTATAAATGGAGTGTTGACTCTTTGAAGAATTTTACAAACTGAGGGACATCCTGATATACTTTCATGTATTAATATCCCAGACAGCAAAATTAGTCAACCGAATTCTCGATTAGGACTACCTATGCAGCTGTGGAGGCTTCTAAAAGGTTCCCAACGGATCAAATCTAACGGTTGAAAATTAAATAAATCTCCTAAAAGTCGTACAACGCTCCATAACTGTATAAAAAAAGTCCGCTAATTGAACCGGAGATTGGGATTGTTTTATTTATATCGTGATGTTATAGGAATAATAAATTTTTGTTTATTACTACCCACTTTAACTGCCAAAAATGGATTATTGTTGTCCTTTTTAAATTTGAACTTGATAATTTTACAGCTTGTTTTTCAAGACCGAATGCAACAAACCAAAAATCGAAATAATCTCTAAGCTCTTCTTATTCCGAGCTTTCACTCCTTATTCCGAGCGCTTTTTGAAAGAAGTATTGATGGAGTTCCTTTTCCCTCCTTTTCAAGATCGCTCTGTACATTGTTGGCTGAGATGCCAAAGTAAAAAAAAGTGTATATTTATTATTGCGTTTGTTTTTGTACTTTCTTATTCTTTTTTGCGTATTTGTTTGGCAATTGGCTACCTTTCAAGTAACACGAAATTGACATTTACTGCAGTAATATTTTAAAATGAGGCGTACCAAATGAGATGGGAAATACAACATTTTGTGTCGCAATGCTGCGCTCGTAAATCTAGTGTATTGTAAAGTATAATTTTCAAATATTTTCTAAGTTTTTGCCATAAAGGATGCATTAAGGTAACATTTTAATAATTACCAAACTTAAAGCCATAAAGCAAGATTAATAAAAACATTTAGCTTTTAGGATAGAAAGATACGGATGGGAGATATGTATATAAAATATATATATTTGGGTTACAATCAAATAAAATTAGAATCAGAATTAGGGTTGTCGCAACATTTCTGAATCAATTTCACTTTAAAAATGTTAACGATTTGAGACACGTGGCAACAATAAACATTCATGACAATCATGCTATATTTATAATAAGGAAAATTTCTGCCAACATATGATGAATGTTTCTTATGCGTACATTTCTTGTTGACCGTGAATATTTGTTGAGTGTAAGGCCAACAAGCTACACTACAGATGTCTGTTAAAGATGCTGTTAAGAATTTTAAAGCACTCACTCAGCGGTCGCTAATATTTGCACTCAGAAAGCACTCTCTGACTGTTCGTACCTTAAATAATTGCAAATAAAAGCCTTCTTTGTTATTATTAGATATTTTGATTTAGTTTAATATTGGGAGAGTAGGTTAGGTTAGGTAAGGTGGCTGCCTCTCTGCAGCGCCGAGAGGCACACTTAGGCCGGCTGGCCCATTGTGATACCACTGAGCGGGTTAACGTCCCTTCTACCTTAAAGTGTACGTGTTCATTGGAAGAACCACCCTGTACGCTTAATGAAGCGCAGGATGTCCCCAATTTCGGCAGAGCCTATCTCCGCTAGTCCGAGGAGTAGGCCCCTGCTTAGGCACTCCAGCCGGGTTCTGGCTAGAGCGGGGCAGCTGCAGAGGAAGTGCTCGACACTTTCAATTTCCTCCTCGTCCCTGCAGCTACGACAGAAGTCATTAGAAGGGGCCCCCATGCGCCTAGCGTGTACACCCATGAGACAATGTCCCGTGAGCACCCCTATCAACTGACCAAGAGAGGGTCGGTCGAGTTTGAGCATGGACTCTGTTCGTTTGTTGCAAATGCGGGGCCAAGTTAACCTGGACACCTCGCATGTCGTTTCCCTAGCCCATCTAGAGTTTGCCTTCTTTTCGAACTCACGTAGGAGCCAGAGCTTAGTCGTGGCAAGAGGCGGGGAGATGCTCCCAGTGTGGTTCTCCTCGGTGTGCTCCGTGGCCTCCCTTGCCAGCTCGTCGGCAGCACAGTTTCCAGGAATGCCGCTATGGCCTGGAACCCATACCACCGCTGTGGAGCATTTCGAAGACAATTCGTTGAGCAACTGCCTACAGTCTTGAGCTACTTTCGAGGTAGAGTTACTACCCTGAAGAGCTTTGATCGCTGCCTGGCTGTCGCTATATATGGACACAGATGTGCGGTTTTCCGATAAAAGCCAGCGTGCAGCCTCCTCTATGGCCGTAAGTTCCGCCTGGAATACGCTGCAGTGGCTGGGTAGTCGAATGCTTAAGCATAGTGACAGATCCTCCGAATAGACGCCGCTGCCCACCCTGCCGTTGAGCTTCGAGCCGTCTGTAAATATGGAGTCTGAATGCGGGTTTAGAATGTGTCTGTCCTCCCATTCCTCCCTCGCAGGGATTTTGGTGGAGAACTTGGTATTTGGGCCGTGGCCTATAGGTGTGGTGTAGTCCACGGTTTTCAGATTTTGGGGTATGGTCTCCAAGATCTTTGCGTGTCCAAATCTGGTGTCATTCCATCGTTGAACAGCGCTCAATCTTACTGCACTATAGCTTGCTTGGAGTTTACCGTACAAGTCAACCGGGAGTAGGTTGAGCATGACTTCCAAAGCTTTGGTAGGCGTGGATGGAAGTGACCCCGTAATAAGCACCGCCGCAGAACGCTGTACTCTACCCAGCCTTCCAGTGATGCTGTTTCGTTTTTTTGACTTAAAAAAAAAAAATTTGTTTACCTTTGTCCGTTGAAGTGTTTTTACGGTATAAAATTTTATTTCTAACCAAAAAATTTTTCAGAAAAATTTCATCAAAATCAAACAAACGCCCTTTTTTTTTGGTTTTGATATGCAATTCATCACATGAAATGATAAAGATTGACTAATGTTTTCATTGCACGAAAAATTTTAAAAAATTCCTTACTGATTGACTCACTTTATAATATGTCGTATAACAATATTCACGTAAGTGTGGTTTTATTTTTTTGAAAGTGACTGTACTTATACAAACATTATTGTTGATATTAATAAGTTTCGCTCTAAGAGCTCTGTTAAAGATACCGTAAATTGAGTTAACAGCTTTTGATGTTTTGAGTGATTTCATGCCTATACCATAACATTACTCTGTTAAGCAACTATTTATTTACAACATTCATAAATACACAAATATACAATCTGGTAGCACTGCCGTTGCTCCAAACTGAGCACAAAATATATTTTGGAGCACGAATCATCCGATGCCGAAGTAAGTAAGTGACAGCAGCAGAGCCGAATGGTGGCTGTGGGCAACTCAATGTTGTTGAATTGGGCATTTCCCGTACAAACGTTGGCGTGAAACGTACGTAACGCGGACAATCAAAGTGGACAGTGTTTACGTAGCGAAGAACTGTTTTGCTAAACTTATTTGTGTATATTTGCGACGAATGCAAAAATGTAAGCAATTAAATATAAATATATGCAAATGAATAAATTTATTAGTTATATGTGTGCAAGTGTGTGTATGCTATAGAAATGTAAATTTGAAATAATATTTACCTCGAAATAAATACGGTTTTATTGAACTATTTCGTTCACTGAATAATTAAAGAAGCAACAAGGCAACACATAAGATAATACACAAAAAAGCTTCATAGTGCAAATATAAAAAAAATAAAAATGAGTGCTAATTAAAAGATTTTTGCTCAAAAAAAAAATATGTTCAACAAACGAAAAGAAGCAAGCAGCAAAGTGGTGAAAAGTGTGTGTGCTTATGACCTGTTCATCGAATTATATACCGTGAAATCAACATTTGAAACTGTTACTACGTCTGAATCACGAATATAAAACTTGTTTGTTGAAGCGAAGTTAAGCTTTAAGCCGCATATATATACATATTTGCACTTATTGCTGTTTTTCTTTTGTTTTTGTTTTTTTTTTTTGCTTTAAATTCTAGAATAATTATTTAACTTTTTTGTTTTATTGTTTTTGGCATTGTTGTAACTTCCGAGCGCGCTTTGAATGTGCTTTAGTAAATGTGCAGCTTTTTTTTTATTTTATTTGCGTCACTTGTTATTGTAAACGTTAGTACCTATTATTAATAGCTTTTGCATGTCTCAACCAGAGTTGGGCGCTGTGAAATAAATAAATGAGTGACCACCAAACTTTTAAATTAATTAATTTTAGATTTTTTGAAAAAAAAAAAAAGTTTACATACTAGATATTACGATAGTAGAGTACGCTCTTTAAATGAGACTTAGAGTTATCAGAGGTCCAAGGAGGAAGAATCAGCATTCAGTTGACCTAAAGTTCTTCTTAAATGAGCCATTATTCCGTAAAAAATTATAGAAATACCCACATAACACAACTTATTAAACTGTAGAATGCTAGATGGAATAGTTCCATTCGAAAGAAAATTTGTTCATTTTCGAGTGACTCGTACTCTGTAACAAGCTTTCGAGTGTAACGCTAGCAACAAAAATGTTGACTGAAGGTCAATAAACTGATAAGAATTGGAAATCTATTCTTATCAGACAATTGTTGAGCTTGGGTGTAAAGTTTGAGCAAATTTAACGATGAGCGATGAGAGTTCGGGTAACTAGGTAATGTTCAGATAAGGGGCAGAAGAACTCTAACCTTAAATTTTTGGAGCAGGCCCCAACTGAAAAAATTAGCTCAGTGTTTAAGTGGCATGCATGGATGAAGGTGAGGTGTGAGCTTAACATATCTTAATAATTTTAGGAATTTCTTTATTTAAAAATATAAAAGATATGTTTATTTTACATAATTTCTACACCCACGCATTACTAATTCAAAATTGCTGGCAGTGATTACAATAAATCATTAGATATTTAAATTTCTTTTGTTGTTGTAGCAATATTTAAAATTTTTTAAAAAAGTATGCGTAATTTTCTTCAGCTCCCGAAAATTTGAAAATTATTTAGACTTAATTTTTGACTTCATAACTCATAGTGCCCACCTCTGGTTTAAGCATCCATTATATCTATTTTTCTATGTATTATTTATTGGTTTCAATTACGAACCGCAATGCAAAAACAAACTTAAATTGATATAAAGTGGCTGGTGATTACTGTGAGGCAAATGAAATACTTTCTTTATTTCTTACTTAATATTGAATAAATTAGTAATTAATCATATTTAGAGAAATTTGAGAGCATTGCTGAGAAAAAAATATTCGAATTGAAGTAAAAAAAAAAAATAAAATAAAACAAATAAAAAGTGCAACAAATACAACAAAAGTATAAATTTTTGGGAAGTGATGTTAGTCGTTTCGATATGTTTGAAGGCCAACTGACAGGAAAACATGTGACGATCACTGTATCAGGTGTGATAAAGTGTAATTAAACTCAAAATTAATACAATGAAATAGTGGATAATTATAAAAAATATGTAAGAGCAAATTGAAAAAATAATGAACAAAAAATAAAAAAAAAAAAAAATTTACAAAAAAAGTGTTTAACAACTCGCAAACATATAAAAAAAAAATTTTGGGGAACATATCTGTTTCTACTGGTTGTATATACATACATGTTGCGTGAAAATTTTAAAAAGTTCTCATTTTTTTTTAGTTTTAGCAGTCAATCCGACATATATGTATGTATATAGAAATTCTGTCGCAGGAACCAGCGCATAAAAAACTTTAATAAATATTCGCATAATATTTAACAGCCAATTTGAATTTACTGCATTTCTCTGGGGTGAGTCCATACATATTTTCCTTAAAACAATATCATAAAATCAAGTAAACAAAATGTTAGGGGCTTATTGTGTAAAATGACGTGACGACAGAATTCCACACCAGACCGATTGAACGGATTTCTAAGTAAAAGGGAATTGAAATAATAGCTTGGAATAGCAATCGAAAAGATATATAGAGATTATGAAAAAATTGTTCGGGGACAATCCCTTCAAGTTCCCGAAAAAATCCATAAAATTATACCGAAAAAGTACTGACGTAATCTCAATAATATAAACAG
The DNA here is from genome assembly GCA_951509765.1 of Sphenella marginata. Lineage (NCBI taxonomy): Eukaryota > Metazoa > Arthropoda > Insecta > Diptera > Tephritidae > Sphenella > Sphenella marginata. Next base: position 14,568,689 of record OX608081.1, on the reverse strand, counting down.
TTGCGATTAGAATAACCCATGAAAAAAAAATGTTGACACCATTTCTAGTCGGTTTATCTATAGTTTTGGAAAAGTCGCAAAAGTTATTTTGAAGTAATCCTTAAAGAGCTACTGCAATTATATCGAATCCTGAAATAGTCTCAAAAAAAGCCCTAATCTATCCGCAAAAAGTCACAAAAATTATCCCAAAATTATAACCCGAGTAATTTTTCTCAAATAAATTCCAACATTTAACCTCTTCTCAATTTTATTTGAAATCACCCAACGAAGTGTCGATAATGTAGCAACTTGTTGAAGCAACATGTTACTTGAAACATTGGCTCTTCGTGATAATAAAAAAGGGCACGGACTTGTTGGCCGTTTCGTATATGTAGCAGAAAAGTTTTTCGTCCCCATTATAATAAATTGTCTAGTTTTTCTATTGTAAAACAAGGTCTAAGTTTGATGCGCTGGATTTTTATTTTTTATTTATTGATACATCATAACCAAGCCAATTTACAAAAAAACACAAATAACAATCAAATCAAATATTTCCGTACTTAATGATAATAACCTAAAATAAACGAAATGTACATATACCAGATCATTAAGCACAATCAAAAGCTCATTACTCAAGCTGAAATATGAAAACCACTTAGCGGGCCGTTTAGCGCTATTATTCCTACAGCTAATGTGTGCTCACTATTTTCCAACTATTTGAACGTGAAGACAATCCCATAATTGTTTCTTACAATTCTCAGATTTATGCGGTTTACAACTTAGAACTAAATCTCCTATACATAAAACCTAAAAATTATTCATTAGTATAAAAATTTTCAACTATACGAACTTTATATGATTGTCTCAAGTGTTTAGAACATGAAAAATAAAATAAAAGTTTTTGTTTTTGGTGTAAAAATTCAAAAACCATGATGATTCATTTTTTTGTTTTTCGATTATTTATCAAACTTGACAGTTTTTTAAGAATACAGAACCTGGGAATACGTCTAGATAGCTTCTATAGCAATTTGCAAGCTTTTGCCATTATAATCTGTTGGACACTAGCGACTTGTTAGATCCCGAGACCAATTCTGCTATAACGTGATAATAAAATCAAATCCCGAAAATATTTGTATATAAGTATAAAAAATTGATATCCCTACCAAATATATCATATCCATATTAACCTCACAAATCCATTTTAACTAATCAAGAAACATGGTTACAGTTATGAGTGAGTCTCTTATTCTAGTCTTTAAACTTGAAAAACTTGCTAATGAAGACGAGCTGTCAAAAAATAGTAGAGAAACTGAATGAGTGAGTACGAGCATTATTGCTAAAAAAATTTAACCATTACATTAGGGCCATCTGTTTTTTTTTTAGAATTAATTTGACTGCTTATTTTAGAGATGAGACAACGAGATAAATTAATTGAAGTAAAGTCGATTAATTTTTAAATCGATATTGATCATGAAAAAATCGATTGAGGAACATTGTCAGTTAAAGAACTAATCGATTGAAGTAAATATCGATTATTTATTCACTACCTTAAAAAAACTGTTTGCGTATTTTTTTAGCTCTGAATATTTAAACATTCGGCTGGACTTTGAACTTTTACTGTTACAAGTTTAGTCCTCTTTCGTCTAGTTCAAGACTAGTTTTATATTAGTAGTTTCTTTGAATAGCTTTGAGCTTCACTGCAAGCTTTTTACTACTAAATCTACCTATGAATGATGTCAACTTGTAGATATTTTCGAAGGACGAAAATACATAAAGCACTCTAGCATACCTACCAACAAAAATACTTACATAAATCGCTTTTGAGAGACTAAATGAATAACACTAGAAAATGAGATAAACCACAAGAAGGACGGTAAAAGGCGAATCGTTTGCATATAAACAGTCAACAGAGTGAACGCAAAAAAAAAAAAAACAAAAAATAATAAAAATGAAAACAAAACCAAAATAAACAAAAAGCAAGAAACAAACTGTTTATATATATTTCAGTTTGTGGCAAGCAATAATGCAAACTATGAAATGTGCAACAAAGCATTCTTGGGCCATGTACGTACGTCAGCATGCTGCCGGCCAAAAGTGCGACAAAGCTTACGGAAATGACATGAAAAGACAATAAAAGGTTGAAGGACACATTGTCGACAATGTGAGAATGTGTGCATGTGTGTGACGTATGTATGTATGTATGTGAACGCATAAGACAGTTACTGCGGTTGACTTGCACTGTATTACATAAAAATGAAGAAGAGAAAAGCACAAACATACATCAAATGCACACACACACACACACGCTGTCTCATCTAACAACACACACTTGCATACATACATATATATATTCACCTCAAAATGTCTAATATTTACTAACATCATCTGTTTGCTTCTTGCCCTCACATTCTTTTGTCTGCTGTCACTATATATTTTGTGACCACAAGGACACAAATAATGGTTGAAGGATGTATGGTTGCATGAATTGTGAGCGACAAAACGTACTACAACAATGAACAGCAAAATGAAAAATTGCTATCGGCAGTTGCATTGATATTTGTGTGGTAAATTCTGTTAGACATCTTTGTATGTATGTATGTATCTATGTCACTCAAAAGTTTATTTTCTATATCAAAATTAAAATTGATGCATCTCAAAGGATACTTGATAATGTTGCAAGTCTTAATGGAGTACGAACTTGATGAGCGTCAGTTAATGTGTAACAGTTTCATGAAGTGAAGTTGTTAAAAAATATTATGAAGGTTTTAAATTCAGCATAGGTAAATATGTTTTTTTTTTTTTCAAATATTCAGCCTTTTCTGCTCTGTTGTTAAACTCAACAATTTTATAAACTTGTATGTAGGCAGAGAAAAGTTTTTTTATTTAACTTTATTTAGCTGGCAACACCGCCCACTTCAATACGATACGAACGGCAAATATTTGGTTGCAACCAAATGAGTTTTGGGTGTGTTCGTAATGAAACGTGTCTTACTACTTGATAGCCCAACATTGTCCGAAAATGAAAAATGATTTTTACTTTTACCTCATATCGTCATCAGAGATTGAACCGAGCTCCAAGATCATTATGTTCAGTAAAAGTCAAACTCAAGTTTCTATTATGTTATGGATCTAATCCTCGCCCTTCCTTATCAGGTGCCAGATAAGTACTCCCACCCTATATTTGACTAGTTTGAGATGGAAGAAAGTACTTTTTTTATCCAAAAATACGCCAATAGAACATGAGACTTCGCTATCATTTTAAAAGGGCACTCATCGTTTAAAGTAAAAAATCGCACTCATTCGCCATGTTCGCGGATATCAAAGATCAATAAATTCAAAGCAGGCTACAGAAGCATTGAGCCAAAACATTTTAAAGTTTTTTTAAGAGCTTTTTAAGGCAAATTGATGACTGCACCAGCATAACAAACAATTTGTTCTTTTATTTTTTGTTTTTTTTTTTTTTATCAAAATTCGTAACTTCCTTTTAAATGTCTACATAAACCAGAAAGTGCATGCAAGCGCATTCAGAAACTGCTCTTATCGACTTCAATATTTTCTAATGGCTAAGCACGTGCCGCCAAGTCTAACAACAAAACATTTGGCTACATTTTACGCATAATAGACACTTACATTGTAAACGTTCCCAAAATGAAAGGACATTGAAACAGGATGCACACACAAAATGGATTTGGCAAATAAATGCTGCAAATGTCCAGCTCAGCGGGTATTTGTATGATGCAGTGAGACACAAAAAAAAAAAATTAAAAAAAAAAAAATCTAAAATGTTTGCGATTGAGCTTTTGGTTGGGCTCTTTATTTGATCGTGTAGGCTATTAAAATTTCAGCTCATGCTGACTCGGTTTTTCTGTTTCTTTTTGTTTTTGTGAATATTATTGCTTTTTCTCCAGTGTGTTTTGTGGTTCTGGCCTATTGCCTGACTGCACATTGTACCAGCAATAATGGACATTCGAAATTGTGTTTGGTAAATGGCAGCACTTTGATTGTGATTCGATGCATGTAAGGATGTCATGTGTTTGATGCAAATGCCGGATATATGTATATATATATAGTATATAAATGTTTGCTTATGAGTTGGCATATTACCTGTAAATAAACAAAAGAAAATATACAATTTCATACATTCATGCAAGAGACATGAGAGTCATTGCAGTTATCTAAGTTTTTGTTTACAAATGTATGTACATACATATACATATGTACAGTTGTGTGCAATATAATCAGAGCTGGGTAGTAATGATTACTTTAGGAATTAAATTACCGTCAATTCCCCATAACATGTAATTGGGAAAAGGAATAAATTACTTTGTTCCACAGAAAAGGAGTTGATTACATTTCAATTCCTCAAAAAAAATTAGCGAAAGTAATGTTCTTTTTTTGAGGCTCAATTACAAGGAATTGATTACAAGGAATAGAAAAAAATTACTTTTTAGAATTGTAATTTCACAAGTAATGGGCTTTGAAAGGAATTGAAAATGTTTCAATTACATTACAATTAATGGAAAATGTAATTTAGAATTTCCAATTACAATTCCTCAAAGGAATCGCCAAATTAATTGAAATGCTAAAAGTAAATTAAGTGGAGCAAAGTAATTGATTAAATTTTTCAATTACTGAGGAATGTAATTGTAATTTTATTGTAATTGATTTTACTTAGCTCTGAATATAATAGTAGTAGCTTAGCTCAGAGGTCATTGGATGAGATTGTAAGAAGTAATGTTTTTAAAAATTTTCCTATAAAAGAAAGCGAATTTTGTTAATGAATCCATACGAAAAGAAAGCTTATTAAACTTTAAAAAATTTATATATATCAAAATCGCAAGAAAAATGATTTTTTTCGTCCAAATTATTGAGTGATTTATGTACGACATTTTATTGTGTATGGAAGAAATTTTTGAACAGTCGGTACAATAGAAATTTCAAAAATTCTGAAAATTTTTACAGCGAATTTAAAAATGTGTTATTACTCCATCACTTTTAGTTTAGATTAAGCAAATAAGAAAGTGGAATTTAGTTTACACTTCTGCACAAAATAATAGTAGTGTTGAAGTTATATTCAGTGGACAGAAAAATTAGTTTACAGAAATTTTTTTCGGAATTAAAATAAACTATTATATCAGTTATAAATTCCAAAGCTTTTGAAAAGCTAGTGTATATTTCCTCCAAGATTTTATGTGGAATAAAATTTGCATACATCTATTATATTGTCCATAAGTGTACATGCTATGCAAGCTTTGAGTGTAAAAACAGAAGCAATGTATAGAGATTAATCATTTGGAAAGAATGCGTTTATTTATTCTTAGATACAATTATGATTCAAAGACCAAGGTGCGCACTGACTTGTAAAAAAATGTTTTTATGTGAAAGCAGATTTATCAACACAAAGCCATCAGCTCAAACATTTTTGTTAAAACCATGCGCTACAGAAATAGCAACCTCAATATTCTTATAATTTTAAATTGAAAAGGCCCTTCTTATTCACGAATAAAAATCCGCATCTTTCGTATTCGCGAATACGAACAAATAAATAAATGAATAAATCGCAGCTTTGCTGGAATATCCATTTGGCGTGTGTGTATTCAAACTTGAGCAAGTGCTGCAGCGAAGAGAACCGTCGACTCATCCATTTATATTTTTGGTTGGGAATATTTTTAAAGTGTTCTGCTTTGCATTATACTTTGCAAAACTCTGAACCGAAACTTAATCTACATTTGGTTTGATTCCTTAATTACATTTAATGGATTGTTAATTTATCGCTTTATTTGTATATATGTTTGTATAAAGTTAATAAAAAACAAAAACATTTTTACACATGTTCTCTCAGGCTGTGGTGAATCTATAACTATACATATATAAATGTATGTTTCATAAAAAAATTCTTGGAAATAATTAGTTGCGCTCGCAGAAGCAATAAATCATTTACCTTTTCGCAAAAAGGGAGAAAAAAGGAAAAAAAAGTATGTATGAACAATTATCCATAAATTAAATAATTTACTAAACGGCTGCTAATATATTACATCCCAAACTCACCTTCGTTACTATCCGCTTAACCATTTAAATATGGAGGTTAAGCTTTTTTTAGTATGAATCATATAACTAGCTTTTATTGAAAATATGGTTGAATTTTGAACGGTTGAACTTGAGTGTGCTCTGCTCAATCTATACGGAAAGCGACTCCGAGCAACCAGGGTGAAAAATATAGAAACCCCAAGGATCTCTCCCATACAACTTTGAATCTAAACCGTTTATTGTGAGTGTTGCGTTCGATGGCTTACGTGACTGATAATGACATAAACTCGATACTAGCGATTTATTAAAATAAAAAGTAAAAAAAAAAATTTTTTAACCAGTAAAGGGAATGTTGAATGATGTTTCAAACCATGAAGCAATTTGTATAATTTCGAGTTAGACTAAAATTACAATAAATCTACACAATTACCATCTTGTTGTTCTCTTTGATCAGTGCACTTAATTTAACAAAATACTAGCTAAATACTAAAAATTCTATGCCAGAGAAATTCAATCGTTTCTCAAATTTTTCACAACGCAATTATGAATAGTATACTCTATACACACCCTGTAGGAAAAATAGCTATTTCTGAGCTGCTGCGTTTCTAGTACATTTAGTACTAATTCATTGCAAATCTTCTTTGCATATAATTCAATCCCTGTCTTTGTTGGTACTATTTTGGAACCAGATAAGAATTTGGCATATTAGACCTTTTTAAAACAAAATTTTTTTGTTTAATGTTTGGCCTTTGGCGTATTTTCTTAGTTGAAAAATTTATTTTCCTCAAAAAAATATTTTCAGTTTTTAAATAAATGAAATGGTCTCGGAAAGTTGGATAAATCAACCTTTTTTTTTTTAAATATAGAAATTGTATTAGCCTAATGTATGTACACATATTTCATACTAGAATAATTTACTAGGAATCCGTTAGTCGTAGATAACCTCATCGAAAGTTCAAAAACTTATATATAGAACAGTATTAGTATATATGTACATATGTACTTAATGTTAATATTAATATTAAATTAAGAAAATTATCAGACAGCTCAACGTTGATTTTGAATGAGCGATTAATTAAGTAAATACATGAAACTTTCAAGGGAAACTGAGAATAAATCAGAACCATAAATAATTGTGATACTTTCAAAAATTTCTTGAATTGCGATTTATTAATGTTATGAAAGTGAATTGCTCAAATTAATTGCTATATACATTTTTTGTTAATTGGACTTTCATAACATTTGATGTTTCGATGAAATAGATTTAATTTTAAATCCAAAGGCATCATATAGGCATTTCAACAATTATATTCCAGCAAAAAACCATGCGATTGATAGTTAAAAACAGTGAACAGGGACCAATATCTTTCGTCTACAGTGGGCTACAAATGGCTCCAACTATTCCATTATAGACATACTTGGGATAAGTAGAGATTTAATGCCGTAGCCTACTTTTAGGTGTGGATAAGAGCTTTTATTCCCGTTCGGGTACAATTTTACTCCCCATAGGACTAGATCATTTCTCAAAAACAAATAGGTAATAATTTCTAAAGCCCAGTTTAGCTACGAATCGCTTGAAGAGAATCTGCACAATTTTGAATAAGCTAGTCTAGGTACTACGTTGTTAATCAATGTCATTTTGTGCAGCCATTAAAATAATTTAAATCTTTTTTTTTCTGTTATTTTTTTTTTTTTAATGAAAGCAAAATAAAGTATATGCCTATTTACAAGATACACGAACAGATTAATGTGGCGCACATTTAGTAGAGCAATTCGCTTGTGCATTTCTATTTTCACAACAACACATTTACCAGCGATAAATAAATAGTTGGCAAGTGTCATTTTCACCAGACATCGACATTGACATTTTGAAAGTTTTTTTCATTTTTCAACATGACGCCATTACACTACCATCACACAGCCGCATTAGTGGCGAGACCTCATTAACCTTCCGTTAGCAATGGATGATGTTACCCAGTGAACATTATGAACTTGAATTTAAAAGCGTGTGAGAGCTTAATTTATTCACGAATCACTAATGCTTGTGCGCTTAAAAACAAAAATTAGATTTAATGAAGTTCTAAAACTAATCTATTTTTTTTTAAATTACTTACAATTGGAAGTGGGTGTTCAAAAAATTCTCAAGTCATACTCAGTTTGAAAATAAAAGTGAGTGCAGAGTGCCAGTTTTGTCTCAAATGATATATTTACTTTTCACATTAACATTTTTTCTCCTGCTTACTGGGTAGCTACTAGTTCATAGCATCTCTCTTTGCGAGTATTTGACGTTAGACGACGCTGCTAAGGGCATGCATACAACTACAACACAGATCGATATCAGCTGCACAAGTGAACCGCGACAAATATGTACGTGTGAAACGAAAACTGCATGCGGAATTAAAATGACGACGTTAAAAGCGGATAAGTGTAATGGACCGAATGAAGTCATTCAAAGGATATGACTGGGTGAAGGTCTTATACATACATAGTTTATGTTTGCATGTAGATCAAATAAGTTGGTAGTGTAAAGTCAAGTAGGCAAGATTATTATTGGATTGAAAGTTCAAAGCCGAATATACTTCTCAAAAGAAAGGTGAAGAGGCGGTTTTTAAACGCAATATCTGCATAGCTAGACTTGTGTGGAACTGTGAAACCATTCCTGGAAACATCATATACAGAACGCAACTAAGGATGTAGTGGATGGGCCTGGCTTGAATTCGTTAGGTTCTTCATATCCAACACCTACCCTGAAATTGAGACCTCTCCCTTTGCCCACCACTGACTTGCATGCGTCAAAACAATAACACTTTTTGCCTGAATTGAAATATTCACATAGCAAACCGTATAAAATTTAGATGCGCATTAAATTTAGGTTTTCACATGCAGTTCTATTTGTGTATATTAAAATTTTAATTCTTATCAAAATAGAAAATCATCTTTCTCATTATTTATTCCGATAGCTAGCAATACAAAAAAAAATTTACATTACAATAATAAGCTTGATAAAACGTTTTTTATTATCTACTATTATTGCAAATCTGGTTAAAATAGTTTTTTTCAAACAAATAAATTTTGGTTAATACTAAGAAAACAGGTTTTTGAAATTTTTACTTTTTAATACAATTGAAAAGTAAGATATTGTTATACAACTCAGAGTTTTTTCATTAACAAAAAATAAATATCTAAAAAAAATATTTACTAAAGGGCCACAGAATATTATTTAAACTTGAAAATCGTAAACAGTAAAAGTAAACAGAGAAACTAAATTTCTTGAAAAGAGAACGAATATATTATATAGAGGTCAAGGAACCTATGTGTCAAACACTCTTAATAGTTTAATATTTTACAAATTTCTTTTATAATCTTGAAGACTTTTATATATTTATTCAAAAGAAGTTATTAATAAAAAAAAAAATTTTTATAATAAAATCTTAAGTCTATTTCAAAACAAATTTTTTGTTGGGTAACAAAATTCCAAAACAACAATGTTAGTGAAAATAAGAGACAACAATAGGCACAAAAGCGGAAATACAATAGATTTGACGGTCAATGCTTGGTTCTTATCGCTCTCATTTATCATCGCTATCACCACAATTTGTTCCGCTTCATGGTCATGAGTGCGGATGCTGCATTTTTGAGCTCGTGTTTGCTCGTTTTGATTACTCATAATTTTTATTAAACAAGTAATCGATTAACTGAAAATTTTATTAATCAACTTACTCGATCAGAGAGCAAATAAAAACCAAAAAAAAATACATTTGTGCCAGTTTTTCGAAATGTTCCGAATTATTTTCAAAGTTATAGCTATAAAGCTATTTTCGCAGCTCCTATTCACCGCTTAGGATCAGTGCAATTTTAACTATTTGCTAAAAATTTACAATTATTTACTGAATTTATTTTTTGGCATACTTTTTTAACACTTTTCAAATTTTTATCTAGATGTGAGCATTAGTTTGGGTCGATTTATTAACCCATATCGCGCCATCGATTTTTCGAAGGGTTTTGGGATCAGGGAAATAAAGTTCCACTACGCTTACCCAAAAAAATAATTTTCGAGCCTGCGATATTTCATTTTTTTATTTTCGGATTTTGGGACTTTGGTTGGCCAATTTTTAGCGGACATGTTTGCATCGAACAGGGTATACATGAAAATTTTAATATCAAATGAAATTTTTTTTTAGTATGTCATGAAAAAAACCTTAAAAATCAAAGTCGAAAAAAGTAAAAAAAAATGCAAATTCGCAGGCTTGAAAATTCTTTTTCCGCGGTTAACTTTCGTCCATACAAATCGACCCACCCTAGTGAGCATGTTTGTTTTATAAATCAACAACACTAAATTTGAAAATATCAAAATGTGCTTGCTTTTTTTTTTTTTGCCGGCACCTTCTGTCATTTAAATAAGTCAATCGTAGGTGTATCAAACTTTCTTTCTCAAAAGACATGCATTAATACCATAATAGATAACATGGAACATTTTTAATCTGTTAGTGCCACTATAGGAAGTTATTTGAATGAGTACAAGGCCAAGGCCAAGGCGTTGTCGATTGAATAATTTCCGTAAATGCGTATACATATCTCACACCTACATCTTAACTAAAGAAAACAAGTGAAAACGAGCTTTAATTTTCGTTAATTAATGAATCAATAGCTTTCGCTCAGTACAAGAAATGTATAGAGGGAAGTGTTTACAGCCCAAAGTAGGAGCCGACGTATGCAATTACTGACTCCCGCAAGCAGGCACAGAGCAAATTGAGGCAAAGCTTGGCTCAAGCACATTCAAATGAAATAAAATTTCACTAAAAAAAAACACCTGTAGTTCATATTTATGCATATAAGACTATAGTATCGCCTATACTTTCCTTCTGTTGAAATAACTATGCTGAAAACAGCTGTTTCTAAACAAACCAAGAAATAAAATACGAATTCATTGCAAACTCAAATACATATATTCTTCATACTAACAAAACAAATAGAAAAACAAACAATTTTCTGTTGGAAAAAATAACGCTTAAAAAAGTTTTTGAAATTGAAACCACAATGTAAATATATATGTATGTATGTATTAGCACCGACAAATGAATATTTACAAACAATTTGAAGCGATATTGAATGGCCAGCACAGTTTGCTTTGCTTTTGCTTTGCATATTTACTGGTTTCACCTTCCTGTTCCAATAACCCAAATCGTAAATGCAAAAGAGTAAACATACATACATATGAGCACACATAAACACACTCACTCACACACATACATACGTATGTACATATGTGTGAATACCTGCAACGTAGCAACGAGGTTTGTTTGTAAAACTTCATTCACATATTGACAGAGGTGCTTATGTTTGTTTGTTTGTACGTGAATGTTCCGGCTACATGTGATTGGTGTGGCAGCAACAATTTAGATTCATCACACTCCCTACCTACCACTGTTTGTATGTATGTATGTATGCAAGTTTATCGTTACATAGATTTGCCAATATTTTGGCCCAACATTCGTTCAACTTTCTTCCCTTTCGCTCATACGATTTCCCGTGCATAACAATTGCCACCATCGATGACCATCAGACTTATGGCACGTGCAACATGCTGCTAGCTTTTTTTTTGTTGCCAACAATGTCAATGTAGTGTTGTTGTTGTGGAATAACCGCAGCGAATGGCAAAACTTTCCAATGCATATAAAATACATAGAAATCAACAACAATAACAACAAAAGTAAACTTCCAACGAAATTGTTATCTTCTACGTTGTGCAATTTGTTGTTTTTGTCGCCTCTACGGTATTGTTTCTGGCTTGTCGTTGTTGTTGGCAGTTATTGTTTAAAGTCAAATTGCATGGCAAATTGTTCGCATGCAAAAATAATTAAAAACTTTTTTATTTCTATTTTTATTTTTTTGTGGTTAACAGTTGACTGAGTGATGTTAATGGTTGCACAGTGGGCCATTTTATTAGAATTCGATACGCATTAAGGAAAATGGATTTTTACTTAAAACAACATAGTTATGAGGACGTAGATTTTGAAGGTCGCAACTCAGAAGTAAAAATTCAGAAAGTAAAATTCAGATCTAAAAATTCAGAAAGTAATGAGACGGCAGAAAAAAATCAAATTTTGCCCAAAATCGAATTTTTAGATCTGAATTTCACTTTCTGAATTACTTTCAGAATGTTTAGATAGGCTACTTTGCCAAAGAACCTTACAAATATTTATAGCAACTTCTATTTAAAGAATTTGATTTTGATCTTTGATTTTGATCTAAAGAAAAAAAAAAATTGCTCACCAAAGGGTTAATGTATAATTACTTGTGTTATAACGCTAAACATACCGACAAAAAAAAATTATTTAGAAATTATAAAAATAAAAATTTAGGCCACCAATGGGTTAAGGCATGGCGTATAAAGGGTTAAAACTCTTAAAATCAACTACTTAAGCCTATGTTAAACTATTTTGATGTGAAAAAATTTGATTTCAGAGTTAAAAGAAAATTGAGGTCGGCAATGGGTTAACGTATGGCCGCTCATGGCTTATAATTTTAAATAGTAGCACAACCCATTCAAAAAATCATTCATAATATCGTTATAAAAATAAAAATGTAGAAAATGAGTGGGTTAATGCATGACCGTAAATGTGCTTCTGAATTTTTGATTTCTAAAAAATGATTTCTGAAAAAATTTTCCAAGAAACGGTATTTCTGATTTTTTTCTATTTAAATTTATGGGGGGCACCGAAAAATCGATGCCTCAATAATTTTTAAGAAAACGATTTTTTTTTAAATAATCGACTTTTAAAAACTAATCGGCTTTTGGTCATAAATCGACTTTTCATGCTAAAACTACTTATTTGTTGTATTCGAAAAATATATTATGAATCAAGTAGAAGTCATTTGAGTATAAAAAAATAAATAAATAATCGCCACAAATGTTCAGTGTTAGATACCTCATATTTGTCTAGCAACAAGATTGTGTCTAAGTAATTTATTCGAAACTATGTATTTTGAGCTGTAGTAAGCACAAAGTTTTGTAACCAGATATCTATAAAACGAAGGAACTAGTTTGCGTTGGAACTTGACTTGACAGACGTCAAACTATATTTTTTAATCTTAAAAAATTTTAATCGAAAGATAAACCTCTACATTGTCGAAGATCATTTTCGTCTACCTCTATAGGGTTTGCCATACATTAAACAAAATATTTCGACCAGGTTCTGTCTAAAACTGGAAACTTGGTTCCTTGTGCCGCCTTATCTACCTTTCGCTCCATTGAAAACGAAAATTATGACTGCCGTTCATTCCATATTTAATGCGCACAAAAAGTACTTCGCTATCGATTTTTATTTTAAATTTTATAACAAACCACAAATGGCTTTCCTTTCCACTTAATTTCCTTGAGCAAGCGTTGCTCTAAGGTAGTATACTCCGCGCCACATACTCGTACGTCTGACCACATTGGCATTTTACAGTTCAACGTGTTACTGACCACTTGTGCGCCCTTGGCAAAGGTGACATCACTTCTATGTTAGAGCGAGTATAAACGTAGAGAGGGTAAATTGTGTGAGGATAAAAACAATAAATTCATTTTCGCCGCCACGGTCATTTATTTGTTTTTTTGTTTGATTTTTTTTTTTTTTTTTTGCATCTCTACAGCATTTTGTTTTCTAAAAAATCCATTAAAGCAAGGATCAAGCGAATAGCAAAGGACGTAGACAGAAATATGGAAAAAGTGGCGACACAAAATCATTTTTATTTTTTTTTTTCTGTTTTTATAGTTTATTTTTCATTTTTGTTTCGTATTTTTGTATTTTTGTATTTTATTTTTCTGGCAGACAGCAGAGCAAGTGCTGGTAGAATAATGAGAGCACCAATACGAGTCGCGTAGCGTCACCAATTGACCATTGTTTTTAGTTGGTGTGCAAATTATTATTGTATTTGTATTTGTATTTGTTAAGCTCTGTTGTTTAGTGCCTAGACAGTGACGTAGTATGCCAACAACATAACTTGTGGGACAGTGAATTGGTTACCCCCCCTCCCCCCAATACAATGTTAAGTGGAGTGCAAGTGTAAAAGAATCAACAAACATAGCAAAATGTGCGAAAGGCAAATGCTTTGAGAATGAGTTCAGTAGCTAAGGGATTGGAAAAGTGGCCGTTGTGAGTAAAAATTGTGCTAAAATTTATGAATTGTGAAAATAGGTTTCGGTAGCTGGAAAGTTGAGCTGCGCACATACTTACATATATGTATATGTATATACTTTGCGGTGAAAGTAGTGCTGATGAATGTGCGTCATAAACATGGTTGGACAATATGAGGTTAGATTGAGATTACCACTACACAATAAAAATTGTTTCCCCATATAAGCAATTGCTTCTATGAATTTTATGACTTGCATATAACTTTGTTTTGATTTCGAAAACGTACAAAGCTAAGTAGAACATATAACAAAAAAATTGAGAAAGTATTATTTCTAGTGGAAACATAACAACAAATACGCAACTGAAGGTGTATGTATGTACGTGGTTTCACAGCGATTTTGCTCATATTCACCCAAACGGTGAAAAGCTGTGTACCAATCGCATAAGCAATGTTAACTTGCAATAAGCTTTCCAAAGGCTAGCTCATATAAATAAAGCTTAAGCTTGGAAAGTGCTGATTTTTCGATTTTAAAATAATTAAAAAAAAAATCAGATTACAAGTTGTTGAATGTAAAGTGATAATTAAAATTTTATAGCAAGCTTTTTCTAAATATTTGTAAAAAGCTTTAAATAAATAATATATTATTTTTTATTATTAGCCTTTTTGGAAAGCACTCAATATGCAGCTATAACTGTTGAGCTTTTAAGCCTTTTTAAGACTTTTATGTAAAGCTTTCTTAGATTGAATAGACAATTTTTTTAATCGAAACTAAAATGATCGCAATTCAACAACATTTTGTTCTTCTTTTATAACCCAAAATATTTAGTATTTTAAATTGATGCAAAAAGGCGACTGTATATCGATTTCGATTCATTAAACAAAATACTAGTTTGACTTACATGCTTCCTATCCAAGTTCAATCCAATCAAATATCATGTGTCAAACTCTATTAAATAAATTGTCTTCTCTTATTTTCTTATTTCAGCTTCAATTGAGCTACTGAGTCCTTAAGGAATATTTATTCTCCAGGTGAGTGTCAATGAATAAGTAAAATTAATTAAAATCTATTTTGATGCATATGAAATGCTTGTCAAATTGAATCCTTGAACTACTCTATATTTAGTATATTAGAGTGGCTGTATTTTGTATAACTAAAAATTTATCAGCGTTTGGTTTTGATCTCAAATTTAAGTGGTACTTCGAGGCTCCCAATATTCTATGTATATTAAAACATTTTGTAAAATACTATTACTTTTGTAGACTTCTTTGTTACTTAGAATCACACATAACTCCTAGCATTGCTATTCTGAGTTTGTATACAGAAGATATCTAAAAGTAGTTATATATCCCCAGAACACTTTACTTAAACATTAAAAAAGTCTTAGAAATAAAAGTTGCACTAAGGTAAAACGTTTATTGACTGCTTGAATTATTCACAAAGAAGTCATTAAAATTGATATAAAGATGTTGACAAAGATTTTACGTAGATATGTACATATGTATATCAATAACACAATTTCATTTATGAATTAAATTGAATATTTGACATGGATGTGATTTGGAAGCATATCGCGACACTCATCTAACTAGTATAAGTAAGTGTAAGAAAAGTTCGACCAGTGCCTATCAACGGGCAATTTTACTTTTCAACTTTATATTCAAATAAAGTCAACCTCTGGAACACTTGATTGTGCATGATTAACTTTTATTTTATTTTATTTTATTTCATTTTAATTTATGTTATTTTATTTTATTTTGTTTTAATTTTAATTTTATTTTTTTTTAATTTTATTTTATTATATTTTGTTTTATTTTATTTTATTTTATTTTATTTTATTTTATTTTATTTTATTTTATTTTATTTTATTTTATTTTATTTTATTTTATTTTATTTTATTTTATTTTATTTTATTTTATTTTATTTTATTTCATTTCATTTTAATTTATGTTATTTTATTTTATTTTGTTTTGTTTTAATTTTAATTTTATTTTTTTTAATTTTATTTTATTATATTTTGTTTTATTTTATTTTATTTTATTTTATTTTATTTTATTTTATTTCATTTCATTTTAATTTATGTTATTTTATTTTATTTTGTTTTGTTTTAATTTTAATTTTATTTTTTTTAATTTTATTTTATTATATTTCGTTTTATTTTATTTTATTTTATTTTATTTTATTTTATTTTATTTTATTTTATTTTATTTTATTTTATTTTATTTTATTTTATTTCATTTTAATTTATGTTATTTTATTTTATTTTATTTTATTTTATTTTATTTTATTTTATTTTATTTTATTTTATTTTATTTTATTTTATTTAATTTTATTTTATTTTATTTTATTTTATTTTATTTTATTTTATTTTACTTTATTTTATTTTATTTTTTTTTATTTTATTTTATTTTATTTTATTTTATTTTATTTTATTTTATTTTATTTTATTTTATTTTATTTTATTTTATTTTATTTTATTTTATTTTATTTTATTTTATTTTATTTTATTTTATTTTATTTTATTTTATTTTATTTTATTTTATTTTATTTTATTTTATTTTATACTATTTCATATCGGCTTTGTTTCAAAGTTTTGGGGATGCTTTCTTTATTATTGTGGTACTTTTTCGAGATTATTTTGGTATTTTCTTCTAGAAACTTTTCCGAAAACTTTCCAAAATGGTTCTGAGATCGTCTTTAATGAGATATAGATGAACATACATATTCCCAAGTTCTTATACATAATCTTTACATCGAGATCTCTGAGTTGTAAGACGAAGTATGGTATTATTTTAATGAATTTGCTGATACCTGAAGTTTTGACAGAATTGTTAAGCATACTGTGCCGAAACTCATTTCTGCTCAGCCACTCAGTCCAACAAGCAGCAGCTGTTTAGGCACTTTTTCTCTTAATACTTTTCTCTACTTTTTAACTGTCAGTCGGTTTCAAGTTATGTCAATTTGCATATGTATATTATAACAGCATGTTGCTCTTTTAAGTGTGAACATACATACAATTACATATTAGCATACATATGTTTACTTAGCTATCTATGTAACAGATAAACCACTCTATGTAAAAGCAATTTATTTAGAAGTTGAATAAATTAATTTGCAACAATTTATTGCATATGCATAGGCGTTTAAACCTTTACACAGACACACACATGCTTTAATAGAAGCAAAGTTCCAACAAGCTCATCCGCATTTAAAATAGAGACTAATGAATGAATACTTTAGAATCAACAACATAAATGATTGTTCACTTTGTTTAGCCACATATGTACACCGGCATGTATGTTTGGAAATTCTGTTGAATGAGCTGAAAGCATTCATAATATAAACGGGTAGACTGCATACCTAAATAAATATTTATACACACAAACGTCTGTATGATCAGATATGTAAGCACGAGCCACACAAAGCCACACGAACCGCAAGGCTAAAAACACAGCGAAATGCGTAGGCAAAAACTTGGCAGCATTTAGCTGTAAGCCGCGCCTCAACAGCAGCAACCAACTAAATGAATGCATACTTTTAGGCGCTCAATGCTGTATGATGTTTACTCAAAAGCAAGCTGTTTACATTGTGTACGCTAAAGGTACATATAACAACAACATTTGCCGTTGGCCATGTTTAGTGAATTAGTTTAAGTTAATGTGAATGAGTTGGTTGCTTTTTCTAAAGTACTCTTCTACTGCCAATCCTACCATAATCTTAAGCTTTTTATGTTAATTATACACCAAGGAGTAGGATGCATGAAATTTGATATAATGTTGCATAATACTTTTAATGAATAGTCTTACCTGGTTACAAACAAAAATGTATATGTATGCGGCTTGTGTGAGGCGAACCATTAGAGCTAGTATATGAGGCAAAACTTAAAAGTCACTTGAAAAACTTAAGCGCTAAGGGAAAATGTGAGTGCTATTTTACTTGGTAAGCTTGGTAGAGGACTGCTCTTTTCATTATAATCCCAACAATATTTTAAGGACAACAACATTAAAGCATGTGTTTTTGTTGGTGGCTTTGATTTAAAATTTGATATTGCTACAGTTTTTTAGTACCCTGACCACATTAGCGTTACCTAGCCTCTGAGGTTCAAGCAACGGAAGTACTCACAAATAATAAAAATATAAAACTTCGATGTTTCTACAATGTATCTGTTAAAGACAAATGAATATCTAGGGTCTTGCTCTCACTTACACATAGGAAACGAATAATTAAAAAAAAAACGTTTGTCTGTACGCATGTTTGAACGCGCTTCACTCGAAAACCGCTACATGCAATTGAATGAAATTTGTAAAGCGCTTTTGCTTGTTTTCTAACTTAAAGTTTGGGACCATTTTTAAAGCAGAAACTAATTTTTTTGCTTCAAAATACAGTGGTGGCCATGGAAGCAGGTACACATATTTTATATTTTATGTGTAGGCAAATTTTTTTCAAAATCCATGTCGGCCATTGTAGATATTATTTAACTAATATAAATAATCGGTCATTATATTTTTGGCCTTCCTGCTATCTAGTGTGGATACCGATATCACTGAATTGAATAATTTTTTCTTACATTTTGCTCTCAAAATATATTTTTATCTGGCAGAAAAATCTACAATTTTATCTGGAAAAGATGCCGTAAATTTTTTTTGCGTTAAAGAATTAAACAAGAATAATATGTTTGAAATACAAATATCTTGTGTTGATTACTTAACTGACAGTGTTGATCTGGTGAAAATTAAGCTGCTTGATTCTATTCTATTTTTATTATCTATAGTGTTTGTTTCAAATTTTTTAAGAATATTTTTTAAGGAAAAAAAACAATATTTTTTCTGATAGTTTCTGTATTTAAAGTTTTTATTGAAATAAAACATTAGCTGCTGAACTTCTTTATCAGAAGACCCGTTCTGGTAACCATTGGGCTATCAGAACATTAGTTTTCCTGTCATTAAGGCTCGTATTTCTATTACCAGTCGAAGGATAAGTGGCAACAATCGTAATAGATTATCATTGCTTTTTCCATTTTTAGGATAACATTCAAATATAATTGTAAAATAACCCTCGAGAAATATAGAAAACTGGTCCTGAATGAAATAGGCAGAGTAGATCGTAATAGCAACTGATTTACTTGTTAGTACTGTATTTCAATATGTATATAAAATATTCAGGTAGATTTTTTTAGATAAATATCCTGTCAAAAAAAAAAATTTATGTTCCTGCTGTGATATTAATCGATTTCTGTAGACAACAATAGAAACACTTCACGTGTAAAAACGGGTTCGTTAATTATAAACAAATATACACACACATAGAAAATAGGGAAAAACATAAAGCACATCACATCATATATTAAATTTATTTTATCATAACAATGCGTAAAGGACTTTGGTTCAATTAAAAAAAGACAAGAGAGCCATGTAATTAATGAAACTGAATTGTATAGATAGCGAATACAGACCCACGCAGATGTGTGCACTCACACACCCACAAACTCAAACACGAAATATCGACAATAGCATGTGAAGGACAATATCGATATACAATAAATAATCAACGACAAATTAATTTTCACGGACATGTTAAAAAAAAAAGGAATTTGTTTTCTTTTTGTGTATTGAACCATGAAGAGCATAAAGGATATGTTGTATTGTTACTGAGTGTGTTGTGCGGCAGTAAGTGCCAATAATACTTTGATGGGATCAAACAAATATAAAGCCATTTTCAGATGTTAACGAATATTATATACTCAGCTGTGCGCTTAAGCAATAAAATTGGCGTAATTTTTGGAATTTTTCAAAAATAAAATCTGTTCGGCAATACTAAAAGTTCTGAGTTTCACTTTCGTTGAGTGTATGCCTTACATACATATATTATTACATGAAATGTGGGCGTGGTTATTAAATGATTCACTCGATCTATGACAATTTGATGGATTTTATAATGCTTCAATTAATTAATCCGGTTGTTTTTTTTTAATTTTGAGAGCAAAACTCTTTTGATTTCAGAGATAACGTTTTCCCATGCTTACTAAGGCTGTTTTTGTCACTATCCGGCATAAAAAGTGGGCATGGTTCTAAACAAAGTTTGCTCAAGTTTACTAAAAATGGTTCTCTTCAATTCAACTCCTTTTCGTAAAAAAGTTAATATTTTCGAAACTCTTCCCACAACTACACTTTGGAGTTTAAGTAAAATTGGTTTTCGCCGAGAAAAACGTGGGCGTAGTCTTGAACGGATTTCGTCCAACTTCTCAGAATTTCGGTATGAAATCTGAATCGTTTTTTAATTAATAGATTTTAAAAATAAATGGTCTAATTAAAAATTTATATTTAGCTCCGATACCTTTTGCAAGTCACTGAATATTTTTCAAAAACATTTTTGCGTTTCTCGTAGCAGGGAACTATATTTTGGGAACTATGTATATATGGGTAGGTCTATATCTTTCTCGAATCCTTTAATCACCCTTAGGCGAAATATATGAGTATAAAATATGAGAAAATATATGGGCAGTAAAACAGCAGTTGATCCACATTGAGCCGATAAGACCAATGATAAATATATATTATATATTATAATTTGTATGAATGTCAATGTGAATGGGTTGTGAGTTGTATCGGCAGGCACCACAATAGATTTAATGAATTTCGTATCAAAACCGATATGCACTGAAAGTGACTCCCCAAGGTTTCTATGAAATTTTGCATACATTTTACCTACACAAACACAGCATTGTAGGCGTACTATTAGAAAGGTATTTAGATCAGATTTCGAAATTGAAAATTTGTTTTGTTAGAAATAGAGTTCGGATCTGTAAAAATAGTTCAAATGCAAAGTGTTTAAAGAAAAAAAAGCAAATTTTTATAAAATTCTATTTAAAAAAATATAATATATGTGTCTAAAATAGTGGCGTATCCAGGATTCTATGAAGGAGGAGTCCAAATGTTTTTATGAAATTTCGGTGACTTTTTTCATCAGTTGCTTCTTCATTTTCCGGCAGGTTGGATACTAAATGTACATATGTATATTGGAACGATTTCTCGTCATCTCTTGTCAATTTGTTTTTTTACAAACCGATTTCGGCGATTCGCCATCTTCAGTGTATACTTTCGTTCTGAACTGTGTCTATCCATTGTTTTGTATTTATAGTCTGGTAATGTTAGTATGCGTGAATATGGTTCGTGTGTTACGAATACTCCCGAATAGATACCTGTAATGTATCTGTAAATGTCTTTAGCTTGTATATTTCCATGTTCTCAAGCACATTTAAGTGTCGATATTTTCATTGTACGTGAAGTGTTTTGATGTAAAGCGGGGTGCATTTGTTTTCGAACATGTGATTAGTTAAGTTCGATTCTGGTGTGATGGTGGGATTCCTTGCTTTCGGGTTGTAGTCCCTGATGTGCTCTCGAAATCGTGTACTTGTTTTTTCATACACAGTTTCTAAAAAATATGACTCTTGGATTTCAAAGAAAGTGTTTCGGACCCGTCGAATCGCCCCTGATCGAAAAACCGAAATCGTTTTTTTTTTTGCAATAAGTTTCTCAAATTTGCATTTTACTTATCATTTAAATATATATTTTTTTTTCTCTAATTATCAATTTTTCCCAAAAAAACTGGCAATAATAATTCACTAAGAACTATTGTTAACTGGTCTTGAGCTCATAAAACTTACAAAAATATGTAAATGAACAGACCGAAAAACCAACAACAAAATACATTAAATATAAAATATGAAATAAACACCTGATAACTATAATAGAATTGAATCAACCGTTGGCCACAGTTAAATTTCAGAAACACGACCAAGGACAATACCTACACCATCTCTTCAATTTACGCGACATGACATAATACAAAGTGGCATAGGTTCAATTAAAAATTGGGATTATGACAATCTCCTCACAATTTTAATTTTTTTTTACTTGGGACTAAGGCACTACAGGCAGGGTGGAATTCATATTTTTTCTAAAATCTCTACAACGGTGTCATAAACCCAATTGAGATTATGACACTCAAACTGCAGTACTAGTTGTTAAAACAATCAAAAAAAACTTCAATTGTGGTACTGTAGTGGCTTTACTTGGGCTTATGCCACTTGCGATTAAGTCATGGCACGTTTAATTTGCAACGCACATACGACAACAATAAACACAAAATAAACAAAACCGTTATTGTGCGAATGTGTTTAAGCGTTAAAGGAAACAAACTTGCTTGTTTTGACAATGATATAACATACATACATACACATAAAGGCGTGTTTATAGTTGAGAAACATAAAGCCAGTTGTTGTGATGCTGCTTTTATAAACGCCTTTACTGAATGAAGGAAATGTGTAAAATATCCGACGGAAATTAAACTTAAAATAATTATACGCACATGTGTTTGTGTAACAGGAATAGGCGTTTTCAGAAATTTGACGGACAAGTGACAAAAACAAAAAACATATAAAAATTGAAATTTTATATCAAAAGATTTGAGTGATTAGTTATAAGTTATAAGTCATTCAGAAAATTTTTTCGGGATTTTGTGGGTCATTTCGGTATTGTTTTCGGGACTATTTTGAAAAACTATCGGAGGTATTTTTTAAATTTTTTAAAATATGAAAAGGTCCTACAATTTTCCTATAAATGAATTTATTTATGGTTCCAAAAAAGTCTTCAAATAATACCTAAAACAATTCCGAAATGGTGCTGAAGAAATCTCAAACTGAATAATAAAACCATCCTGAAAACCACCAAGTAGTCCTCAATTAATAAAACCCCAGTATGCCGAAAATGCTGGAATTTTACTTGCTTTGCTGAGTTTTTTAGGATTATTTATTTATTTATTTATGAAAGCTTATATAAAAATAAAATTAATATATAAACTAAAACTAAAGCAGCACTAGCAACTTTTTTAGGATTATAAATATTTTACACAAGCAACTTTAAAACTTTACTTAAAATGCTGGGATATGATCTTTAAACATTTTTTAATGGAATTTTTTGCTTTTACAACCACAACAACAAACGGTTAATTGCGTTTGAAACAAGTTCTGTTATGTTATTAAATACCGCAACTTATTTTATAACATATCGAACACTCTCATTTAAGAAATACATTTCCCGGTGATGCAATTAAGATATCTCAACGCAAGCAAGCAAATTACAATCAGAGTTCTAAAGATTAACACTACAATAAAACCATCAAAACCATTCAACACCAACCCAATTTATTAACTGTAAACTAACCCCAACCCAGACATCAACTTTTCTCATTTACGCAAATCGATTGCTCCTTAACAAAGTGGTTAGATAAATTACCATCCTGCAAGTATAAACGAAAATCACTGTAAGCTGTCAAGGGAAAGAAAAATCGACAGCCCATTAAGGCTATTTAGCTAGACGTTGGTATATTTTTTTTGTGCCTTTAGGCCGCCAACAGTTCCTGCTCAAAAAAAAGGTTCTCAAATGATTTGTTAAATTATATTTAGCACCGTTGTTTCCGTCCTTAGGCTAACGCCAACACAGTCAACGCCTTTGTTGTATTATTTATATATACCTTTTGCTATGTTAGGTTTGTTGTCATCGGTCGTCTCATCGTTTACTCACTTCGCCTTTCGCACACGCCACACATTTGGTTTAACATTTTGTCGCATGGTTTTGAGCGCTGCTTGTGCTTATGATTGGGAAGTCTTCTTCAAACTTGTTAAAAGGGGGCGGGCGTTTAGGTTGAATGTCGCTGGTTTTGTTGTTGGTTTATTTTTGTTTTGTCGCTAAAGGAAATAATGTTATTGACCTTACGAGCTTTCATTTTGAAATCCACTCAAGTAAAGTGCCACTTTATTGCAGGCGGAGGAAAAGCGTTTATTTCAGATTTTTGTTGACGTTGTTGTTTTATTTATTTTAACGCCAGAGGGTGGCTTGTTGTCAACAGCTGTTGAAGTGACGAAAAAAAATAAATTAGTAATGGCACAATCATGATAATGAGAAAATTGGGAATGGCTGGGATGATAATTTTGATAGACTTAAAGGATTATAGGCAAAAGTTATTGAGAAGAAACTAAGACTGGAAAATTATGTATGTATGTATATCTTTGAAAAAAAGATATGGTATGGAATTTACTTTCAGACCTGAGAAGGTTTTTAGATTCATATAGAAAATTGTGGTGGTTGAGTGCAAAAATGTGTTTCAAAAGAATTTAGTTAGGCCCAGCAATTTATCAAATTTCCAGAAAAATAAATCATGATTACGAATTCGTTTGTGACTAAGTAATAATTATATGCAATCATCTCTTAGTATAATCGTATACATACAAGTGTGATGGCGACGAAAAGCGTCACGGTGACTTACATAATCAGACCTTTAATACTGATCCGTTCTTTAAAATTTTTTTTACTAAGATTTTAATATCACTTATTTTCCAACATTTTTCATTTATCATTTCGGATGTATAATTTTAGATGTATAGCTAAAAATAATTCTAGATAATATTCCAAAATAGTCCCGAAAGCAATACCGAAATTACCCGGACGAGTCCAGAAAATTTTTTTGAATTACTCACTCAATCTTTTGAAATAAAATTTAAATTTTTAGATGTATTCGTTCTCAATTTATATATATTCGAAAATTTCGATATCGAAAATATTAGTGTGACTGACAGCAGATTTAACTTAACAACTTTCATTTATCCACCTCGGTTCCCTTCTATTGAAAACAAAAGTCGTATAGATACCTTATATACTAATACATCTAGGCATTACTATCTATCTTTTACTAATTTTAAAAATGAAGAAACACCACGGCGTATGAGCAACTTTTTCGACGCACTTTCATATTCGAAAAAAAAAAATTGTCGATACTCAAGTTTAGCATTGTTAATTAAATAAATTGTATGCTACAGCAAACGTACACACAACTCCCACAAAATAACAGTAATGTAAATTGATACATAAAATACACAAAATTGCTGAAAAGAATTGGCTCAATGTACATAAATACTCGACGCTCACAAAATACTCTACAACAACAAAACAACATTTTGAATGGTACACCACAAGCTGTAACGCCCTATGAGTTTTTCAAAGTTATTTAAAATTCATTAAATTACCCGAACATGCTCATGTAGACATAAAAACAATACAAACATAAAAGTAATAGTTTTTGTTGTTGAAATGAAAATACAAAAACAAAAAAGTAATGGAAAGCTTGAAAGCAAATAAATTGTGCTGCAACGCACGTTTTTGGCGCGTTAATAAAACAATTACACAAACCGAGCACATTTATTTGTGCAGTGATTATGATTATTTTTTTTTTTTTTTGGTGAATTTACTGCTCAAACAAGTGTTGTGAAACAATAAAGTTGGAGTGTTTTTTTTTTTTTTGTTTTTTTTTTTTACCCTGGTTATTAATACAAAGCGCCAAAGAAAACCACCTGAATAAGATTTTACCATTTAAGAAAGTTTATATTTACCTTGATGCTGAGGTAGAAATAATATTTTTTGGGTTTTTTCACTAGGTCTGGGAAAACAATTATTCTATGTATCAACCTAAGCAAAATTCTACTTACATACGAATTGATCGGTCTCTAACCCACTTCTCGAAAGATATATTTTCACATGTTTTATTAAAATGAAACGATAGCTACCGCCAAATATCAAGTACATGGGGTCTGTTTAAGCGACTTAAACAATTTCTTTCGTTTATTTCATTTGCAACCCTTTTTATAATTCTCACCCAGCTTATGAAATATTCTGAAGATATTGTTTTTGGCTGCCTAACCCAAAGGGGGTTTTTCCAAACGAAAATGAGGAAGCCAATCTTGTGCAATTCCTCAGAGCCAACAGTGCTCGCCCCCAATGAATACATACAAGGTGTAACAGGTGCTCTGCACCCTCCCAGTTCTATATAGAACAAATAAATTAAATTAAATAATAAAATAAATAAATATGAAAAGGGCTCCCATGTAAATATGTGCTCTGCACGCCCCCTTTTCCACCCCAAATAAATAATATAATATAAAAATTAAATAAATTCAATTAAAAAAAACTTCTCGCTCCCTCATAGCTTAGACAGGGTCATAAATATGATTATCTAGAATAGGTCGGTTCTCGGTCCACTTTTCGAAAGAAAAATCAGCTCGTACTTTAAACTAAACATAACACTACCTACATACCAAACTTAAAGTTAATCGAGCAATTTATACGATTGTTTAGAATAGGGATGTGCCGGGATCACTTTCTTAAAAAAAAAACTTTATAAAAAAACTCTCCGGGCACCTACTAATCTATTACGAAAATTTGAAGAAACCATAAACCACAAATGTACATAAATGCCTCGTACAATTTTATACACATATCTATATAGATATAGCTGAAAAAGTCTAGGAGTTATCAAAATGGACCTAAATGAAAATCTTTGGCGGTTGTCTCTTAATTTTTCCTTTTCTATTCAATTAAAAAACTCGAATAAATTCTTAAATAATTATAAAATGAAATAACTATAGTTTCTTTATTTAAAAAAAAAATAATAATAATAATCATTAAAAAGTATTATTCCTGGCTTTGATTTCGTTTTTAGTCTTAGACCTTTTAACACATTTCAAGTGCAAGTAAGAACCCTTCATGTCAATTTCTATGTAATATTTTTTTTTTATTTCTTCCACTTCCTTCTTGCTTATATTGCTTTTTCCACTGTCATTCTAATTGCAATATTCACACGTTTCACCCACACTTGTTTTTTCTTCTTTTACTTGCTATCCAATTAACTCAATTTACGCTAAAACAGGAAGGTGTCATGTCATGGCTTGATTTTGTCAGCCATTTAGTTATTCCACCATTCACTTTAGTCTACAAAACAGCCACACATTCATTATGCAAAATGGCATAATGTAATTGACAGCTGTCTTTCATCCCTTTAATTGTGTTTCCTTTTGAAAAAATTGCTCTCAATTTAAACATCTTAATTAAGGTTTTATTGCTTAGGTTTAAGTGCTTTTGTAAGCATGAAAGCTTTCGTTGAAGATAGATACAGAATGTAGATTTTTATTCTGCAGTCATTTTTAAAAGTACATTGAGAGAAATGTAAGCAAAAATATATTAAAGACTAAAGACAGTCGCAGTATCTCTTCTCTTCTCTGTCTAAAAGAGGTGATGCTTAATTTATTTTATACGCGTTTACTTTATATACGTTTAATGAAAAGTCCTAAATTTATAAAATATAATATAGATAATATAAATTTATATCAATATATACATATATAATATCAATCACTCAGACGAGCGTGGACTTTAATTTTTGGAACAATACCTCTCGATGAAACTTGTGTTCCCGCACTCGTGTTCGTTCTTATAATTACGCACCCGGTTCTTGAAACCCTCCTCACACTTATTCCAGCATTTTTATTTATTTGTATTTCAATACTTAGAAGAAACTTAACGTGTGATTCTTACTAGTAGCAGACCTCCCTAAACAAAAAAAAAAACAAATATTTCTGAAAAAATCTGAATTCATTGATTTTTTGTCTGTCTCGACTCTAGAATATTTTTTTTTTTTCGGATTTTTGGGTATAAATTTATAAACGTTTTTCGTATAGGTATACCGATAGGATAATCGACATAGAGTAATTTTTCGCTTTGAATTCATCTGTGATATTTTTAAAAAATCCTTTCTATAAAGTGGGCGTGATCTATCTGCTGAATAATCACTTTTTATAGGTCCATCTGATTTCTTACATTTTCAAAAACAATCAGAAATGAGCTCCAGGGAACCAAGCTAGTGAACAAAATCATACCTAACTTCAATAAAACGTCTTAAAACGCACTAAAATCACTGTGTAGAACACGACTTCAAATAAAATGATGAAAATCTGTGAGGAACCAACAAAGCATAAGAGTCATAAATGAGTCAGAAAGGACTCACATCGTACTGCTAAATTATTAACAGTTCAAGAATGTTTGTGGGGCTCAGCTGAGTATAAAAATTAATTGCCAACAAACGGCCATATATTTGAAAATAATAACGTAACGTAATAAACTTCATATTTGGAAGCAAACTTTGTTTCTCTAATTCACCGTAACCACTCTCTAAAATGTCCATATATCATAACAACCAAGTAATTGGGTTACTCACCAAAGCATAAAAGCAAAACTAAAACACATTTATTTGTATAATGGGCCTTTTCATCCATTTTTTTTTTTTCTTCTTTTTTTTTTTATTAAGCATCCCTAAAAATGTAAACAGTCCCCAACCATTGAGTGTCCTCAAAGAATTTTTAATGTAATAAAATTTCATAATGTTTCTTTGGCATGCCGCCTGCTGCTCTGCGAGATTTTCCATTTCTATGCTTTCAAGTTTTCCATTACAGTTGTTTCCTTTTGGTTTTCTTTTTTTTTTTTTGTTTTGTTGTATTTTTTTAAGCAATCTAAAAAATATGTGCGGCAGTTATGTGAAGAGTGCGTAGAATATTAAATACAAATTGAAAGCTTTGTTGATTTTAAATGCCTACAAAGGAGAGTACTTTTATGTATGTATGTATGTATATAAAGTTATGCATATGTAATGAGGCGTAACTGACAGGATGTGAAATGAGTACAAAATGTTTGAATTATCTATGCCATATTTCACTTTTCCGGAAGTTCGTTGCTTATACAATTGTATAGATGGGTTTTACTTTTGGCACTATATTTATATTGAATTGATCTAAGAGTTTAACTTCTCAAGAACTGCGGTTTCTTTACACTATTAAGATCGCAGACTAGACAAAATAAATAAATTTTAAATTTAAAAAAATACTAGCCGATCTGCCAGACATTGCGGTTACGACGATGGTTAGTGTTTCGAGCTGCAGTCTTCCATCTTAGTCAGAATTTAGAAATTCCTCTAAATCACATTAGCAAATCTCTACAAGACAGTGCAATATTTGATGTGGGTTAAGTGGTGTGGTCACTGAGTGTATAAAGTATATAAAGTAGGCAATGCATGATGTGGTCGTCCCTTGGAGTTGCCATTGAATCCGTTGAAGGGAGCTATCACAACAATGGTAGAGCCAATTCAAGAACGACTTGAGGTACGTTGATGTTTCCAGTAGGCGCCAGTTAAGAAAGTGAAGCAGAGTCAATTAAGTAAGTTAATATTCAATGATAAAATCTTGCAATAGCTCTAATTGGTGCCACCTTTAAGCCTCGATTTTTTGCTTAGAATTCCGATCTCCAGTAATTATTAATTTAATTTCACTTTAAAAATTTATTCATATTTACTCGAAATGTGTGCAAGATGGCGGCTTGACTTCCACTTTTTTTTTTTAATTTTTTGTCAACAACACTTATTTACCGCACTTTACTCTCATTTCAAACCCACTTTTCACCTCATTCAGCAAAACCACTTTGGCTTTTGCCTCTTTTCATGCTATACAAAGCGGCTTTATTTCACTCGTTTTGCAAGTATTTTTTGCTCCATTTCCTCGTTAAAAGCACTGCTGCTGTCGCAGGTATTATTACCACTTCAGAAATCGTCGAATTTTTTTTTTTTTTTTTTGTTTTTTTGGGAAATACACGTCTTGCTTGGTATTTATCCGCTGTTGCGTGAGCTTTTATAAACAGGTCGAATGTAAAGTTTTAAAGCGCTGACATTTAGGAACCTAAAAAATATTGGCAACGTGATGATCAATCTAGGTATAAACTACTGTAGCGAATACTTGTGGTACCTCGAGTGAAAGGTTAAATTTACAAACTGATTAGAGCCTGCGTATGCTTCCTTGACCGCTACATGATTTTAAAAGCAACAATCCAGTCTAGCCCAACTAAATGTTTCACTTCTTCGTCTCATATAAACTCGAATTTCTGTATAGCTTTCATTCATTCCTTATAAGAAGTTCTTAAATAATAAATTAACTTTCAGCAACCAAAAATATATTAAATTAATTTTAAGCTTGATTTTTAGGATAATACAAAAAGACATGAACCTATTTCGCCTAAAAGCAAAATTTTATTAATGCAAATTATTATTTGCAAAAGTTTTCTGTAAATGGAAAGTTATATTGTATACATATTAGGGATGTCAATTTTAGGTGCATAAATGCCAGAGATTTTCGGTATGAATTTCACAAACACGGGATTCCGGTACTTATCGCAAAAGCTGCGTTTCTAAGCTTAAAATGTATACGAATACTTTTGGAGTTCATCTTATTAGCCCGTATATAAAAAAAAATGTCTTTGCTTTTCATTTTTATAAATTCAAAATTGACAAGAGAAACTTTCATTAGGTGAAAAACAAGGATTGAAACTCAATTTTTTTTTTTTTTTGCGATTTTATAAAAGTTCGGATTTTATAAGCGTCCTTGAAAAAAACTATTAACTTTCCTATTCCGCAAGGGCTTTTGCGTTAAAAATTCCTAACCTAAAAATATGGGCTTTTTTTCTCACCAGCAATGAATGGTTGATTGGCGAGAAATTTTTTAAGAATGGATTAATAATTAAACCAATTTCTAATAAATTTATTATTCAGTTTGACTTTTTGTTCAAAGCACATTTTCTTCAAGTATCTCACCAAAGAAAACTTACATATATGGTAGGCGAGAAAAATAAAGTATGTCTAGACCCATTACTTTTGTTCGACTAATATAAAGTTCAAGAAATTTTTTTTTTTTTTTTTTGAATTTTATTTTGTAAGGAATGAAATACTCGGTCTAAATAAAAAGAAATCTTCACGTTTCCGGGATCCCGTGATTTAAATCCCTAATAAATATGTATGCAAGTCCACTGCAGCTTAGCCTTTATATCGCATTACAGCTGCTCTACACATACATACAGACATACATACATATATAAGTAAAATTCATTGTAGTCGTCACTGGTTACTGTTATGGCTATTATAGAAGTTTACTTTTTATGTTGTTGCCTTAAACTTTGAAACTTTGTTAGTCGTACTTTGGAATGGAAATGGCCAACGACTTTATTTTGCATTCGGCTTATGCTACGAGTGCGCCATTGTGTTGACATTGCAAGTACAGTTGGACCAATAAATTAAATCAGTAGTATTGGTTTATATACATTGTAACTAAAAGCAGGACTTCAAAGCTGCAGCGGTGTACAAATCTTGATTTAAAATGACCTTAGGTGACATTGCTGAAGCTTTCGCCTTGCACTAAATTCTTTAAAAAATAATGTATTTGGTTAAATGGGAGTTGCATTGAAATACTTTAGGCTTCCGGTGAGTACAGGGTGTGCAGGGTGAAATCTTTGCAAAACAGCAGGGTGGGTTCTTAACTTATATTTCAAAGTTTCACTGATAACCGTCATACCGAGAACATTACTTCAAGCATGTTAAATATTGTCTGTAGGAGCATTTAACAAAGCAGTTCAACAATTTCTACGTCGGTGGTGCCACTCAGGGTATTTTTATGGGGTTGCCACTGATCTTATATTACCGTGATAAGTAACATAAAAGTATCGATATGAGTATCAAAGGAAAGTTACTCCACTAAAAATATTTCTGGTTACAATTTTCACATAACGTTGCCACCTAATTCGTTTTATTGAATTTCGGTATATCTGCTATCACCTCGAAAATGACTTGATATATTTGTTTGAACCTTTGCATACAGATAATATGGAAAATTGCAATCCATTTTCCCTCACTAGTTGTCCTCAGGAACTTTTACTGGGGTTGCCACGTGTTACAAAATTTGTTTACATCATTTTCTGTGTTGATACGCGATATGAGTATCAAAAGAGATATACCGTGCGTTGTATTTTATTAAAAATATTTCTGGGTAAAATTTTTACACAGGGTTCTATCAAATTAAAATTTTGTGGTAACTGCAAATAACTTAGGCAATATGTTTTGAGCTTTGCATATACATATGTATGTATGTAGATACTATGGTAAATTTATATCTCTTCGTTCCTAAAATTTTTCGCTAGGAAGTTTTAGTAGGGTTACCACCTGTTTGAAATTTTGAAATTTTGGTTAAATGTGCTAATAAAAGTATTAAACAATAAGCATTTTGAGTTACTTTAATTAAAAACTTTTCTAGAGAGGTTTACCAACCCGTGCTGCCACCTATTCCTATTATATTTTTTCCTTTTTTTTATTATCCACTAATATATCAATATCTTTTGAAACATTTATATGACATTTTGTATGTATGTATCGTACGTCATCTGTTAGAATCTTAGCTGTTCTACATGAGTGTTGCCACTAATGAGGATCTACAACAAACTAAGTATGTGGAAAAAACAACTACCCAAAGTTAATGGGTGGCAACATCTTCTAAAAAATGGTAGCACCCACATCACAGTGGTATACCTCACAACTAAGTTGATAAGAATAGGGATGGAACTAAATTATTTAAACCGTGATTTTACAAATCATATTTTCTTGATAATTTACAACATTGCTATCTTAATGGACTAGCGTTTGATATTAACTGAAATATTTTCTCAAACTTATTCTGCTTCAAAAACAAAGCTCACCTTGTAAAGGGATAATTTTCCCACACCTCAAAATTCAACAATTGCAGAATATAATTTCTTTTACAAAATTTACTCTTTCTTGTTAAATGCAATGCACCTACTCTTGTTTGTTCTTTGATTCCAATTTTTTCACCGACTCATTACACGGCTTTTACCCGCATCTTTCCACTTTTGCTATTATTTGCACTGATTATTATTTTACTTTATGTTTAAGTACTTAAAAAGCGTTACCACAGCACGTTTTATAAATTTTATACAAAAAAAAAAAAAAAAAAAATTAAAAAAATCGAAAAAGAAAAAATAAAAATACTTCCGCTTTCTAATAAACGCAAAGTCATACGACGTGCAGTACCGGCAGTACCAGCAGCCATCGAAAATTAGAAAGTATGTTGGTATGTTGGTATGTCTGGGTGCATGTAGCCAGCTATGTCATTCTTTTTATTTTTAAATTTTTTCTTTAATTTTCTGCAGACTTTGCTATGCCGCTTTGTCACTTCCAGATGGCTGTTAGGTTGCATGCTTTTCTTTGTTTTTTGTTTTCTTTTGCTTCGCTTTTGCACCACTCGAGTTACAACTTGTGTTCGTTTAACATTTTCCGCCGCTGCCGTTACTAACAATGCATTTTATTTGTTATAGTTGTAGATGCTTGTTAGCATTAAGAATTGTAGAAGAACAAGAAATTAAACAGCAAACTTTTGTAACTTAACTCAGCACGCCTGCAAGTTGTACTAACGCGACAAAAACGATCGTTTTACTTCAAGTTTTTTAAAGTTTTGAAAGTTTGAAAATTCAGTAAAAAGAAAATGAAATAAACATATTTAATTACGTGCGTAGGAGTAACCAAGAGAATAAGTAAAATTTCTTCCAACCCTAATAGTTGATTTAGTGCAGGGGTAGTTTCAAAATTCGGACTTCTTGAACGAAAATTTATTAGATCAAACACCCGTAAGGAGAAACTGTTATAAGGGCAAGGGTTTTACTTTTATCTATATGTTTACGGTTATGTTTAAAGTTGCATTTTTAAGGTAGTGTTATTCTCAAATTTTAAATGTTGTATCTACGGTTAAAGATACGTTTTTCAAATTTTAAATGTTTTAAAATAAATTCATAGTCTCTTGTATGGTTACGGCTACGCTAAGTTTTGCTTATACGGGTTCTGCTACGGTTAAAGATAAGTTTGTGAATAATATAAGCGTACGGATACAGCACGGATATTTTAGATATGACCACAGGTTCAGATACGACTTAAAGTCGTGCTACGGGCGCATTTTTCTACACGGTTAAAGCTAATGTCACGGTTTCCCATTTGTGTATGGTTATGGCTAAGCTTTCTCTACGGTTTAAGTGAAGGTCACGATTTGCTATATTGTTACGGATACAGTAAGGATTCACATACGGCTTATGTTATGGTTAAAGAAAATAAAGGTAAAGAGGAGCAGATATAGTTGCAACTACGGGTAAGGATACGATTTGACTTAACTGCGGTTTCAGGTATAACTTAAGATAGTTTTAAGGTTATATTTCTCTATACGTTCTAAAATAAGATCAATATTTATGACTACGGTTACTGAATAAAATACGGCTATGAATAAAGGTTCAGGCATAAGTACGATTACGGTTAAGGACTACCGTTTCACTTATGGTTTACAGTGGTTTTAAGCGTGCACTTCTCTATACGGTTTGAGATGAAGTCATGGTTTCTTTAATGGCTCCCGATTACGTAGCAGATATGGTTATGCCTACGGTTAAGGTTAAGGTTTTATGTATGAATAGATACGGTCTTATGATGAGTGTAGGGTTTCGATATTGTATACGGTTTCCGAAAGTGTTATGTCACTTTTACAGGCTACGGTAATACATACAGCCACACATAAATATTATTGCATAGATTTTATAGCCAACTAGCAGACCCGGCAGACGTTGTTCTGCCTGACCAGGGACTTCCCTAGAAATACATTTTCAAATATTTTTCTTTAACTTTTAACATTCCATTTATTGCAGTGCTTTAGGATATACAATGTTTCTGGCTTTAAAGTCTTTGGTATACACAAATGAATTTTTTGGATGCGTGGCACGGCCCACATTTCCCAAATTATATAATTCTTGACCAAGGGACACACATATCCAAAAATCATTAGCTTAGACCAAAAATATTTAAAGTTATGATGATTTAAATTTTATATAGCCTGGGGGCGTGGCACAACAATCTTCTGAACCAATCTGGAAATTTAGAGAAGATCGACCATAAACTTTGAACTTATTGAAGTAAAAACAAAACACAAAAAATGTGGGCGTGGGACCGCCCACTTTTCCCAAATTATATCCATCTTGACTAAAGGACACACATATCCAAAAATCTTTAATTTAGACCTAATATGTTCAGAGTTATGAAGAATTTAAATTTTATATAGCCTGGGGGCGTGGCACTGGCTACTTTTCCAAAAATTCATATAGCCTGAATCGTACACAACAATTTTCTTAACCAATCTTGAAAGTTTAAAAGAGATCGACCATAAACTTTGGACATTATTGAAGTACAAACAAAACACAAAAAATGTGGGCGTGGCACCGCCCACTTTTCCAAAATTATATACATCTTGACTAAAGGACACACATATCCAAAAATCATTAATTTAGACCAAATATGTTCAGAGTTATGAAGAATTGTAGTTTTATATAGCCTGGGGGCGTGGCACCGCCCACTTTTCCAAAAATTAATATAGCCTATGCTTTAACCCATGATCTCAAGAATATACTGTGAAAATTTCTTAAAAATCGGTTGAGTACTTTGGACGCCCATAAAGGACACACAGACACACATTCATTTTTATTTATAAGATAATTGGTGTTCAGAACTTTGTTTAAGTTTAAAGGCAAGCACATTTTAATACCAAAAGCGTCAAGTCCCGCTTTTTTTTTCATAAAACATCATACAATTTTCATTAAATTTTCACATATCACATAAAGGGACTTACCGTACTTAAATATTGGCAGTAGAATAAATTCTCGCCTTCAAGTTTCACAACTTTTTTTTTCTTTTCTATTTTTCGTTCTATTTTCCTTTCCTCTGTGTATTTAAGATTTACTATAGTGAAAAATTAGATGTCATTGCTGAGCGCCTTGTCGTAAATTCAACAGCTTCCGGTTAAGTCGCTCTAAGCTTATTTTCATTTTTTCTTTTCTTCTGATGTACATTGTTTAGTTTTTTTTTGTTTATTTTTTATTTTCCATTTTCTATTCCACACGTTATTAGACTTTTGTTATTTTGCACATGTTTATTTGCGCGCACCTACTACCAAGTACCTACAACAAGAGTACTCCAAACAAAATACGAAAAACACTCGCAAGCACGCTTTTAGGCGCCAGGGCATCACACACTTTAGACTTCTATGCACTTCGAGTGGCTAACACATATTTTTCAATCTGACTCCAACATATGTTTGTATGTATGTATGTGTTTGCTTTAAGTATTATAGTATTGTATGTTTGTTTGTTTGTTTGTTTGAATACTTGTTTGCTACTTTTCACATTGGATTGTGGCATGTAACAGTCAGTTGTCAGACATACATATGTATGTGTGTATGTGTGTGTGTGTGTGTATTTTTGTAAATAAGTAGACTTAGAAAAATTGAAAAATCTGCATTGTAACGCCGCGGGTGCCACAAATTCATGCCACTTCAATGAGCTTAGTAATAAAGTACAAAAGTTTCATATGTTCGCAAATACATACATACGTACAAACATACATACATACATATTTCCCTTCCTTGGTGAATTTCTTTCAGATTTTGTCTATTTTTCTCTTCAACATTTTTCTACCGCAGTTTATGTTATTGTCTTACTTGCTGAAAGTTGAGGGCTTTGACATATAAGCCGTATGCAGTGCGGATACTTTGATAAATATGTATGTATGTACATTAGACCGGGTCGAAAAAAAGTTGTAAAAGACCGCCCCTAAATTTGAAGTTTATGTTGAGAGGATTTCGGGGAAATTTTTTTTTTTTGTTTTGATCCTTACAAAAACAGCTCAAATGGTTTTTTTATTGTAACTCTTTTATTTTACATTCGATTTTTAAAAATGATATGTCAAAATGTTTATTTCGGCAGTCCGCATAATTCTTCTCAGTGTCCTTTTGGGCTCGGCAGTCGTTTTCACATAGTTACGGCAGCTAACTGCGTTTAATGTCCTTGAAGTATCCTTTTTGTCACACCATAAGAAAGCGCTTTGAAATTCATGATAATGTTATATTTGAACTGTTTGGCTAAGTTTATAATGAAAGAGGTTATGGTACTTTTAATATTTGTCAAGGACGGAAAATCAAAGTATTTTTTTTTTTTTATCTTATAATTATTAAATATTTTATCATCCCCGGGATTCTAGGTTCAATATCCTGGCCACAATTAATTTTCCTGGCTTTTTTGAAAAAAGTGCGATAGTAACTTAAAATTTAGACTGGAGACCGACCCGATCTAATGTACATGTATGCAAACAGTGGGAGGATAGTTAAAAACTTCAGACTCATGTTAAAGAAAAAAAAAACGCAAAAAACACTTCAAAACTACACAAAGTCTCATACGCGGATGTCAGTCTATTAGCAGAGTTCATTTACATTTCACTTGCCACGTAGCTGAAGTTACTTCCTGCGTTGGGATATGTTAAACATTTTAGATCCCTCTCAGCTGGGTAAAACATCTCTCTCTTAATTGTTAATATTCGAAAATATTTTCAAAGTTTGGTTAAGTCTCACAGCTAAATATTGCATTTGCCTAGTACAAAATTTGGGGTAAATTGATTAATAAAAGTTCGCCGATAGGATTCATAAGTTTTTTTAAAAAAATTCACCTTAACTACAAACACATTTCAAAGTACTCGGTGTAAGTGATGGAAGCAGTTAGGTAGGTAGTATGACCTAAAGTGCTCAACAAACTTCTGGAGACCTATTTTGAGGCCCGAAAACCTCGTCTAACTCGTTGATGAGTTGCGACATTTTCGAAATTATTGTTTCGGAGGCCCTCGCCGAATAATCCAAATGATCCAAGTAGGGTCTGCCGAATGATTGTTAACGTATTTTGGATCATTTACGAAATTGGAAGAACTTTCGCTTGCGAAACCCAGGTTTGGTACGTGCTCCAATTGAGAGACCACGAAAATATTTGATTGCGGCGTGGATACCCATGAGTTTGTGTGGATCCGCATCTTAATATTTCGGCACCATTTCTACTCTCTGGAATATGGTTTAAGATATTATAAGCACAGATTCCCTGCGTCTCAGTGTTGTTGCTCTCGATATACAGAGCATATGTATCTAATTAAATTTTGGCCAAGGTCAAAATGGGATTCAAAAACGCCATGAGCTATTGCGCCAAACCTCCCACAGAGCTTATCTGCGGTCTTTAGGAGAATGGGTTTCCTTTAGAATGTCAGTGACTGTACTGCCTTGTTAGACTGATTCTTGTCGAAAATCTTTACTGCCTGAACTTAATAAACTCACAATATAAACCAAGTTCTGGTTGCATTCAAAATTATTAAATTCAACTAAAAATTTAATCAAACCATGTGTAGAAGAAGAAGAATAAGTTCAAGAATCTTTACACTTTCATTAAATCTGAATAAGTTGCGCTCTAAAAAATTCTACAACAAAACACACAGTTTTCGTTCATGCGCCTCA
Organism: Sphenella marginata; assembly: GCA_951509765.1. NCBI lineage: Eukaryota > Metazoa > Arthropoda > Insecta > Diptera > Tephritidae > Sphenella > Sphenella marginata. Next base: position 14,530,452 of record OX608081.1, on the reverse strand, counting down.
AAGTAGACTTTAAATGCTCCCTGATAATGCTTTTACCACACTCATACAACAAAAACAACAACTACAGTACTTTCGTCATTTTATTATTGAAGCTTCAAGTGTTTTCATGGCAAACAAAACATATTTACATGCTTACTTAGAACACTGAAATATACATAAACATACGTTAATACATACGAATAAAAAATTTATTATATTTACTCTGTGTATGTATGTACATGTGTAATCGCGTGTGAGTGTGTGTGTGTTGTTGTGCTAGTGTTTGTATTTGGACTTGTCTACGTCCGTCTGTATGCTCAAGTATTGTTTAACGTTTTTTGTCATCGTTTTGATGTATGTCAGTGCACTTATTGTCCGTCAACGTTGAAGCCGAAGTCGTTGACATTGTTCTCCATGTCCGCTTTTTTTACTTTGTACTTTGAAAATGTTTAACGTGATTTTTATTTTACTCCCCTTCTGCTTATTTGCCTCTGCTTTTTGCCTACTTGTTCGCTTGTTTTTGCTCATTCCAGCAATAAAACGTTATTCTTGTTAAGATTTACTTTTGGCTTATGATATGGCTTTCCGTTTTTTGTTTTGTTCATTTTGTTTCTTTAATTTCTTTTTATGCTTTCAATATTCAAATTCGTTTTGCGGCATTTCGTGCTTCCGTTTTTTTGTTTTTTCTTTAGTTTAGTTTCTCTTCAAGTTGCAATATGTATTCTTGTGAGGCAAAATGTAAAAGTTGTGTAAAAGTTTGTTTAAAAGTTGTCGTAAGGAATATCATGTGTCATGAGCTAAATATATGTACAAGGGAATATATAGATATATATAGAGGGATATGTAAAAAAATACATACCTCTATATATAACAAAATGGTAACAGGTCGATGTCTGTGCATTAAAAATATTCCAGAAAAATTTATAGCGAGGGCTCAGTATCTTCTGGATAAAAATTAATGTGTGTCTTTTATAGGCATTCATGGTACTCAACCGATATTCTTGGAATCACAGGGTACAGCATAACCCATATACATCTTTATAAATTTCAGTATGGTTCCCAAACAAAGGTTGTTAATCAGTGTTGCGCTCACATTGAGTTGCATATCTCAACTGGCTTAGGATATAGAATTATTCAAATTGGACTCAGTCTAGTACAAGTTGTATCACCTAACTTAATTTACAAACAATAATATTCCATGCAGTCTCGTCAGCAAGCCAAGCCATCAGAAACGAGTTTATCGAAAAATTAGTTCAGCGGTGTTCGGCTCTTTGTGATATTGAAGTAGAGATGGTTGTTGCTATTTTATGCTTATTAAGAGCTTCTCAAAAATGGAGGATATTTAGCCCGCAGAGCTTTTAAACAAATTTTCAATATAATTAATTGGGTATATCGGTCAAGCTTGTCCAAGTTAGTTTCATTTAGTCTGGGAAAATTATACTATGTTGATATCTTTTGGAAACCTTTATTAAATTTGGTTCAAAGATGAACCGATTTCGGCGGTGTGAGATCTTTAGCATTGATTTTTTTTTTTTAATTGTTTTCTTCCAGACATTTTCCTGTCCACTGTATTGTCTCAAAAGTAGTTTCTAAATGTGCCTATGTGTGTATGCATTATGATTGTACCCAGCAAACCGTTGAAATCAAAAATTAGTCAAAAAGTGGTTCTATGTAGGAATACGGAAGAAACGTTAGTCCACCGTCTAGTAAAAAATTGTATCACTGCAGTTAAGGAAAACGCTCATGCCTGCCTGAAAAATCACTTGCTTGACTGTTTTGTTTTTTTTCTTCTTTTTTTTCGTGATTTCCTTTCGTTCCGTGTCAAATTACTTTTCTTGGTTTCCCTGCAGTTTAATGTTAAGTTTTAAATTTTGCAAACAAATTCTTTTTCCAAAACATTTCCCAATTCACAGCCTGCACATTGGCAATTGTAAAATCATGCAATCAAAGCCAGTTGCCAGCAGCATTCTTCTTTGTAACATGAACAAATTATTGCTTCGATTTCATTAAAAATTCACAGCGAATCGTTTGTCGTGGCTGTCATGTTATCATCATTCTTTTATCATCCACTGTCACTGCCAATAGCTGTCAGTTGCCAGCAACGTTTAACAGTCTCATTCATTCACACACACACACACACACACACACACTTACTTACAAAGATTGGCAAGTTTTCTCATTGTCATATCTACAATTTCCGCTATGCTCTGTGTACATGTATTTGTGTATGTATGTATGTATGTATTTGTGAAATATATTGAATGAGCATTTCTTGTGAAAAATCAAAATTACTCTCTGAACTCATTTGCTCTTGACCATTCATTATTTGGCGATTGGCAATTTTGATGCGTAATCACAGCTGTCAAAGGCATTCCAAGAAAGCAATAAGCGATACGAACGGGCTGTGTGACTCTGTGCGCATGTTGCGACGACACAAACTCACAATGTAATGAGCAAATTTTTGATTAAACGAAAGGACCTTTATAGTGATGAATTGACTGATAATTTCATGATAAATGATGCGCTCGAGGATGTTTAAATGGGGAAATATTGCGCCGTGGGATGTATCTATGCATGTATACATTGTTTGTTAAAAGCTATGAACAGGGCTTGGGCTCTTCGAAATTTATTGAAAATATCCATGGCAGGCGCAAAGAAATTATAATACGAACTCAGGGAGAGAAAAGAAACTTGTAGTGGCAGTAATACGTCCTTAGGCTTGGAATGAGACGTGGCGCACCAAGAGCACGGATCAGCTACGCTCCAATATTTACTAGACCTTATGGTACCAGCCCGACTACCGCTAGAGCATTTTATTTGACCACAACCAACTTTCGGTACCTGGGGTGTAGTCGAATTTTGCCACAACGTAGCGCATTTAAATTCCAAAGTCTTTCTTGAACTATCCGATGAGTCAAATGAAGAACATTATATCTGTGAATTTTTGCTACCTGACCAAGACATCATTTAAAAGTTGCAAGACCACAAAAAAGTGTTCTACCGACTCCTCCATTACATCGTGCCTACACCTCCTCCAGCCCCTTCTGTTTTTTGTCGCTATCCTTCACAAGCTTGCTCGTCACTAATACTATTCACTGCTTCATTGATAGCAAAGATCGCCAAAAAGATACTCTAGAAGACGAGACGGGTTCTACCTTCTAACATGGAACCCTCAGTGTAGATATTTATAGAGCGCTCTCTGCCATAACGGGTATATATAGACTACCCTCCGAAGATCCAAGTAAGAAGCTAAACCTTTTTATTATGACAGAGGGGCCCAAGGACACCGTATATCAAAGACACGATACCGAAAAAAAGATCCATAATGATGTTCTCTATAGGTTCTTGCCCGCTAGGTATGCCATTATCAGTGATTTTCGAGTCTGAATGTCCAATAAAGCTGAATGGAACCTACGCTTAATCTGGCGATGGGTGATTTTAGCACTACAGATCGGCAACAGGACGCGCTGTATAGATAAGGACCGCTGACATATGCAGGGCGGGGCGAACTTTAGGAATAACCCGCGGTTACATCAAACCCTATAGGTGTTGTGTTGTTATTGTAGGAAGTTTTGGATTCATTCCGATTGAAATCGGGGTTAGTAGAGTCCGCGTCTTGGAGCTCTTAAAAGAATGAAAAGATTAACCTGAAAAGTGACGCGTATGCTTCGTAGATCATGAGCAACATGAAGCGCATGGATCATTTTACCAAGAAAACTTCATGTGAGAGCTAGTACTGTGGGGAGAGCATAGATAGAGCAGTATTCTGATCAATATAAAAATCTCCGCTTACCCCCGATAGATGCAAGATAGTACGGCCAATGAAAAGTGCTGTAGAACTAGCTCCTTTTTCAGGATAGCCGGACGGTACTTCGGACTTTCAGGTGAGCTACTATTTCATCGAGTCTCGACATTGCAGTAAGTGGGTCATATTACTCGATATAGAGCTTATATAATTTGGAAGCCAGTGCAGAAAATGAGATGGTCGAGAGTATGGCCTATAGTCTTGCACAGTCTCTCAGTCTTTGAAATTTTGTGACTACTTGAGACATTTTCACATCATTATCGCTGTCAATTACCAGAACGAACGCTTCGATGAAAAGACCTACAATTCAAAACTTTTGCCTGTTTTTAATATCCATCACCAAATTTTTAAACAAAGTTGTCACCAACTTGTTTACTCTCAGCTGCACCAACCCACAAAATTTGTATGCCAACCTACAACTGATTGCATTCGCACTTTTCGAAAGTTTACTTAAGCATTTGTTACTGCAATGAAAATAATTGCCAGTTTCAGTTCAAATTGCATTGCAAATAAAGTTTTATGCACGCGCAATTTCTTCCTTCCTGCTGGCATAAAAGGCAGCGAAAAATGAATAAAGTTTGGGTTACGCTTTTTCACTTTTGATTGCCGGTGTTAATGTGCAGGGGCGAATGGAACTTATGATTTCCCATGATTTCAATGGTAATTTTTGGCTGTGAAACTTGGATTACTTTTCGAATTGCTGTACAATGATTTAGCTGCAGAATACGATTTCAGCTGAAATAAGACTAAGAAAGGAACTTTATTTTAATGAAAGAAAAGTTTTTTTGGGAAAATAATAGAGTATTATGGGACTAGTTGTGAATAACTAGCTAATATTAGTTTTATGTTGATGTTATGTATTAAGGAAAATTTGGGCTGATACCTGTTGTTGATACCTGTTGTTGTTGGCCTGTTCAAAAATATGTTCCAAAAGCGGCCATCGAGTCCAGAGACAGCTACCAAGTTGGAGGCGCATAACGCAAACATAGAACCGAGTTCGAATCGTCAACCAAATGCAAGAAACGTGTGTTAAGCCGAAAGCGAAATCGAATATGAAACATGAATTGATTGCGGGAAACTGAAGTCTTACACACGAACGTTTTTCCGCGATCGAATAAAGTAGAGTCATAGAGGATATAACTAGACAGTGACTAAAACAACAGAAATCGAAACCTGATTCTACATTAATATAAAACCCAACAAAGTACGAAATGCTTCAAAAAATAGTCTAGAAGTTGTACCGAAAGTATTCCTGAACTGGTTCTGAAATATTATATACCAGAAATTATGGGCTGATCCAAGCGGAGGATTTGACTAGACCTTCGGAGTCCAACAAGTTATAGATTTCAGGCGCTGTGGATAAAAGATTTTCTTGATCCTCCCATAATCCTGGATCCGCCACTTCCTAGCTTTAAATAGTTTAAAAAATATTCCTTCAACGATTTGAAAAACAGTTTCAAAATAGTATAGAACATTCCTAAGTGGTCCCGAATTATCACACATATGTATCTCGGAACTGTCGATAAATAACACCAAAAACTAGAATTAATTTTTGTATTCACTGATACTTCCTTCGTTTCAAATTACATAGACTGAAAATCAATATTGAGTACAATACAACAAAAACAAAAACAACAACAACTGCAACTACTAAACTTTGAGGGAAACTGTGTTAGGTGGTATATACCAGCTCACATACATTCCATTTCAACGTTGCTTTGCTTTATTGCTTTCGTTATTTGCCATCTAGTCAAGCACAGAGGCAGCAAAATTTTCGTTCATTTATTGTCGTACGTCCTCAATTTTAATTTGATATACGAGCAAAATATTTTAATTACTTGAATATATTGGCATGCTAGAACGAACAGGTGCAGCAAACAACGAACAACAAAAACAAAATTACCTCCACTAACATGATAATCAAACACAAAAGGTAGCCATAGATGTGCATTAGCAAGTGGATATATCCTTTACTCTATATATACCCTGTAGGAAAAATCACTAGTTCTAAGCTGTGGTGCTTTTAATGTATGAGGAATTACTGCTAGTTCATACTTAACCACTTTAACATGCAAGGCAACACCGATTCTAATTTATTTCGGCCAATCGTCCCAAGAAACACGTAATAATATTTACTCTTGATCTTTTTTTATTAGTTGCGACTCATCCTAATAATCTTGAAAAAAGTTTAAATCAATTTCAAAATAATGATTAAATTTTCTTAGAAATGGTTGCTCAGGAAATTAATAAATTAAAATGGTAATCATTAGGATTAATTACACTGTGCAACAATTATAAAGTTTTTGTCAGCAGGCGGAATGATTCTAACGCAGAAATAAAGATCTTAGGCCACATAGTAAAACCCCAAATATTTTTGCACTTTCAATCCAAAGCTTTGTTTTTTGATTACTTTAATTAGAAAAATGTTTGAAAGTGTTTTTAAAAAAAATGGAAAAAGGGTTAACATTCATATCGGATTCGAACAAGACGTTCGGGGGCAGATAATGAAATCATGCGAAGAATAAATTTGTAGAGAATTTGAAGCACATACATAGCTCTCTCCTAAAATCCATTCTTTTGGTACTTTTTTCCAAAAATTTCGATATTATAATATTGTTTATAATTATTTTTGAGGTCACTAGAAGGTTAAAATACTCTAGGAAATTGTTTTTCGAAAAAATTCATTCAGTCCAAATATTATGACTATAAATCTAGTTACTATCCAGCTAGTTTTTATTGTGTACTTTAAGACTATTTCTAAACCAGAAATCTGTCTCGCCAGTCACTAAGTTTGCTCCAGAAATATTAACTACATGAATGACAAAGTACTTATATATCTAGTGTATATGTATTTGTAATGGTTACACTATTATAAGCACTTCAGCATGAACACCTTCACAAAATGTGACACATTCTCTATATAGCTGGCTGTACTAACACTGACATACATACATAAATACCTTAATTTAACATAAGAAACTTCCTTGCCATTTGCTATTGAAGTCCCATTCGATTTTGAAATGAACACTTACTACAAACATAATATTCTACATACTCATCCAAGAATGTATGTCAATGATGCATAATAAATATTCTTTCGTGTTTAATTGCTTTTAAGAAAGATCTGCAAGCAAGTATGTATGTATCATATGAATATTTGTACCCGTATTTAGGTAGGACTATGTATACTCAACTGGGGGCATCGCGTGATCGCAGGATGTAGACTCGATTTGTAGGTGTACTATAAATGGAGAAGTCGGCCTGTTTACACTTAGGTGAGAGTATATAAGGTCTGAATAGGCGGTATCGATAATTTTCATAAAAATATTTGAGTGTTGAGCAAGGTATTTCCTTAATGCAAAGTTTGAAATCACTCTCCTAGTTTGTTTCTGAAAATACTTCCAACATACCATATCCCAAATAATATTATAGTTCAAAACCCTACGAGCAAATACTTGTAAAAATAATAAAAAAAAATTCTGTATAAAGTCGGTAGAAAAGTTTCCGTCCAATAATTTTTTTTTTTTTTTTTTTTGCTTTTACCTTACCAATCTTTTTTATTATATTAATTTTTTTTTACAGATGAATACTTTATATTGATTTTATTGCTTTGTATAACGCACTTCAAAATTTTACATATTTACATTTTTGCCAATGTTTTTGTGGGAATAAGTCTTTCTGTTGTCTTATTTTCAAATTTTTTCGTGAAGCTTGATTCTGTAACTTCGATAACATTTATTGCTGGCTTCTTGTTTCGTTGCACCCTAAAGCATATACATATATCTAGAAATTTTCATATAAAAGTTCATAAATAGAAGAAAATAGGAAAAATTGTTTACAAATATGACTTGTTCTTTGTAAGATATTCTTCTCATCTTTCGATAGATTTATTTTCAAATTCATATACACACATACTCTAAAATTTTATTGAATACAAAGAAAGTTGAATTTTCATTCATTTAACTGCAACTTGAAGTCTTAACTGCTGTATAAAATAAAATGAACATAGGAATAGTTATAGACAAGGATGGCAACAGCTATAGTCAAAAATACTTTCAAGACTAGTTAGGATCACAAACCGTTTCAAATTTACAATCACCTTAACACTGGAGTGCACGCGCGGCCTACTATAGTAGACCATTGGTATATTTTTGTTGATAACTTAACAATTCTGTATGTTAAAGCGGAGTAGTTCCAGGAAAGCCCTATGCATTAAATTTGTCGTCAAGTCACTACTGTGAGAGCTTTCTACTCGTACACATATTTCTGAAGATTAGCGAAAAAGTCTCGGGACTACCATAGCATCAAGAAATCAATCATCAAAAAAGTGGTGAAAAACGTGCAACAAATGGATTTGTCCTAATCAACCGGCTGTGATGTGTAATAAATGTCACAAAAATAGGTTTTTGATAAATTTAATAATGTAAGAAAAAAATTTGAATCATTGGTCTCAAAAGTACAAGTTTTGGTATTTTTTACTATTATAGAACAAAATTGGCTTTAATTTTACAATGTTGTTTTCTATGGATAAATTAAAGCTTAAATTATTCTTTTAAATAAATTTAAATACGCTTTCAATCATTAGTTTCAGTAATATGTAATGAAAAAAATTTGTATCGCTATTTTAAAATGGTCTACCATAGTAGGCCACGCGTGCGTTAGTGTAAAAAAAAGGCGCGTCTACTCTAGTGTTAAAGGAAACTGTTTCCGCTGCATTGTTCGTACCACAGAGAAGGATAACTTGCTGCGGTCCCATAGTACCCATGACTGCAAACAACCGGACATTTGATTCTAAGTGATATAATAATAATAACCTTAGTTCCAATGATTTTTGAAAATAATCACATAGCTTAGCTCAAATTTAGACAGTGACATGCCTATTTCTAGAATTGTTTTAGTGGGCTTAGCATATCGATTCTCATGGATGGTAGTCCATACCTGACTTGTACCAGGAAAAATTAAAAAATCCTAGTAAAACTTTGTATTGCCCTTTACCACGATTGATCTAATTTTGGACAATTTTGAACTAGTTTAGGACTGGTGCTTTTCTGTCTGTAGTTCCAAAATAATTTCCAACTAGTTTGCTTGGCTACAAGAAATTTCCAACACACATACCTAGGCACAAACGCTAACATTTTTTTGGCAATCTAAAATTTCCTATGTAAAAGCCTGTTTCATCATGCATTTGCATTGCCAACTTTCTAACAAGATCCTAACGAAGCGGTTGCAACTAACAACGTTAGCACAATATAACAAAATAAATAAATAAAATAATGTCTAAACACATTGCCCGAATACGAACAGCTTCAAGCTAGAAAGACATTTAAGTAAAATTTGAGAATTGTTTGCATCCGTTTCCTGTCACTAGCAGCTACAGAGAAAAGTGCAACTTGAACAGCGGAAGTGGTTGCAAATAAGCCAAAGAAAATTTCTTAAAATCATTTTTGTCTCTTTAGGGTATTTTTAAGTTACATTAAAGTAACAGCTGTTGCCTGGCAATTTGTATTTGAGCGCTACAGAGCAACAATTTTCGCAGACATCAAATTCTCTTAGGATATTTAAAACCACAACGGCAAGGAAAGCTGAAGAAGAAGCTGATGTTTAAATACGATGCAAAAAAGCCTTTTGAAGTGGACGCTGTACTTATGAATGAATGTACATATGTTTGCGTGTTTTGTGACAAGAATATTTAGGCAAATTGTAAATGTTCTGCTAATATTATTTTTCAAGGCAAAAGCAGACTTAAAATGTTTTCGACGGATTAACAGTTTTTAAAAAAAAAGCTTGTTTTACAGACATTTTAGAGCTACCTGTCTCATCACTAGACCCTGAGCCCTTCTCCGTAAATTACTCCAAAAAAAACACAAATTTTTCTGTTTGGACCTCTAGTTTTACCAAAGCCCCAGAAAACGAATAGCTTTAAATTTGTAATTTTTCCACGAGCATATTTTTGGCTTCAAAAAAAAAAAAAAAATTTCAAAATCCACACACAACACAAAAGAGTTCGATTCCCATCCTAAAACTTCAACACTTTAGACGCCATTCTGTCGCGAATTGCCACTCCAAACAAATAATCCAAGTTGACATTTGCTGCATTAATATCAATTCCAAAAAAGAGGCGTTTTCAAATGTGCGAACTATCAACGTTTTTCATTTGTTTTTGTCGCAATGCTGCAATCGTAAATAAAGCGTGTCAAAATGTCACATCAATATGGGTAAATAAAGAAAACCAATCGCATTCGACAATCAACAAATAATATTTAACAAACTTGAAGTCCTACGCTAGCAAACCGAGTGAACTGAGAAGCGTTTGAAGAAAAAAAAAGCAACAACAAAAGAATTCTTATGTGCTTTTCTAAGCTGTTGATACATACATAGATTGTACGTACTAGGGTTGAAAATCCCGTGAATGCAGTAATGTGTAATATTTGTGAATTTTTTAAATATTTTAGTTAATTATAAAAACTTTTGGGAACTTTTTTCAAAAATTGTATTGAATTTACATTTGGATGGGATGGTTTTGAAGTTTCCCCCATAAATTCACAATACAAAAATTCCTAAAGACATTTTTTCACAAATTATTTTTCACAAATCTTTTTTCAGTCAAAATTTGAGTTTTTTCTGCCGCCTCATTACTTTCTGAATTATTAGATCTGAATTTGACTTTCTGAATTTTTACTTTCGGAATGTTTAGATAGGAGATAGTGGCTTTGAAATAAGTGAAAAACACGTATCACGAAGCTTTGGTTCATTTTTCTTTTGCTACTTTGCCAAAGAACCTTACACATTTGCTCTTTACAAATATTAATAGCAACTCCTATTTAAAGAATTTGATTTTTGAATTTTAAGGAAAAAAAAATTGATAACGAAAGGGTTAATGCATAATTACTTGTGCTATAACGGTAAACATAACGGCAAAAAAATTTATTTCAGAATTAAAAAAAAAATAAAGGCATTTAATGGGTTAATACATGACCCAAATACGGGTTAACAATGTAAACATTTAAGGAAAAAATTAAGTGTGCAGTAATAGATCTAACATAAACAAAAATTTCAGAATGTATAGAATAATGAAATGCTACTGTGAACTGAATCATTTTATTTCGTTAGTAATAAAATAGTTAAGGTCGTCAATGGGTTAATGCATTTATTTAAAACTTCAAACATTTACTATTGAAGTGTAGAGCAATTAATTTTGTTTAGTAAAAAATTATTGAGAAATTATAAAAATAAAAATTTGGGTCACCAATGGGTTAAGGCATTGCGTTTAAATGGATAAAACGCTTAAAATCTTATACTTAAGCCTATGTCAAACTATTTTGATGTGAAAAATTTGATCTCAGAGTTAAAAGAAAATTGAGGTCGTCAATGGGTTAACGTATGGCCGCTCATGTGTTATAATTTTAAATATTTACCAATTAAGTGTAGCACAACCCATTCAAACCTAACCAAAAAATCGTTCATAATATCGTTACAAAAATAAAAATGTGTGGGGGCACCGTTTTTGAAGATCATTCTCAAGTGGATGTTCTTAAATCAAATTCTGAGAAGATTGCTTTGTCTGAGGTATATATTTTGAGGGAAAATATTGATCTTCAACAAAAGTTTAAGCTTATCTAACACAAAAATATTTAGCTTTTTAGCTATATTAATTTAATATTAATTAAAAAAATTTTATTTGGATTTTAAATGTATTTGATGGAATTGGTTTTGAAAGTATTCATGGTCTTATATGGTTAAGATTCGATTTTTTAATTTATCGTAGATTGGTTGCCAAATGACTTAATTTTAAAAAATTAATGGAAACTTATTAGTTTATGAAATAACTTTCTTTTGAAAAAAAAAATTTAAATAAAATCCAGGGATTTGCTAATTCTTTTAAAATTAGAAAGCTTCTCAATTTATGGCACAATTTTTAAATAAAGCACAAAATTTTTAAATAAAATCTCGATTTCCAAAATCTCGGGATAACAAAAGTATACAAATTCGGCTAATCTAGCATATAATATTTCTTGTTTATTCTCTTTGTTTGTTGTTCATATTTCATATTGCATCTAATATTAAACAAATTGTTTTTTTTTCTACTTTTCATTATAGAACTTCGGCATCACTTGCATCTAAGTGCAACCAATATTATTTGGCCATTTTTCGAGTGTGTGGGATATACAAACATTATTTCGAGAGAGAGAAAGCAAGCAACCATAAATTTAAAAGGAGAAATATTGAAGCCGCAGTAATAAGTCAAAGCAACCGCAGAAGCAGCAGCGTGTTAAGTGATCGAATAACTCGAAGCAATACAGAGCGGAAGGCAGCTTGTAGATAGGAGCAAACAAGGCATCTTGGAGCATAAATAAGAAACGAAGAGCATGTGGCTGAGTAGAGACACGACTGGTGTTGGTGCCAGCACTTTACTGCTACTATGCATCGTTAGCAGTGTTAATTCCTTTTCAAGTATGTATGAGAGTAGTAAGACAAAAGTTTTCTTATGAGTCATTAAGTGTTCAGCTCAGATTTACTGAGTGCGTTATTACATTCATACAAGTTATTTGAAACTTTTTTAAACCTGATTTTTTCAAACTAAATTCTTCTAATTTGTTAAATGTAACACGAAAATGAGAAGCACAAAGGAAGAGAGAGTGATTAAATGTGGTATATTTTGTTTAGCAAATAATTGTACAATACCGATGTAGTCTTCTTTAAACGACTTTTTTTAATTTCACCAAAGAGTACCGGGAAATTCGAAATATTTTATAATTCTTTTTTTGTGATTTTTTGCTACTTCATGAAAAAATATATATTCATTTTAAAATCACTTTTTTAAAATAAAGACACTCAACTCCCTTGTGTTTCTTGATTAAGTGTTTCATTGATGATTTCCCGAATGTTTAAATGTTAACTTTCACAAACCAAGATTTTATCTACTTAACAAGCGTTTAACAAGTTTACAGTTGTGCATAGCTCATCATCAGCATCATCCATTTAAATGTTAAAAATCACCAATAATTCTTAGCTTTTGACTGGGATACCAAATCTGTATTACTTTAAAGTGTTCCAAGTCAAAAGCGTACCCATTACGTGCACTCAGGTTCCTAGCAGTCGCCTCTAAGTCATACTAACATAGAGTCCCTTTCCCACACACCCACAACTACAAGCACATACATATGTATATGTATTAGAGCTTCAAACTACAAAAAAAAACTATTTTTTTTACTTAAAGGGAGAATAAGCGAGAGAGAGAGAGATCTTTGTTGCTGCACTAATATGGATATTTTCGCGGAGTTTTACCTATTTGGACAGTCGTTTACATCTCAGACATAATAAATTCTGGTATTAGGCTGGGTATAGTTTAAGAGAATTTATGAGCCTCAGTTATTTTTGGAGATGTAACGTCGAGTACAAAAACTCGATAACTCAATAATCGATGTTTTTTGTTCTGAGATAGAACGTTTTGCAAAAAACCGATTCTTGAAAGAATTAAACAACTTTTGTTCATATATCGATTTTTTATACAAAAATTTTCCTAATGAATAATTAAATGGAAATATTTTAGCCTTAACATAGGCTTGCTGGCATACTATGAGAGAAGCTTTAAGATGAGAAACTTGATTTTCTCACGCTTGCTAAACTATTTTTATCATTAATATCGAGTAGTCGATTCTGGGTGACTCATATTTCTCTGAGCAGGCCAAGTTCTTTTGTCTTCCACACCGACGACTGTATGATTATAACATCGGACAAGCGGTCCACCATTGAAGAACTCGCTCGTTAGATAATTATTATTATGGAAAAAATTTGTAATGTTTAAAAGTTATTTTGGAGCTCTGACACATTCAAGCACACACACACACCCCCCTCCTTTTGCATATTATCACATTTTCATCAATTTCCGCAACTTTTTGTAAATATTCGAGTAATTTTCATACCCATCAACGTTGTCATAACATTATTTATTATCAGCCCCATTTGCCAGGCATTTTCACATCCTACATCCTAAATACACAAGCACACCAACAAACAGACCTTGAAAGGCGTAAGAATATAAAATTACTCAACCATTTCATACATTCATTTTTCCTTTTCGCCTACATACAAATTTTTTTTTTTTGTTTTTCAATATATTTTCTTTACTCTTTTGTGTATTTATTTTTATAATTTATTTCTCTCTAAAATTTTTCTTTTTTTTACTTTTGTATCTTTATTATTTTCGTCCAACACAAACATATGAATTTACAAAAATTTATCAAATCAACAATCACAACAACAACAACAACAACTGTTACAATAATAAAAAACAAAATATCAACGCCTATCCACGCTTTTCGGTCAATACATTTTGTCGCGCCATTTACGTCACTGCAGAATATGGACGCGGATGCGGCGACATTGGCTGTCTGCCCACTGAGGAATGTGTCATCACAAGTGATTCGTGCAGCTATACTCAACGCGAAGGCAAGGACTGCGGCAACTATCCGAAATGTCAGAGAAAGCCTGGCTCCAGCTCGTCGTCGGCTGCGGCGCCAGTTAATCCGTCAGGTGATTATGCTTTTTATTTATTTTTATTTAGTTTGTTAGCTTATTTTTTGATTCTAGGAGAGATATACATACATACATATATAAATCTTAGTCTTAACTGTTTTCATTTTTTTTATTTATTTATTTTTTTTTTTTTTCGTTTTTCACTGTGGGAATTAAAAATGTAGTTTGTGTGTTTTCTTATAATATTTGTTGACCTCGAGGTGAAGAAGACGAATCGATAAGTGTTTGTTAAGATTAAGTGCTCCCAGCATAAAAGAACAGCAAAACGATGTCAATTTGTTTGGTATCCTGGTAGTCATTAGCCATTAAGATCCAATACTTCGTTAGCATATGGAAAAACTTTCGAAATTCTCACGAAAATATATTTTAGGTTCACTCTCAGGCACAATATTTTCTGCTAGAAATAAGGTGGTCCAATCTCTCAGAAAACATCTGAAAAAACTAGAAAACTCCCTAGTTAACTTAATTTGATTTCGTAATTTGAATCATGTGTTCAGAGTAAAACATATTTAGTGCTTACTCCCCCCTTTCTATTACGTTCGGTATTGTGAAACCTTAACCCTCCGATGAGTGACAGTTCTGAACTTCACGGCCGTTTGAAAAGGTCCCTACGGACGGGGGTTTGTAGAGGGCGAAGTAATTTCAGTTTGAAAAGGCAAAAAGGTCCCTAGAGACCTTCTCACTCATCGGAGGGTTAACCATTCCCTTCAACCAGAAGAAGAAAGCGCAAAATATTTTTTTTGTAAAAAGCAAGAAAATGACCAAGCGGATGCAAGTGAGCAAACTTATTTCCAAAGTAATACATTTCCAAATCTTATTTCGAAAGACTACTGCTACCTCTCGAAAAGAGTTTTAATTTAAGTTTCTATACCTCTCAATATACTCGGTTTCGATGCCACTTAAGTGTTTTTTCACTTTTTTAAGAAGCTTCTAGTATCTAACTTATTCACTTTCTGTTCATAACTAAAACATCACAACTCAATTTTAATTCCCAAAAAGTGAAAAAAGTGCTTAAGTTTAGTTACATGTTAAGTTTAATTTGGTAAAGTGTAAGAGCTAACTACTAGTTAAGGTATCAACACAGTACTTGTGTGTTGCAAGACATCTACAAAAAAAATAATTTTAAAACGCCACTCGGAATTCAAACAATTTAACCACTTAAGCAAATTGGAATCACATCGCTTAAAACATCATTGCGTAAATGGGCACATTACATCACCTTGAAATACTTGGCTAATCATGAAAAGCGCTCACTCACTTAAAAAAAAAAGCATATTCTGTGTATATTTCAAATTCGTTTTCTTTTTTTTTTGTTTTTCAAAAAAAAAATTTTTCTTTAATACTTGCTATTCTTTCATTTGCTCTTCATATATTTAATTGCCTCAGTCATAATCTTACCATTGCAATCATTTTACATATAGCATTCAAAATACTAAATTTGCACGCCTAAAAGTATGGACTAATTTATGTGAGAGGGATTTGATGAACAGGGACCGGAAAAAGTGATAATTTTTTTTTTTTAGCTTTTAAGCTATAATTAAAAGGCTCTTGAATGAATTAATGTTTGCCCTGCTCATTATGAGTCTACTCCGCATGGAGCCATACATACTTGTCAATAAATATCAGGGATGCATTGTAAAAAAATATGAGTCCTTAATTGGCGCCTAGATGACAGATGCCCCGCCTCGATTCTGTATTTTTAGCTTTACAAAGTTGAAAACCTTTTTGAAATGTTGTAGTATTCCAAAAGTTTACAAACTCGAATTTACCCAAAGGCTCGACTTGCATCGGACGCGCCCAGACTTTGGAAGTTTGTAGTATAACCGAAAAGCCATCACTCAGTACTAAGTATATGCCCTGTTTCTTGGTTGTCCCGAAAATAGGATTAACAGGAATATAGTACTATGTAGTAGACGGCACGCATCCAAAACGCTTGAGCTTTGTCTTAGTGGCTCATGGGGCGATTCATTATTTCTGGAACAGCAGACAGTCCGTCAGATTAATGGTGTTTTTATACTAGAAGCTGTTACTATAGCTTAAAACATTTTGAGCCAAATCAAAGTTAATCAACTCTATCCCACTTACTCGTTGGAGAGTAAATTTCCAATATTTCCTTCTGAGCAACAGCCATCCAATTTGTG